>OV816025.1:188149690-188749690 GCA_929113105.1 Agrypnus murinus
TCGCACTGTCTTCCTGTATAGTACCAATGCCATCTAGATATTTACTCCAGGCCTTCAGGTAGAATCTGTGACGTCACGGTAAAGGGGTATAAACATTTACGAGTTATTATTTAAAATTTCAAACTTTTTAACAAATACGATATTTTATCATTCTTATCTGCGTTTGTAAAAGAGTAAGAAAGTACAGTGGACCCATGAAGGTCAGCTGGTACCACAAAACATATGGTGGGCATATTAATTAAATAATTATCTCATAACCCATTAAATGCATCAATGGATCAACGTGGTAAGCATTTAAAAAAACTATTTGTAGACAACAAGAAAACATAATTTAATTCAAAATATAGAAATAACAGTTTTATAGATAACAATTTACAAACTATTCCATACATTTTTAATAAATTGCTGTGAATAAATAACTTATTCTAACCTATCCTAATTTGCCACTAATAATGAAGTTTATATTTTTGTAAATGTAGTTAATTTTCTTCTTTTTCCAACATGTTTGTCTTCTTTTAAGGTATTGGTCTTTAGTTTTGTATAATTGTTTAATAATATGTTTATCCATGTAGTTAAAAGTTTTTGGTATAAAGCTAAACGATTTCTACAGCAAGCGGTGCCAGTGTCTTTATCGAATTCAAATATTTCTAGGAGGAGTGATTTTAATATTCCTTTTTGATTTTTAGCTTTTATAAATAACGATTCATATGGTTCTGATGTTATCGTTTCAAATAACTGATATAGTGAAGTTGCAATACACAGTGATAGCTCCGAGGGATATTTTAAACCACCTCGGTCAAGTTTACAAAAGTATCTCTAGTTGGTAAGTGATAAATAATTTCTTTATTCACAATAAAACTGTCAATACATTCTTGACAATTTGCTTTGGACGTTACTTTATATCCCACATAACCAGCTATAAATACTAATGTTTGTAAAGTATCGTTACTGATACCAACATTTTCAAATTCATGTATAATTTGATCATTGTCCTGTAAAAACAGCATGTCTTCATTTATATACTCTTGAGTTGTGTCAGAATTTATATCGTCAATAATATTTCTTAACTTTAATGTAGTACGATTTAATTTTAGTATGCTATTAATTTTAATTTTTTTTTCAGAGTCAATAATTTGCTGGACGGAAACATTGTAATTACAACCACTCATTCTGCGATACTTGCCAAATCTACGCTCCAGTACATCAGTTTGAAAAGATCCTAACATAACATATGAAAAACTTAAACTATACAAGAGATAATCGCATACTTGAATTAAAGCTTCCGTTGTATGCAGTAAAGCTGAAAATGTTTCCTTGCTCAATTTACCAGCCCTTTTAAAATTTTCTAGAACAGTAATAGTTTCCCATGTTTTGAGCCATTTTGCGAATTCTTTTAAATAATTTATGTTAGCTTGATGCATGCTTCGAACGGGATCTGCATGAAAGTCACGAAGATGTTTTCCCTTTTTTGGATGTTTTACATTTACTGTTGACCACCAGTGACTAATAATCTGAATAAATTCTCTTGTCCCTAGGTCGCTCATGGCAGCAATTAGCTTCTCGTCAAAAATAGCAAGTGCAAGTTTTACATTTTGCCTTTCTAAATTGTTTGGAAAACAAGCTTTAAAAGATAGGCCAGGAGCTTGCTTAACAATAGAATTTTTCTCAGATTCATATAGATTTACAATTTCTTGAAATTTAGCTTCCCTTATTTCTGCATTATTTTCGAAAGAGGGATATATAAGTCTTTTAGTTTTTTCATTCAACCAATTATTTCTAATATTTTTTAATAAATGTACAGTATCAAACAATAAAAAGATTTTTTTTGATCGGTCACAGGGATGTTCAATAGAAATATTTAGTTTCTGTTCACCACTTAATTGTGTAAATAATTTAACATTTACTTTATTGTTATCTGTTATTATGCTAACTACTTCATAGTCACAATTATGTAATAAAGTCAAAATTTTGATGGTCTGTTCATATAAAAATTTTGAATCTAAATTTTTTACAGGTAAAAGAGCAACCACATCTTTATTGTTCGAAAGTAATGACTTCATCATAAAAACCTGAATTGTAGATGCTGCTTGAAAAGTGTCACTGTTGGCTGCTATACCTACGATATTATTGCCTGTGTAACTAATTTTAGGTTTTACATATATTTCGTCTAGTAATAAGCAAACCTTCTTTTCATGATCTTGAATGGCATTTGCTTTTTGTGTTAAATACAATTTTAAAGACTCGTTAATTTCGCCATTAATATTATGAAGATTAAAGGTTTTCAAATAAAATGGATTGGGCAACTTTAAAATGTTTTGTTCCCTTAGAAATGAATATGCACTAGGAAAAGTAAATAAAAATGTACAACAAAATAGCAGTAAATCAGTACTATATCTAATTTGTTTGCTTATTAAAAGATGTAACTGCTCTGAAATAAACCTTAGTGTAGAAATGTTATTCTGATCACATTCTGTAATACATTCTTCTAGGAGGTTACGACATGTAGCAATTTTTTCATTAAAAGTTGCTGGCTGTTCCTTTGAGGAGTTGTTAATAGCGTTTAAGAAATTCTCAAGCTTATTATAAGTATTACAAATTAATTCTTTACCTAATATATAGTCATAACTTTGGAGGTTAATTTCTATAGAATTGTAAAACACTTTTGTTGTAAAATTAGCATCTAAGATTACTGTATATTCTAAACTTGGTGTTTGTAAATAATTTATTAGAAAGAAATAAAGATTATTTTCATGCTGATTAATTAGCCAATTCTTGCACATAATTTTTCCTTCTTGTATGCCTTTTATAATGTCATTTAGACTTTGGATGTTATCGTTTAAAAGCCATTCTTCATATTTCGAATTCTCTTTTTCAATGAAAGCTGCTCTCCTTTCTTCAGGATCTGTTCTAGCGGAAGGAGGAATGGAAGTTAAATATTTTGGAAGGCCAGGAAAGATGGATGGGTAGGCATCCTTTGCCAACGCTAGTTTTTCTCTAGGAATCACTAATTCCGTACCTATTATAGATTTTCAAGAAAGGAGTTTAGATAAACTAAATTTAGAAAGTTAAAAAGGTATACCATCGGGTCTTTTAACTCTGTGTTCCTTTAAAACAAAAGTTTCGTGAAAATGTTTAACACACACGCCAACATTTTTGGTAATTTTCAATTTTTCTACTGGAATTTTCTTCTTCCATATTTCTAATAAAGAGTCATCGGCAGGAAAGGAAAATATAGGAATGTAAGGAACGCCCTTCCGGGAATTTGATGTACAACCAGGAATACAGCAATACTTCATTTTCTAACAATTAAAAATCAATTTATTAAGTTATATCCATTTTATTTTACATGCAATCACACTCGAATTAGGTTAAAAACCTGTTAAAATTCTTGTTTAAACAATTCATTAAAAAGAAGTTTATTAAAATTATATAATTAATAGGTAACAAGCATTTTGTGTTTGATTAAATGAATTACAAGATAAAAATTAAGAAAAAAAGCGTAAATACACGAACCTAACCTCAATTATAAACAAACAATAATAAATACTTTCACTTAATGAATATTAACGGTATTTAAAAACGCCAGATATTTCTAAACAACAAACACTTAATTCGAATAAGAAAGATAGTGTTAATTAAAAAAGGACTTACTTTTGATTAAGTTTTTGCTTCTTTAAGTTCTTAAAATTTTAATAATTCTCAAATATTTTTACATGACAGTTACCCCTTTACTGTGACGTCACAGCAAAAAACAATTGCTGCCTTAAGGCCTGGAGTAAATATTTAGATGGCAATGATAGTACCGTCTCAATGTGGAGTGCCATATATGGAATACCTTGTTCTCTAGGTAGTCGAATAACTTGATAATTAAACCTTTTTTAAAAAACGAGTTTCAAAAATAAACGTAACATCTCTCTGTTTCATTTTAATAATAATTATATAGTTATTGAAGCTGCTGTAATTGTTTTTGTAGGCTACATCAAAAGCTTACTGTGTAGTATTATTAATTTGCTATTGAAGAATGTTTATATAGTAACTAAATCATTGGCAGAAAACCTGCATTTTTATAAATTATATTATTCACAATATAAATAGGACCTACTGTATTTTTTGTAATTTTTGAAGTACTTTTCATTTTTTATTGGGTACACTTGAACCTTAAGCACGAGGACCCCCTATAACCCCAATAACATAGAAGCTTATGTCAAACTTGCATTAGGATTGATATACACTTATAAGCGTGTATCAATCCAAATGGAAGCTTGACATTAAGCATGAATGCTATCTGGGAAATAGGCGTGATGAATTAATTGCCCTGAATTATTAACAAATGTAAACAGCGAATGAAACGTATTTTTTATGTTTAGTTTTTTTATACACGAGATTTTTTAAAGGAATTAACAAAATTCCTTCACTAAACTAGTCAGCTGAGGATTACGAGTGGTGTGGTAGTGGTGGTAGAAAAAATGCATTTTTTTCTGAAAATAAACTATCAAAAGCTGGAAAAACCAACATGAATACAAAATTTTACATTTTGTAATGAGTCTTCCAAACTGCGAGAAACTCTTTAACCGTGGTAGATAGGTAGGTAGTGTCTGCCTATGATGCGTAGGGACTGAAAATAATAAACACTTTTACTTGAATTTGAAGATATTTCTCTACGTAGTAGTTTGCAAATTTATAGTTTTCACTGGAAAACAAATATCCGAGCTTCAAAATAAAAAATTTAAAAATGGTACTCGAACTGGCCATGAAATTCTGACATTAGGTAGATTGTGATTGGGTAAATCAGGAGTAGGTGAATTTGGATTGGGTAAGTTGAGATGATTCATTGCGTTTAATCGCTTATTAGTTACTTCAATGTAACTGCATACACTTGTGTATTGCAGCAACTTGAATAATTTAGATTGCGTTCCTAATAACCAAAGGGCTAATCAAAGGATATATCAATTAGATGTTCGACTTTTTAACCCACACCAACTTGTAAATCAACAATATATTGACACAAGCATAGAAACCTTAACAAAAACTATCACAGGTGCAGTTGAATTCGCAACTAAAGCATACCAAAGAAATACAACCGTAACATTCTCCTGGCATGCTGTTATATTTTATATATCTTTGAGCTGATTAAACAGAAAAGCAGAATTAGGAGACAATGGCAAAGAAGGAAGGCACGACCCTTAAAAAGCTAATTTAATAATTTAATACACCAAACCAGATGAGAGATAGATATAGAAGAATTCATAATTACATGACGAAAAATAAAAACATGTCGAAAACATAGAACCAACCAGTGCTGAACTATGGAAAGCCACGAAGAATATAACTCAGCCAGCATAAACTACTTCGATCTTAGTTACAGCAAACGCTACCTACAGCTCCGACGAGGAAAAATGCAACTTCATTGCAGAACACTTTCAGAAAGCTTTTACACCTGCCATTCCAGACAGTAAACACACTCACCGATTATAGATGATTTCAAAGGGCCGACGGCACCAAAAGAACTTGAAAGCTGTATAAAAGTTTACCTTTTAAAAAGGCATCTGGTCACGACCAAATGTCCAATGTAGTTCATAAACATTTTACCAAAAAAGTACTTGCATACTTATCCTCACTTTATAATTGTTGTTTGAAACTGGCTACTTTTCTAAACAATGAAAATTCACACGTATTCTGATGTTTTACAAACGTGAAACACAGAGAAATATCTGTAACTATATTATAGTAAACCGATTTTTTGTTGTTCTAACCTAATTTTAGCAGAGTTAACTAAAAATCTAGGTCAGAATAAATAAACGATTTAAGTGAACTATTTGTTTATGATCAATCGGTCTTTGGCAGATCTTACTCGGCTTCTAGTAAAATCAACCATTAGTATGGGTAAAGTCAGCTTAACAAGGATTGTACGTTAATTGGTTAAATCTACACGTACAGTTGGCTATTTCAGCCTATAACTCAGGCTAAAATAGCTTAAAACATTGATTTAATCGACTATATAAATAGGTAAAATGAACCAAACCTTACGGTTAAAACTTTTACCATTCGAAATAGTAGCTTTCACTTTGTAACAAGTTGTATTTAGCATAATGATGTTGTCATACATACGTACATAAAAACAAAAGTACCTTTGTTATTTGATATCCAGAGCATTTATCAGTCACGTAATGTATGCATTTATGTTTTGATAAAACGTCTGTGGAATTAAATTTTATTTTCGAGTTTTAAATATACAGCTTAAGTTGGGTATTTCTGAAGTTGCTTTTATAACCATTCCTATTAAAAATGCTATATCAGCTTTAGCCTGCGAAAATTAAAAGACATTTTATATTATGTCTGTCAAACGCGAGTTCAGTTTACCAAGTGCTGTTACAAGTGAACAAAGTTTTTTACAACGTGCCTTAATTATGATTCGGTTGCGATAGTTTATTGGCAGAGAGGCTTTAGGAGTACATAGACACCTTCAAAGGTAAGTGACTTTATTTGTTCATGATACCAATAATATTCAACTGTCTTACAATGACAAAAGAAAAAAATTAAAAATTCAATATCTGACATGAATCGGGTCTTTAAGCATAATTTAATTATGTATTTATGTACTTTAATAAACTTGTTCCGCAGTCATTAACACGTAAAATCTTGTTACATTTTCGGCTTTCAAGTCTCAGCGAATTCATAAATTTTTAAAGAGTATACCCATCGAATTTCTAGGTGTAAAGGTTGATTCTTCGGAATTATCTTGTATTTGTTTTTAAGCATAATTTTAACGTATTTCATTCTTTATAAGTTGAACTTCTCACTACTTCATTGTTATTGAAAATTAATTATGCCGTATATTGTTACTAGAGAAATGCCTGACAGCAGATATCTCCCGAGATTTGATACCGGTTGCAGGGGACCGCTCTGTTTTTATGTTTAACCTATAGCAGTGGAAATCTACATTCCAAGGGACAGCAATAAGGAAGGTTAGTACGCTTTAAAGTATAGTTAGTACGTTTGAAATTTAATTATCTACAACGTAAAAACGTGATTTTTAATAATTTTTGGGCAATAACCTTTTAAATAAACATTTATGTACCTGGTCTCTGCAAGGGGGGTCTCTCGAAATGTTGCCATAAGAAATGTAGTATTATAGACTGAACTTCAAGAACTAATAATTATTATTTATTACAGTAACAGAATTACATTGATCTTTTTTATTCAGCTGCTACGACTGATCTTCAGAACGTAGATATTGGAGACTTGCCATCACCAGTTGGTCAGTTGACCAGCACTACCCAAAGTCAATCTGACGCCACCTATAGTTCTAATCTATCCATCAGCCAGGATAGTATTTCTTTGGATCCTGTCGCAGATACATACAGCATTCCTACACCATCTCCCAGGTCGAAGGGAATAATGCGAGTGTGAGTATTAATAGTTGTGATATTTCAGTAATTTAATACATTGCTTAGGGTAAAGTGTTTCACCGCTGCCTTCAGTTGCTTCAACTGTTTCATGATCACTGTATAATGATCTAAACCTCTTTAAACAGAAATACATAACTTAGAAAATTCCATAGCAGTTTTTCTTGACAATTTATTTTCATATTTGATTTTTTTAATTTTAAGTTTGGTGTGAAATTTTCGTACCGAATCTCACACGCGCTTGAATTAGTAACCAAAAATTCTGTCTCGATCAGGAATGTTTAAAGAAAATTATTCCTCATCTGTGACTCGGGGCACTTTTCAAAACATTCCTGACCTCGAGATTATAAGAGACACCTGTAGGTGGTGAGCTCGAAGAGATAATGAGAGTACGCCCCCTAATGTTATTTGTCGTTTTTCTCGAAAACTATTAGGTTTATCGAGATGAAGGAGATTAGGTAAAATAAAGCTTATTTAAATCCCTTTATCAAAACCCATCAGGCGAGATTATCGATATTCTTGGTGCCAGTTGGCTGAAAAATTCGTTTTGGCAAGTTAATTCTTAGGAGAGTACACTGTACTAGTCAACTTTTTTATTCAACCCATTATGTACAGGTGTTTTGTTTGTTTCGAAATCCTAACTTCCTTTATTTATAAAATCAATAATTTTTTTCCTTGAATGATTTTTGCTGTAAAACTGAAACATACGATTTAAAACGAAACTATTGCCTTACTGTGGTGCCCGTATAATAAGAGCAAGTCAGGAATTAATGGTGTATTTAAATTTTACATCAAAAATCATTCAAGAAAAAAATTACTCGATACCAAAGTCTTATAAATAAAGAAAATTAGGATTTGAAAAAAGGCAAAACACCCTGTCTATTGGGTCGGATACAAAAATTAACTGGTACAGTGTACTCTCCTAAGAAATAACTTGCTAGTATGAATTTTTCAGCCGACTGGCACCAAGAATATAGATACTCTCGCCTGATGGGTTTTGACGAAGAGATGCTAAGGTAAAAGATAACTGGACCACGGTCGCGTCCGGATCTCAACAATTTTTTCTTAGCTACTTCATGACGAATATGAGACCATAAAAAGTTAAGCCCGAATGTTCCTTGAGCAAATTTACTGGTGCAAATTGCTGATCCATGTATGACATACCTTCTTTCTTTGAATACACAAAAAAAGCGAGGTTTGAAAAAGCATTTTTGGTAGGAATTTAAATAAGCATTATGTTACCTAAACTCAATCTCAATAAACGTAATAGTTTTCGAGAAAAACGGCAAAAACCGTTAGGGGGCGTGGTTTATCCTCATTATCTTTTCCACCTCACCACCTATAGATGTTGACTTTGAGAAGGTGATTTAACAACCCACAAGGGAGCCCTATGCAAAAATCCACGGACTTACCTCGACTTTCCGCTATTTTTTCTAATTTGACTATTATTTTTTACTTCAATATTTTTGGCATATCTATCATTTCTGAAATTTGAATAATGTTCTCTTTTCATTGCAGAAAGTGTATGCATAACACTTCAACTAAACCTCACAGGGCAGAGCCTTATTAAATATGTATTTCGAGAAAGGTATCCTAGATCAGACAGCCAGAAAGAGGTTATGCCACCTTATAGTTGACGAAGAGCTAAGAGAGGATCCAAGGAAGAAGGTGGCGTTTTTAGATTTTTATTGGAATCTTTAATTTGTAATTATAATTGTCACATGTTATCATAATTATAATTATTTGCATAATTATTTCAGGATGTTGACTATAATGAATACAATATAATTAATTGTTCTAATGTAAGATTTTTAAGTAAACACCGTTTTATATAATTTGTCTTGCCTTCATTTTTGAACAATAACAGTTTTTTTTATTGAATTTGTTTCTTTTCAACTTTTTTTTGTGTAAGTATGATATTGGTGATTTTAACTAACTATTATTGCTAGGTAGCCAAATTTGTTCTTCAGAATTACTAGATTTCCATCAGTTTCTGAAAATATTTTCAGCTAGCTCTGTGAGAAAACCTTATAGCAGATGAAGGTAATACACATTGAAATATAGTAGAGGTATAAAAATTGAAAAGATTCATATTTTCAATGTGCATTTTCCTCCCATCTCATTACAGGGTTTCTCCTATAATTAGCTTAAAATAAAAATTTGAGGGAGTGGGGAAATTTGGAGATTATGAAGAGAAAATTAGGCAAACTACCAAAAATAGTGAGTTGAACACACCAATGTCATCTGGTAGAAACAACCAGAAAATATAGTAATGTAAACTTGAATCGATGGGTAAAATCAACTAAACAGAAAGGTATTTTAGTTATATGCAATGGTCATGACTGCTATCATATGTAGCTGATTCCACCTTTGAAAGATGCTGACTTAACTTGACATATAGGTGTTTTTACTATCCAATATTATTAAATCAGCCAGAAAATCCAAGCTAATGCAATTACATCGCTTTTACTAGTCTACTAGGTTGATTTAACTATATGAGCTTCATTCCTAACTGTCTCATTTCGTATATCTAACTATACTATTAAGACTATTTTAACTATCTGCTAGGCTGGAACAACCTAACACGGTATGGTACATTTAACTATTTACCGGTTGCTCTTATAAGCCTGCTGCCAACATTATCAAAACTATTTGAACGAATGATATTCCATTGGCTCAACACATCCTTAGAACATCTTAAAATAATCTCTTTAATTCAGACAAGAGCACTCGACCGTTCAACAGCTGCAAAGAACTGTACAAATACAACTAACACAACTAACTGAGAGCTGTCATATCAACAATAAACTCAACCTAGGCTTTGCAAGACTAAAGCAGATCTATGCGCTAATTAACAGGAACACACCACTACGTAGCGATTGCACATTACTACTAGATATATAGCTTTTTAAGATTTGGAAATTTTAACATACGCTTGCCCAGTGCGCAGTATAACTTCTAAAACCAATATTAAAACAAATCATGTTTTCCAATACAAGATTCTTCGGATGGCTGTTAATGTATCATGGTTTGTGGGAACCAACGAATACACAGATAACTTGAAATTGACACAATAGTGCAATTTATTAAGAAAACGATAAAATTTAAAGTTTCTCTCCAATCTTCATACAACATTCTCCAACAACCGGATTGTAAGAACATCCATATACATCTCAAATGACAACTTCCACAGGACCTGTCATTAATTTCAGATGACAACAGCGAAAACAGTGAATAATAGCTACCGTTTGAGGAATTAATCTCATCCGTGTTAATTAAATAATGTAAATAAGGACACTTAATATGTTCACTTCAATCCCCAATTCACTTTCTGAAGACATCGTTAGTGCAACCAATGTCAATGCGTTCAAGAACAAATACGACTCATACGAGTATAAGTCAACCTGCCGTGGAAATCAAAACCATGTATAACATTGTAAAATGTTAATCTGGTAACTTGAATTTAAAATAAATTTGCTTGACTTATTTGACGGAAATATCTTTCAAACTTTTTTGCTCAAGAACCACTCCTAAACTCATATATACAGAGTAGTGTTGGAAAATGCTCGAACATTTATTTTTGGAGAATATTCCCGGAGCACAAACGAGAAAAAACGAGGATAAACCGTCAAAAGTGAGCAGGACCGGAGAATGTACGGAGAACTTGCAAAGATATATGCAAAATAAGGATAATTTCAAAAGTTCTTGAAATATTCTCAAAATGCTGAAAATGCTCGAATATTCTCCAATTTCCCTCTTCTCATTTATAATGCTAGTTGTAGTAAACTTGAGTGTTGGAAGATAACGTGTTGAAAAGTAATGTGATAATAGAAAATTGGAAAATATTAAACTCGTTGGGTATTATTCACATCTCACTATTAACTTAATAGCGTGTTTAATTTTACCATGGTGACCAATTCTAATACTTTTCCGCCTATTACAATGAGCTAAAGCTATCTCCTTCTTGTTGATTTTAATTAGAACTTTAGTTAGAGACACCTTTAATCATGGCAAAGCTCAGGTATGCACCTTTACGACTACCGGATACAACGCTGACCGCGGACACTTCGCCGACCGCGGACACTACGCCAACCGCGAACACTACTCTGACCCTTAAAATAAATTTGGTACTGGACAATACGCTGATCGCGAACGCAATCGGCAAAGTGTCCAAAACCGTCAGTCGGCGTAGTTTCCAATACCGGCGTCCGGTGTCCCACAAGTGTGTAGAAGTAATACATTTTAAAAACTTTTCAAACATTGGTGACTTTTTGTATAAACAAAATATTAAAAATTTAAATATAAAGTTCATCTATAACTAGAACAAAAAAGTGGTGGGCCGGCGGTAGACGAGTGGTGTCAGTGCATCACTCGTGTTCCAAGGGTCGTGGGTTCGAATCCTACTTGGGGCGGCGGGATTTTTCTAATTGGAAAATTCCGCCACCTCAACTATGGGTGTGTGTCTTCGTGTTGCATGTTAGATGGGGGACAGATGACCTTAGCAGTTGGTTCCCCCGTAGTGTAGACGTGAAATAAAAAAAAGTGGTGCTACCGGGCGGTAACCCAAATTTCTTATCAATGCTTTCAAAGTCATAAAATGTGCAAACTATGCTTATAAAAGTGTCTTATAAATTTTGGAACACCAGACGCCGACAGCAGCTACGAGTAACACGTGTACATCTTGTGGGAATGCGGTTTAAAGTTGTTTAGTTTCTTTTATTTCTTTATTTTTATAGGTTTATTCTCGATTTTTCAATGTTTTTAGTTATGCTCGTTTGTGCTGTATTATTCTGAAACTTCTCAAGAATTATTATGAGAACGTTCGCGAACGTGCTTGATTGTGCTCCCCAAGAGAACGTTCTTTTGATACGGATTTATCATGCGCGAACATTCTCATCAGCATTTTGAGAACATTCTTTCATTTACAACACTAATACAGGGTGTATAATAATTAAAGGGACTTACGTGGCTGGTAGATTGGTCGAATATAGTAGAGCACTCTTTCTTTATAAAGTTCCTTAAAAACTTTTTTTGTCATGATATGTTTAGATATTTTATTATAAGTATAAAATGTAATACAACAATAACGACGTTATACAATCTAGCAAATATAATCTCATCATATAAATTAAATGTATTTGCATACATGGACATGAAAGCCATTTCTACTTACCTACTTACATTGTATAACTAAAATCGATATGCTTAGTAACTAGTATTCTACAGTACTATTATTAATACACGATGAAGTAATTTGTTATGTTACTATAGCCTTGATAATGATTGTATTACAATCGAAACGTCGGCAATTTGAGTTATAATCAAACTACCTGTCCTACATCCAACGACTCTCCTGAATCTTATAAAGTTTGTTCCCCAGATGAATAGTTTTCGATAAAATTAATTTAAGTTTCATTAAGTTTCGAGTTCAACCCTGTAATGCAAACCTACCGTAATGCGTACAAACTTACCTTAAGAATATAACATTTTCGAATGTACGTGCTGTTTATAAACTATTCAGACCAAATGCAGAAATATTGTTCCACACTGGCCAGGAGATCAGTAGCACATAAATGACTGTCTATTTTTGTGAAATCATAATGTTCTATTTAACTGGACCGCTATGAACGATTCAAATTTCATAAACTATCATTTAGCTATGTACAATTCGTAGTAGGGAGTGTACAAAATAAAACATTTTGTGAATGACTAACAATTACCGCAAAAGTCTTGTACTTCGTAAATAGTAATATTTTGTTATTAGTTACATAGTAACTAAACTAGTTATTTCAACGAGTGTTTGAGATATTGAATAGAAATCAAACTGTAAGCGACTTTAAAAACTTTATTGTTCCCTTTTATTTAATTTGGAATGTCTCTCTTTATCAAGCCATCAAAAATCAATCGAAATGGCACTTACCTTGCAGCTTATCTTTATTTGCCGTTGGTTTTTGCCTTTGCTTGGAACAAAGTATAACGTTACGTTTTTTTAAACTAACAAATACTAAAGAAATCCCAGTACGCTTCTGGTAGTTTGGTAAAATTTATTTATGTTGGAACTGCAAATATTATTTCAAGTACAAAAGAGTCACTTTTAGAAATAAATTCGTAAACATTATTTTGAATATCAGCATTTTAAGTGGTGCGAAAACGCGAAAAAAGTTAAAGCGTTTCCATATGGATCAAATATTTCTTTCCTAAGAAAATGGATTATTTCAGAATGAGATTGTTTTTAAATTTGCGTTTATAAGAGCTAGAATATAATATTAGTTTTAACAAAAATTCCCTTATGGTTAAAAATAATAAATAAATTTCGCCCTCCTTAGACACTCTTACCACCGCGAAATAGTGCTTAGTTTAGAGGAGTTGACTAGAGACTAGAGTCTGTCGATATGTTAACTTTTTTGAATTTTTCTTTTTGGAATCTTATAGTACATCAAATTCTAAGAAATTTTTGGTTGAAATTTTTTTTTGTATGTCTTCGGGAAAGTGGTCAAAATGACCACCGAAAATTTCGGTAAATTTTTAAAAAATGAAAAATTTTGTATTTTTTAAA
Organism: Agrypnus murinus; assembly: GCA_929113105.1. Classification (NCBI taxonomy): domain Eukaryota; kingdom Metazoa; phylum Arthropoda; class Insecta; order Coleoptera; family Elateridae; genus Agrypnus; species Agrypnus murinus. The sequence goes on from OV816025.1 coordinate 188,163,653, forward strand.
AATTTACGAAAAAAATGGAAAGATTTTAGGACTTAGAATTTTAGTTTTTATGACAACTAATGTGTTATGTCAACATTAGTTTTCAAAAATAAATTAGTTTATTAGGTATACTGTTGTTTTTGTTCGTCATGGCAATGCTAACTCTGTGCATTCTCACTAGTTTATTTTTCATTTATCAATAAAGCAATAATTAAATTTAATTAATCTGACTATTACAGGACCATATAGTTATGAAAGTCTTTAAATAATTTATGCAGCCTAACTTTGACATAACCGATTTTGACTAAATAAAATTAAATTAAATTTATTAGATCTGATTCCAGTTTCTGGTTACTGGTGTCAAGTCAATATTTTTATAAAAATTACTGGACTTTTCTAATCAGATGGCGCCCTAATAATATGTATTTTCTTGTGTCTTAAACCTTTATCTATTCTTTAATAATTTGAAGCTGTGGAAACAATACCTGCGACCTGAAATTAAATTTGTAAAGATAAGAGCTGAATCCGTGGCAATCTTGAGTTGTACAGTAAGTATTGAATATTTTGTGTTGTACAGTTTGCGTAAGAACTTTTGAAAGTTAGAGTAATTTCTATTTTAAGTATATACGTACAAATCAATAAAGTATAAGATAATACGGACAGTAAGGTATTTACATACAATAACGTACGTATATAACGTAGGTACATTTTATGGTAAAAGTTAATGATTTTCCTTCATTTTCAGCTGTTCACTTGCAAAATTTTCAATATAACTTATTTGATCTTTATGCCTTTCTTTAGCGTCTTTAATCTCTTTCTTAAACTCTTCAATATTATCATTTAAAAAGTGGTACTTTGCCAACAATAGTCGAGCTTTTAAAGAGTTCTCATTAAAATATAAAGCTTTCTCTGCATCTTCTATGGCATTTTCAAGACGATTTAGATGCATTTGGCATAATGATCTATTAGTATAAAACATACAGCTGTCTTTAATTTGTTCTATAGCTTTGCTGTATAATGTCAAAGCTCTTTCGTACTCTCCTTTTCGAAATGCTTTTGTAGCTTGAGTTTTAAATGTGTCTGCTCTTTCTTTTCTGATCATTTTATCTTTATACCTTTGTTCTGCATCTTTAGATACTTGTTCCATGAATGCCTCTTGAGACATAGTGTTCTCATCTTTCTGTTCATTTTGTAAAGCTTTCTTGTTAATAACTGTTTTATTAGTTTTAACTGTTAATTCCACGGTTTCTTCATTTATATTTGCGTAGTCTTTTGTATCTTTCAAAATCTGATCAGCTTCCAACACTCCCATTTCTTGAGTTTGCTTATCTTTTGAGGCAAGTTTCCTTACTATACCATTTATCTCGTTAACTCGGTGCATAAAATTATTAAATTCTTCGTCAACTTTTTTTTTTTTTTAATTCTGGACTAAAATGAGTTGGAATGGATTGTTCCATGGTAGGTACTTTAATGAAAGAAATTTATGTGACGTTAATAATAGCATTAGCAACGTCACATAAATTTCTTTCATTAAAGTACCTACCATGGAACAATCCATTCCAACTCATTTTAGTCCAGAATTAAAAAAAAGTTGACGAAGAATTTAATAATTTTATGCACCGAGTTAACGAGATAAATGGTATAGTAAGGAAACTTGCCTCAAAAGATAAGCAAACTCAAGAAATGGGAGTGTTGGAAGCTGATCAGATTTTGAAAGATACAAAAGACTACGCAAATATAAATGAAGAAACCGTGGAATTAACAGTTAAAACTAATAAAACAGTTATTAACAAGAAAGCTTTACAAAATGAACAGAAAGATGAGAACACTATGTCTCAAGAGGCATTCATGGAACAAGTATCTAAAGATGCAGAACAAAGGTATAAAGATAAAATGATCAGAAAAGAAAGAGCAGACACATTTAAAACTCAAGCTACAAAAGCATTTCGAAAAGGAGAGTACGAAAGAGCTTTGACATTATACAGCAAAGCTATAGAACAAATTAAAGACAGCTGTATGTTTTATACTAATAGATCATTATGCCAAATGCATCTAAATCGTCTTGAAAATGCCATAGAAGATGCAGAGAAAGCTTTATATTTTAATGAGAACTCTTTAAAAGCTCGACTATTGTTGGCAAAGTACCACTTTTTAAATGATAATATTGAAGAGTTTAAGAAAGAGATTAAAGACGCTAAAGAAAGGCATAAAGATCAAATAAGTTATATTGAAAATTTTGCAAGTGAACAGCTGAAAATGAAGGAAAATCATTAACTTTTACCATTAGAGTAATTTGTTTCGTTTTCGGAAAAATAACCTTTGTTTCAAAAGTAATAAGTTATAATGATCAGAATAATAACCAGTATCACACGATAACCGGTTTCAGTTTTCTGATTTTTCGGGTGCTCAGGAATTTTCAGTGAAAATTAATTTTTGTGATAATGCGATGATTCTTGTGTTTTTGCCTTCTTCATGTACTCATTGTTGTCCATTCACAGGATTCTATTACTTGTAATATACTATGTAAAGTATATCTTGCCTATAATGACTTATTGCATCCACTTATAGTATAATGTACTATTATTTTTAGAACTTTTAGAGCTCGTTGCATATGTGCATCGTCATTTAATTAATACTGATATTGACTCTGTCTCAAAAGAGAAAGAATTAGGTGTCATTATTACCGAAACACTCTATCTTGGTCTAAGCATATACAAGCTATCTATAGTAAAGCCAGATCCTCAGTATATCTGCTATCCAAAACTTTTACAAATATCTCAGCACAAAACCTTATTAAAATCTTTAATACGTACACTGGGCCATTCTGGAGTTCGCCTGACTAGTGTGGAGCATCGACTGGATTAAAAACTCCACTTTATTAGAATTGGCTACACGTATACCCTATGATTTTCCCCGTCCTACTTATGAAGATAGACTCAAGAAATTTACATTAGTATTATCACACTCTTGGACAGATTTCGAGGAGATCTAATTATAACATATAGGGCCTTGCACAATAAATTTGGTGTAGATCTTCAGCAACTCTTCTCCCTAAACTACGACCGCAGACTCCGAAGGTAGCAATTTAAATTATCTAAACAACAATTTACCACAACATCTCGTCAACAGTTCCTTGTCAACAGGATATTTGATGAGTGGAATTCACTTTCTGAAGATATCGTTGGTGCAACCAATGTCAATGTGTTCAAAAGCAAATACGACTCATACGAGTATAAATCAACTTTAATAACATTTAGTTGATTTCGTTGAGTTGTTAGTTTTAGTTGATACTTAGTTAGTAGCTATACATCTACTTAAATGGAGCTGTAATAGGCCTTAGGCCTCTGCTCCATCTCCTTTGTAATAATAATAAAAATTATGTTACATAATAAAATAAGTGAGAGAATAAGAAACCTAATCTGCTTAATACCGTTTGGAGGACTTGAAGGTGGAACGACAATAAGTAATAAAGTTATATTTTTCAAATAATCCCCTACACGGTAGCCATCCTCACTTAACAATCTCAAATGGTACTTCTTTTCTTGTGATACCTTGTTGAATAGCTCTTAAAAAATAGAATATAACGGTACAAAAAGTTTATTCAATTGATTTTTAAAGTTTTAATTACAAAAGTAGATTAAGAATAGGTTTAATTATCGTAAATTCAAATTATAGTTGCTAAAATGACTTTCTTTATTGTCTAAACAAAGACAACTATGCTCGAACTCCTTACAGACTTTTCAAGCGTCTTTCTGGAAATATTCCCACATTCGCGTTATTCTTCGGCAAAGAGCTTCTAATAAGAGCATTTGGGTTTTGTATACCACGGTCTTTAAATGTCCCTAAAAAAAATTGAAAAGTGTTACATCAGGAGATCTTGGTGGGTACCTACCAAACCTCTCCTGCGAATTCATTGATCCGAATATTCATGATCAAAATATTCCGTAATGAAGAGGAGCTCCGTCTTGTCGGAAACGAAGAAGTTCTTCGTTTAGATGTCCGATTCCCATGTCCATCTACTTGATTTTGTAGTTGATGTACAATAGGGTGGTCCACAAAAAAGTCACATTTTTCGTAGATTTGGTATAGAATTCTAGAAAATCAATATGTTCTGTTTCTCTTCAGAAATGTCCAGAGAATGATATCCAATAATTTTTTATCAAAATCTTTTATAATAAAAAATAGTAATAAATATTTTTAACGATTTCTCGGTGTTTCTGTAATTTATGGGTTTTTCGTGGCCCTGTAAGAAATAGTTAATATAAAAATTAATAAGCAAATTATTGGATGCCATTTTCTGAACATTTCTGAAGAGAAACAGAGTAGTCCGGTTGAAAAATATTGAATTTCCAGAATTCTATACCAATTCTACGAAAAAGCGTTTTTTTGCGTATAAAATACATGGGAAACTTTATGGGCTTTGAGGCACCCCTAAATATCGTTCGATTTCAAAATAAAAAAAAGGAGTACTTTTTTTGAAGTACAATAATTCTAAGTTCTTGTTTTTTCTCGAACTATGTTGATATTCTTTATGTTATTTTTTTTCTTTGGTTCTTGAGTTCAGTAAACGAACAGGTTTTCATAAAAATAACGTTTCGAGGGTAGGTTTCCCTCTTTATCAAATTTTTATTATAATCTAAAAACAATTTAAAATATATAATATAAAATCTCATACAAATCTGTGGTAAAAGACAAAAAACAAAAACAAAAATGACATTACAGACTAACAACAAATATGTACCTCATTTCGGATAATTATTGTAATGCTTTTAATTAAGCCATATCTGTTTTATTACATAAAAATAGTATTTTTTGTTAAAGCTCCCAAAATTAGCTGTTTTACGGATTCATTTGAGTCCGTAAAATGAGTCTTTTTCGGACTCAGTCCCGAAAAGTTGCCATGACAACTTTTTCGGACTCGTTTAGGTAAATAAAGCACAGTAGTTCAATACAACAATTAAAGAACTTTATTTAGTCTATAATACCTATTAAAATCATTCATTAATTATTATTACACATATTAAATCCTTATATCCCAAAATGAAAATGAAAGGAACAATTTTGGGCACCTTCGAAACTGTTGCCCCCAAACGAAATAGCCGAGCTCGAGGGTATAGTATTAATTTCTTTGGATGTTGTGGTAGTAGCGGTAGAAACCGATATTCTGGTACTGGATGGTTCGGTTTTCTTTTCCCCCATTAACATTTTGCATACCTTTTTCTTCTTCTCAATCGATTCTTCTATATATGACTCTGCTACTGAAGACGACCTGGAATTAATTATTATTTAGAATAAAAAGACAATAATATTGTGATAAAACTTACTTCCATCCTCCTAGCCGTTTCAACGAGATTTAATCAACGTCAGCATCTGCCGCCAAGGACGCAGAACTTCGCCGGAAGCAGTGCCCTGTATACTCTGTCGGGTTCGGTAATTGAAGAAATTCAGCAACAATAGAGGGCATCTTCGCAAAAGAATGGATTCCTACACGTTGTACCGTACATTTCCCCTTACGATAGGAAATAAAAAAATAATCGTGTTCAATTTTCGCTGGCCGTAGTCGAAGATATTTCTGGTACAATGCAAGAGAATTAGCAGCTTCACCTTCAGCTACCACCGGAAACACTCTCTTGATGTTGCTCTTCGTATCGGGGATCGTTATAAGAAGACATTCTGCGTCTTTTTGGACAATATCTTGGATTTTTAGTGAATGTAGCTCTTCACGCCTGCATGCACCACACACGCCAATGAGAAGAGCAACCTACGAAGTTACAATATGAAACTGATTCATATTATCATTAAAGTATGATTTTAAACTTACTTTGATTAATAAATACTGCTCATCGTCTGCATTTATCAAAAATGTATTAATTTCTTGGCGCGTCAAAACTTTTGACTTTGTGGGCTCGTAGCCTACTGAATTTCGCTTCAAAAAAGCTATGACTCTAGCGAACTTGTTTATTTCAATATTTTCTTTGACAGACAAAACAGCTTTTATCATGGAATATTTTGACCAGAGTGTAGATGGTTTTACTTCTTGCGACTGTAACAGGAAAATACGAAAATATTTATGACAATAACTTATTAATATTGAATGTATAAAGTATAGCGGTACTTACCTTTTCATGTAGATAGTTCAACATCGCATCTTCGTCTACAATTACAATGTTGTTCATTTCTTTCCATCGAATAAATGCTTCGTACTCCTTTTCATATAGTTGACGAGACTTCACTGGAAGTAAATTTAACACAATTTTCTTTGCTTTTTCAGAAATATTCGCTGGATTCTGCATTTTATGCGAAAAAAAACTCAACGTTTTTTCGTGTTTACATTAAACAATCTGGTTGCTATAATTACATTGCGAAGCTCACTGTTTTTGAGAAATATTTGCTCTGATCACATTAATCATCCATAATAAGAGGTTTGAATGTGTTCTTGTGAATTTTGGGAGCTTTAACAAAAAAATGTTGTTTGTGCCACGTACCTAAACTGCAGTTTTTTCGGACTCATCTGCTATTCAGGACTCGGCTTCGCCTCGTCCGTAAACAGCAAGATTCGTCCGAAAAAACTGTATTTTAGGTACTTGATACAAAAATAACTATTAGCGTTCAATAGTATTTAATGTTGTCAGTTTGACAAGTAAGAAAGGAATAAATTTGTTTTATTTTGTGAGAAATGTTATCAATTTGACAATTCAAGGTAGAAGGAAAAGAGTATTGATGCTTCAAATTCAATATAAAAATCTGCCATAAATCATACAACTGCCTAAATAACCTTTTCACTCAGCTAAAAAGTAAAACTCCGCTAAAACAGAAGTCTCACGTTATATACTCAATACCTTGTAATAATTGCCCGGGTAACTACTGAGGAATGACCAAACAATACCTAGAGAACCGTTTAAGAAGTCACAAATCAAACATAAATCAAACACAACAAACTGCCTTAACTAAACACATAATAGAAAAAACCACACATTTAATTACAATAGTACAAAAATCCTCACTACAGAAAAAAATACAAAAAAAAAACTATAAAAGAATTGATTTACATACAAAAAGATAAAAATAACATTAATTTCCGAACTGATACCCAATACTTAAGTCACATTTACACTAACCTGCTAACATTCGATTAATATCTACTCCATTTTTTACCCTATTTTGCTGCTTGTCCTTTTTAGCACTACCCACGTATTAACCTTTATTTCTGGCTATCAATACTCTTTTCCTTCTACCTTGAATTGTAAAATTGATAACATTTCTCACAAAATAAAACGAATTTATTCCTTTCTTACTTGTCAAACTGACAACATTAAACACTATTTTTATGTAATAAAACTGATATGGCTTAATTAAAAGCATTACAATAATTATCCGAAATGAGGTACATATTTGTTGTTAGTCTGTAATGTCATTTTTGTTTTTGTTTTTTGTCTTTTACCACAGATTTGTATGAGATTTTATATTATATATTTTAAATTGTTTTTAGATTATAATAAAAATTTGATAAAGAGGGAAACCTACCCTTGAAACGTTATTTTTATGAAAACCTGTTCGTTTTACTGAACTCAAGAACTAAAGAAAAAAAATAACATAAATAATTCTAAGGGGCGAGAGCATAAGATTTTCGACTTTGTTTTTCTTCCATACATTATTGGACCATCCTAATGTACAGCCAGTGGCTACGTTGTTGTAGTTTAGTAGTTTGTAGCATATTAAAATAATTTACAACGATTAGTTAGCTTTCCTTGGATGGACAAGTACCAGTGACGGCATCTCTCAATGTTCCTGCACAAACATTGATTTTTTCTGGATACTGTGTGTGGCCTTCTCTGATCCAGTAATTTTTGTCACTCCAATAGCGCAAATTTTGTGTATTACGATACCATTGAGGTAAAAACTACAACTTTGGCGGGCATACTCTTCCAGGATTCAATGCGTTTGCTGGGTTCATTTTTGCCAAGTATTTATATGTAAAATTTATATTTTGCACGGAGGTAATTTATACATACAATCTCAAAACTTATTTCGCGGATTCATGTGAAAGTCCGGTAGCACTATACCCTTGGCATAGTAGAATTAAACCATACTGTCCAAGAACTGTAATATGTGTTTTTTTATCAAGTAGCCTTGGTGCATCCCTTTTTTTCTACAAACCGTTTCATAATTCTCAACCACTCTTTGTAACTAATTTTTGAACACACGCATGACTCATATATTTATCATGATGTAATTCGTTGATCCTTCTTGCCCTTCTAAAAGCACAACGATTCTCTGAACCATAGATGAAAATCACTTTCACTCGTTCAGCTACTGAGTAAACCATTAAAAAAAAACAAAATTCAATAGGTATTTGAAAAAGCTATCAATGCTGGGTTCGGTATATCAACTCTTTTTACTCTGAAAGCTCTATTGCTATAGTTACAATTATTTACAACAATGGATTGATACCCAGAAACCGAGATCTTCGAGTAAATAGATCTGAAATACCGAACGCGGCTCAAATAACAATTCTGAAATTTCTTGCACTGTCGAACATTTTGAAACAGACGCTATGACGTTTAATTTTAACGCTATTGAATTTAAAAATCAATAAAAGGATTTTTTTGGTACTGCTGAATTTCATTTTTTAAGAGCTTTTCAACAGGGTATCACAAGGGGTGTATCACGAGGTTCATTTAGGGTTTCTAACTAAGGATGGCTACCGCGCAAGGGGTTGTTTGGAAAATATCACTCTATCACTCATTTGCGTTGTCCCTGAAAGTCTTTTAAGCGTTTTGAACTAAATTCTTATGTAAAGATGAATTTGCAAGTTAAGAGCCATTGTAATTTTAAAATAGTTACTACTAGCTGTCAAAAGATTATCATTATAACCAACTGGTACTGTAGGAAGATCTTCAGACTCTTTAACCCTTTCGCTCACGTTTTTTTGTCCTTCAAGAGAAAAATCTAATATTTGCCACTATTAAAGAACGATTTTTTTCTGAATTTTTGACGGTGTCCAATTTTTTTTTGAGCAACTCATTTTTGGGCTGTCGCTTGTGTCTAAATGAATACATAATGAATAAACAGTAAAAGAAAAATTAAAAGTATGTAAAAAAAATGATGACGATTTTAAAGTTTTTATTCAATTTTTTTTATTTTACATGATAACTCAAAAAACAGTTTTTTCCTTTATTTAAACATAAGTGCACGTTGCATTTGATACAAGTGACACGTGTCTGGCCTTTGCATGGAATATTTTTGCACCTGGATGCAAATGATTTGTCATATTTTTTATAGAATTTCTGGTTCTGTACTCCCGTTTTCTTCTCCTGATTCATCCTGAGGATCATCTTCTTCTATTTGGATCACTTCCTGGTCTTCATCTTCGTTTTCAACCCTTGAATCACCACCCCAACCCTCCAAGTCATCATCTTCGTCACTCATCAATTCAATGTCGGAAAGCCCTGTGTAACGTCGTACACAAGTTTGATGATGAAAATAAAAGATATTTTCTTTAACTATGACGATTTATTTACATTATATACAAGTAAAGTGTCGCTGTAAGCGACTTGATAATAAACTAAGAAACGAACTCATAATTAACCGAATATGTAAACATATGAGCTTATGAACTAATGGACTGTACTAATGAACTCATAACATTATGAACTAACTTAAAACATCTTAAAGTAAAGTATATATGTGCCTATCTGGCTCACCCTTGAGGTGGGGGCGATGCGCCCTTAGCGGCGATGACCGAGGAGCGTGAACATCCTCCGGCCCCGCAGAATTTCGAAAAATTGATTTATATTAACTAAATTAATAACTATAACCTTTTAAATATAAACTGATAATAAAGCAAGTACTTTGTTTTCAAATTTAACTTCTTACTGACACTATCATTGTATAATAACAAAAATAATTGTAAGATTAGGGTCATTCCAAGTCAAATCATCCAATGGTCTGAACCTTGACATCTTAGATTTTTATAATTTTTGGTACACTTATAGTACCCACGAAGAAGACAAATAATATAAAATTTCAGATTTTTTTGACTTATGGTTTATGAGTTATAGCCTTCCAAAAATTCAGAAAACTCCCAATTGTGACCGCGTTTTTAAAGTTTTAAACGGCCGTAGATTGAAAACTATGTGTCCTAGAAAGCTGAAATTTATGTCATTGTCTTCAGTGTTTAATGGGCTTTCATTTTATATGCACCATGAGTACCATTAGAAAAATTTCATGTTAATTTGCAGAATCCAAAAAAGTTTTTTTAAAAACCCAAAATACGTCCCCTTTAATTTTTTTGAAAAAAATGTATGTTGTTCATACACTGATTGACTACTTCTATGCAAAATTTTAGGGTGGGATGACAATGGGTTCTTGTAGAAAAAAATATTTCTAATATCATCGCGCAAGCAAAAGCAGGTAAAATCTGTATGTAGCTACGTCGGCAATGCTTGTCACAACAGCAAATATAAATTAAAAATTTGTTGCAACTTATTTTTATGTACCACTGCGATTTGTTTTATTTATTTTATTGTTTTTCATGCTGATTGACTACTTGTATGCAAGATTTTAGAATGGGATGACAATGGCTTCTTGGAGAGAAAGATATTTTAGTATCAGCAGCCTTGTATATTAACCTATCCCATAGCATTTGGCAGTAACAAATTTGTTTTAGAGACAAAACTGAGATAAACCTAACTAAATATAATAATAAATGTAATATTAATATATAATATAATAAAAATAATAAATAATAATAATTACTCTTTACAATTTAGTAATTACAAATGTGTACACATTTGTTATAATTTACAATAATTAGTTATAATTATAAGTAGGTACAGATCACAACAGGAGTGTTTCATGTCGGTACTTGCATGGAACTATAGTAGGGAATTTATGTAATTCAGTAATGCTCATTTAATTCTATGTTAAAGATTGATCAGGCAAGTTCATGTGTTAAAATACCAAAGTTTTAACGTTGATTTTAGTTATCAATTTTATTGTTTTACTGTGTGAAGAAGCCTAATTTATTTTAATGTAAATTATGTTACTTTTATGTTTTAAGATTTTTTATGAACTACTTCCAGTGTTTCATCTGGTGATTTTGTAAGGCAAGCTTACAAAGACCTTATGATGACCAAATCTTAACTCCACAACAATTATATGACTTTGCTACAAAGAACATAACCGGAATAAACTTTCAGTATTGTACAGTTGCTGATTATGAAAAAACTGTTAATGCCTTGATTCAATGAATCAAAAGCAATCACAGGAACTCAAAAGTTCCACTCTTTTAAACCTTTGTCCGAAAACCAAGTTGTTGCTAAACACTATTACTTTAGTGAAAATGAATGTGTACAAAACGTGAAACACTAGATCTTATAACACTAATTAAATTTAATTTGTAGATAGGCTATACTGTTAAAATAAATAAAAGAAATCGTAGTGGTACATAAAAATAAGTTGCAGCAAATTTTTAATTTATATTTGCTATTGTCCCAAGCATTGACGACATAGCTACATACAGATTTTACCTGCTTTTGCTTGCGCGATGATATTAGAAATATTTTCTTCTACAAGAACCCATTGTCATCCCACTCTAAAATTTTGCATAGAAGTAGTCAATCAGTGTATAAACAACATATATTTTTTTCAAAAAAATTAAAGGGGACGTATTTTGGGTTTCTAAAAAAACTTTTTTGAATTCTGCAAAATAACATGAAATATTTCTAATGGTACTCATGGTGCATATAAAATGAAAGCCCATTAAACACTGAAGACAATGACATAAATTTCAGCTTTCTAGGACAAATAGTTTTCAATCTACGGCCGTTTAAAGCTTTAAAGACGCGGTCACAATTGGACGTTTTCTGAATTTTTGAAAGGCTATAACTCATAAACCATAAGTAAAAAAAAACTGAAATTTTATATTTTTTGTCTTCTTGATGGGTACTATAAGTGTACCAAAAATTATAAAAATCTGAGATGTCAAGGTCCAAATTAATTAATTTTCTGGTTGAATTGATATGGAATGACCCATTAGCGAATCAATAAAATCAATGTATAAAGTTTTTCAAGTTAATTGTCTTGGTTTTATGGAAAAGTTTACTGTTCACTACTCATCAACTGGGAGCACACACACTCGATTAACTGCACGTTTTGTCACTCCACTCACTGTTTTCACGGAGACCACTCTCGTAATGTTGTCGTTGCCGGGGTGCAGTTCTACGATGCGGCCCATTTTCCACTGTAGTGGTGGCAGGTTGTCCTCCCTTAGAATAACCATGGAGCCGACCTTTAATGGATCTTTGTTGATTCGTTTCCATTTGCTGCGGCGCTGTAGTTCCACCAGATATTCCTTGGTCCATCTCTTCCAAAGTTCCTGACGGAGTCGTTCGATTCTTTGCCAGCGGGACAATCGATTTTCTGGCAGTTCCAAAACATTGACTTCTAGTGGTGCCGTTAATGCACAACCAATCAAAAAATGCCCCGGGGTTAGAGGTTGCAGATCATTTGGGTCATCACTTAAGGGAGTTATAGGTCGGGAATTGAGACAGGACTCGATTAATGCTAGCAGAGTGTACATCTCTTCAACCGTTAATAAATAATTTCCCGCGACTCTTTTAAAAAGATTTTTAAATGATTTTACTCCAGCTTCCCAAATGCCGCCTACGTATGGAGAATTTGGGGGGATAAATTTCCACTGAATTCCTTCATTAGCTAGGTTTGCTACAACATCGTTTTGAAAGTGTATGGAATCGAATAAAGTTTTGATTTCTTTTAGTTCGCGATTTGGACCGACAAAATTAGTACCGTTATCGGAATAGAGATGAGATATCTTGCCGCGCCGTGCCATCATTCGTTTAAGAGCATTAAGAAATGATTCCGATGAATAGTCGTGAACTAATTCTAAATGTAGAGCTTTTGTGGCTAGACAGACGAAAACTGCAACGTACGCTTTTGTTGCTTTTTTGCCGCGACCGTGCCGTTCTTTGACTAAGATTGGCCCAGCATAATCAACACCAGAATTCTGAAAGGGCCGAGCTGGTGTCACGCGGTCAAAGGGAAGGTTACCCATAAGTTGTTCATATTTAAATGGTTTCGTGTGACGACACTTTACACAGTTGTGGATAATTTTTCTAGTTGTGGACTTTATTGTAATTGGCCAAAACATTAATCTAACTGCTGCTATGGTTGCCTGAATTCCGTGTAAAAGCGAGATATGTGTATCTCGTATAATTAATTTTGTAACTACATGATTTTTTGGTAGCAATATCTGGTGTTTCATGTCATAGTGGATTGGCGCATTCCGTAAATGTCCTCCCACGCGTAAAATTTCATTTTCGTCTAGAAAGGCATTTAATGTTATTAAACTGCTGTTCCCTGTTAATTGATTTTTAGTTTTTAAGTCACTAATTTCTTTGCCAAACTCAATACTTTGAACTATTTTAATAATTCTGTTGTTGGCTTTTTGTAATTCTACTACTGACAGTTGCCCTGATATTTTGTCGTTAGGATGTCTGCAATTGTAGATAAATCGTAAACTATAGGCTACGATTCGTTTCAATTTAGAAAATTTACTTGCACGATAAAAGACCGGCAAGTCAAGTTGTTTCGAAAGTGTTGTAGTTAACACAACTTTTCTTTTTTCTGGGATATCGGCGACCGCGATGCAAGGCGAAGTTGGCCATTGTTCTTTATTTTGATAAAGAAATGGTGGCCCGCGGAACTAAAATTGTAATTTTTTATTATCGTTTAAGAGCATACCGCGTGTAATTAGATCCGCCGGGTTATGTTCTGTAGGTACATAGTGCCAATTACTAATTTGTGTTAAATTTTGAATTTCAGTGACGCGGTGTGCTACAAAGGCTTGCCATTTATTTGGATCGGCTGAGATCCATGAGAGCGTTACCTTCGAATCCGACCAAAAGTAGAATTTATTTATAATAATGTCCGATATTTCAATTACTTTTGCTGCTAATTTTGCTAATAAGGCTGCTGCACATAATTCTAGACGTGGAATGGTTAATGTTTTAAGAGGTGAGACACGAGATTTTGAACAAAGTAAATGCACGTCTATGATTCCCTCTTCATTAACAGTTCGCATAAAAATCGCAGCTCCATAAGCATCCTTGCTTGCGTCGCAAAATCCGTGAAGTTCTGTAAATTTTATAAAATCTGACTGAATGACACTACGCGGAATCTCAAAATTATCTATGGCGGGCAATAATTCACAAAATTTATAAAAGGATCGGCTCATTTCTTCGGGAATTTGTTCATCCCAGGATAATTTTAACACCCACAATTTTTGTAACAATATTTTGGCAGTAATTAAAATGGGGCTTAATAAGCCAAGCGGGTCAAAAATTTTTGCAATGATAGAAAGGACGTTTCGTTTTGTTGCTTTATTCGGTATTTCGACCGCGCTAATTTGGTATTTGAGGCAATCTTTTTCACAATTCCATGTTAAACCTAGAGCCTTTGTTTCAAAGTTGGAATCGAGTCGTATAATTGCAGAATTTGATATGTTATGATCTTCTGGTAAAATATCTTTGTTGTTAGATGCCCATTTATAAAGTTCAAACCCGCCTCGAATTAAAATATTCGTTAAATCGTTTCGCAATTTAATTCCTTCTTCAATAGTATCTATACCTGTAAAAAGGTCGTCCATGTAAAAATTGTTTAAAATAACCTTACTAGCTTCCGGATAATCGACAGCCGCTTGTAAAGCTAATTCTCTTAAACAACGAATTGCTAAGAATGGAGCACAGGTAAGTCCGTATGTGACCGTTTTCAACCGATACGTTGTAAATGGTTCGTGTGGGTCCAATCGATAAATAAATCGCAAAAAATCACGATCTTCCGGGTTTATCAGTATCTGACGGAACATCTTTTTAATGTCCGCAGAAAGAGCATATTTGTGCAATCGACCTTTAGCAATTATTGAAAACAGGTCAGTTTGTAAGTTGGGTCCTGTCAGCAAATTATCATTAAGACTTAAGCCGTTTGTTGAACGCGCGCTTCCGTCGAAAACTACCCTTGTTTTTGTAGTCATGCTGCTTTCTTTTATAACTCCATGATGTGCTAAATAAACCACTTGTGAGGGGTCTACCGTACCTTCGACCTTTTCCATGTGTCCCAACTGTAAATATTCATTTAAGAAACTATCATATTTGGTAAAACCCTTATCATTGTCTTAGTATTAATGTAATTTTAAGTGTTCATATTATGTAATCAAAAATGTGCATGATAATTTAATTTAGGTATTATACATTTCATTTCATTGTCATAGTAATAATAAGAATTCATTTAAACTAAGCTCAAAGAATATAATTTTAAACAAGCTGAAAATGTTACGGGCAAACTAGTCCTTTTTTTTGTATGTGTGCCAATGCAGGTCAAAATTCCCAAATTCTAACGCCCGAACATGTGTTAGTAATAATCAATCACCCTTAGTCTTTGTAAAATACCGTCATTTCTTTTCGTTGTATATTAAGTATATTAGTCAGTAGATTTCGAGCTTCAGTGTAACACACACGGAGTTATACAAATGTAGCTAGTGCTACTCAAGTCATAATTTAATTCATGTATTCAAATTGTATATAGAAGTTTTCAATAGTGCAATTAATATAATATAAACACAGTTAAAATACAGTCCACTAGTTTTATTTACATTCGGACCAGCATTGATTACAAGGGAATCAAGGAGTACCTTGTAAGACCACAACGACCGTATAACATTCTGGTCCTTCGAGCCGGATATCAAAGAAAAAACGCATCAAGAAAACAAGAATAATTAACGGGCACTCATCGGCCACAGTGAAACAATTCAATTGAAATTTTAGGGACGCATTCTAGGATATTCCTTTGTACACATGGTAAACAAGGGAGTCGATTGGCGAATTCACAGTAAGTCCGTTCCTTTATTCATATAACATCCACTGTATCATCTTCATATTTACCATATTATCTGCGCAGTTCATTGAGATATTAATTTTTATCAAAATTATCAATTAATTAACTTTAAATTTAAAATTATTTAAATAAATTCTCATAAATCAAAAACTATTTCTTTACATTGATATTTTAAGTAAATAATTACTATAATGGCTCCCAACGATGAAATATTAAAAAATCTCAAAACTCAGCGTGGGCAAATAAAGTCTCAAGTGACACGTTTTAGTACATATTTAGATACCACGTTCCCAATTTCTAAAAACATAACACAGTTAGCAAAACGTTTAGAAAAAATCGAACTTTTGTGGGATGAGTTTGGAAATTGTCAGTTAGACATAGAAAGATTAGATGATAGTTCTCAGGAACAAAGGGATCGCGAGTCATTTGAAAACGCATATTTTGAAATTGTTACACGGGCACAAGAAATGATTGACGAACACAAACAAAACCGATCCATTGTCAGCGACAGTAGCGTAGTTGCTGCGGGGGGTTCTGGTAGCTCTAATAGCAAATCGGAGCAAGTTAAATTACCATTACTAAACTTACCCGAATTTTCAGGTTCTTCTAGCGAATATATGCACTTTCGTGATACATTTGAATCGTTGATTAATAAAAATGATACGTTGTCAAAGGTCCAGAAATTTCACTATTTAATATCATGTTTACAAGGTGATGCACTCAAGGTTGTTCAATCATTGGACATCACTGATAATAATTATGCAATCGCGTGGAATTTACTTAAAGAAACGTACGATAATAAAAGAGCTATCATTAACAGTCATTTGGAATCATTGTGCGGACTACCTACGTTGCACAAAGAAAGTTCAGCCCAATTAAGAAACTTTCTGAATTCGTATTTGAAGGATATTCGTTCATTAAAAAATTTAGGTGAACCAGTTGACACCTGGGACTCTATATTACTTTTTCTACTTACCTCAAAGTTAGATTTTGCAACTAAACTAGAATGGGAAAGCTCCATTCGCACGGAAAAGCTTCCGACACAAGAAGATTTTTCTAAGTTTTTAAATTTCAGATGCCAATTATTAGAAAATTTATATAGGCGTTCGGCAATTTCATCAAATGACTCATGTCATTCAAAAAAGGATTCAAGTCATATCCAGAGAGGTCTTGCAATAAAATCCTTTAATCATGTGTCAATGGAAAAAATGTTAAAATGTTACTTTTGTCAAGGCGGTCATTGCATGTATTATTGCACTGATTTTCTAAAATTAACCGGTCAAGAGAGGTTTAATGCTGTCAAGAGACTTAATCTGTGTAAAAATTGTTTAAAACCCAAATCACAAGGCCACAAATGTACAGGGTTTTGCAAAATATGCAAGGGCAAGGGTCATAACACTTTGTTGCATATTGATAATAGTTCAAACGATAGTACAACGTCTAATTTTCCAATACAAGGTCAGAATTCACAAAGGAATTCACGGGGAAATTCACTGCATGGTTCAGAATCACAGAATATTGTTGGAAATACAAATAACGTTAGTATAAGTACTCATTGTAGTAATTCTGAAAATTTATTGATTATTTTATCAACGGCAAATATTTTTATTGAGGATAATGATAAAAACCTTATTCAGTGTAGGTGCTTACTAGATGGAGGTTCACAAAGCAACTTCATAACAAGGGATTTAGCCAAAAGGCTTAATTTGAAGATTGACAATATTAATCTTCCAATCATGGGTATAGGTGAATCTATAACCAGTATTTCTCATAGAGTTCATACAAATATAAAATCAATGCATAATAGTTATTCAAGGAAACAATCATTTTTAATATTAGAAAATATCACAGGCAACATACCTTATCAATCCTTCGATACAACATTATTAAGCATTCCAGAAGGTATTGTTCTTGCAGACAAGGATTTCAATGAATCAAAGAGAATAGATGTTTTGCTAGGTGCATCTATATTTTATGAATTATTAACAATAGGTCAAATAAATTTAGGTAAAAATCTACCTTTATTACAAAATTCGAAATTAGGTTGGTTAGTCGCAGGTCCATTACAATTAAATTTAATTCGAAATAGTTCTCAAACCTGTTTACTATCAATTCACACTAGTCAAATTCAATCACAGCTTGAGAAATTTTGGGTTATTGATGACGTTCAGCATTCTGCGTCCATTAAATATTCAAAGGATCAACAATTTTGTGAAGATCATTTTATACAAAATTATAAGCGGGATACTACCGGACGTTTTACAGTGTCATTACCATTAAAGGGAAATTACAAAGACATCGGGAACAACTTTGAATTAGCAATGAAACGTTTTATCAGTTTAGAACGAAAATTAAAAGGAAATCAAACTTTTGCAGATCTTTATACCAACTTCATTCGCGAATATGAGAGTCTCGGGCACATGACAAAGTTAACAGATGAAGAAATAAAAACAAACGACACAACTTATTATTTACCACATCATGGCGTGTTAAAGGAAAGTAGTGTCACAACAAAGTTGCGAGTAGTCTTTGATGGTAGTGCTAAGAGCTCCACGGGTATATCTTTGAATGATGTTTCATATGTAGGACCGACTATACAAGATGATATCTTTTCGATTTTATTAAGGTTTCGAAAACACAATTACGTAATCCAATGTGATATCACCAAGATGTATAGGCAAGTTAACGTCAATCCGGAACAAAGAAATTTACAGAGAATTTTATGGCGCGATAGCCCGGATCAGGAACTGTCCCATTATGCATTAAATACCGTTACTTACGGCACAGCACCGGCAGCATTTTTATCAATTAGATCTTTACACCAGGTAGCGATAGATAACAAAAATAATTTCCCAAAGGCAAGCAACACAATTTTATCAGATTTCTATGTTGATGATCTAATCACGGGAGATAATTCAATCATAGGTTTAAGAATGTTGAAATCAGAAATATCTGAAATACTACAATCGGCGGGTTTTATTCTGACTCAATGGATGTCAAACAGTACTGAGATACTAGATTCCGATGAACAGCAAACCAAATTTCACTTTTCTGATGACAAAACAGTAAAGACAATTAGTAATGACAAATTAGTACAAAAATCAGAGTTTTCAAAGGAATTAGTTTGTCTTAGAAATTCAAAGGTCGTTCCCAGAAAAAGTAAAATCCTAAGTTTGAATCCATTCTTGGATAACAATGCAATCATACGAGTAGGAGGCAGATTAGTAATGTCAAATTTGAACTATAACCAAAAATTCCCTATACTTTTACCTAATAAGCACATCTTCACGAAATTAATTATTAATTATGAACATGAAAGAACTTTACATGGTGGGGTTCAAACAATCTTATCAACAGTACGTGGGAATTTTTGGCCTATTAACGCCAAAAATGTAATAAAGGGAGTAATAAGGGAGTGCATGGTTTGTTTCAAGGTAAAACCTGTAGGTGTAACTCCCATCATGGGACAATTACCAGCATCACGAGTTAATCCAGCGCGTCCATTCCTAACATGTGGAATAGATTTAGCAGGACCTTTTACAATCAAAGAGGGTACGTTAAGAAACCGTAAATTAGTAAAGGTTTATGTTTGCGTCTTTATTTGCTTTGCAGTTAAAGCGATACACTTAGAGCTAGCAGGTGACCTTTCTGCTCCGGTTTTCTTAAATGCATTGAAAAGATTCTTTGCACGTCGCGGTATAAGCAGAGAGATCTGGACTGACAATGGATTAAATTTTGTGGGTGCTTCCAATCAAATTCAAAATTCATATGATACTTTATTCAAAATCAATCAAGATCCAAGTGTTAAAAATTATTTGTTAGATAATAAGGTTACGTGGCACTTTATTCCGCCCAGGGCACCACATTTTGGTGGACTGTGGGAATCAGCCGTTAAGCTCACTAAGCATCATTTGACCAGAACAATTGGTATTGCTTACTTTACATATGAGAATTTTCACACTATTTTAACGCAGATAGAGTCCATATTAAATTCCAGACCTTTATGTCCAATCTCCAATGACCCTAATGACCTAGCTCCGCTTACACCAGGACATTTTTTAATTGGTTCAGCGTTAAATGCCTTACCTGAAGAAAACGTAGAAGATATTTCCTTAAACAGATTAAGTAAATATCAACAGGTACAACATGTAGTCCAGTCATTTTGGCGCAGGTGGACAAACGAGTACCTGCACAATTTGCAGCAAAGAAACAAATGGATGACAAACGATCCAAACATTCTGAAGTCAGGACTTATGGTTGTTCTACGGGAAGACAACGTACATCCATTAAATTGGAAAATGGGACGTATTATCGAAGTGTACCGTGGTAAGGACGATATTGCGCGAGTGGCTAGTGTTAAAACCTCTAGTAGCGTAGTGAAACGCAGTTTTTCAAAACTTTGTATATTACCAATTGACACTTAAAATTGTGGACATTTTTCATAATTTTTATTTTTGTATTGAAAGCTGGTGCTTTCAAGAGGGGCGGTATGGTAAAACCCTTATCATTGTCTTAGTATTAATGTAATTTTAAGTGTTCATATTATGTAATCAAAAATGTGCATGATAATTTAATTTAGGTATTATACATTTCATTTCATTGTCATAGTAATAATAAGAATTCATTTAAACTAAGCTCAAAGAATATAATTTTAAACAAGCTGAAAATGTTACGGGCAAACTAGTCCTTTTTTTTGTATGTGTGCCAATGCAGGTCAAAATTCCCAAATTCTAACGCCCGAACATGTGTTAGTAATAATCAATCACCCTTAGTCTTTGTAAAATACCGTCATTTCTTTTCGTTGTATATTAAGTATATTAGTCAGTAGATTTCGAGCTTCAGTGTAACACACACGGAGTTATACAAATGTAGCTAGTGCTACTCAAGTCATAATTTAATTCATGTATTCAAATTGTATATAGAAGTTTTCAATAGTGCAATTAATATAATATAAACACAGTTAAAATACAGTCCACTAGTTTTATTTACATTCGGACCAGCATTGATTACAAGGGAATCAAGGAGTACCTTGTAAGACCACAACGACCGTATAACAATATTCTTGTTTTAAACCCGAGTTTTTACGAAAACGTATCTCTAAAGCCCTTAGTCGCTTAATTGCCAACTCCCTTGTGGAGCCGATATTTATGGGTTTATTTTTAAATGGTATCGAAACAATAAAGCGACCATCTGGATTTCTAATAGTTGTTTCTACAAAAAAATTGTCACACTGCTGTTCAGCCGTTGTGAAATTTGATCTGGGTTCAAAATGTTCGACTTCCCAAAATTTTGTAACTTGTTTTTCTAATAAATTTTGTGACGAAGTGAAATGACAAAGTCGGCTTCTTTTTTCTTCAAAAACTGCTACATTGTAGGGTCCCCCTAATAACCAACCTAACGCACTGTTTTGAACATATGTTTTGTCGTTATTGATTTTAATTCGACCGTCTCTCAATAAATCGTAAAATAGAGCGGCTCCTATTAAAATGTCAACTGGTGATGATGAATAAAATTCTGGATCCGCTAAGTTCAAATTTTCCGGAATATTTAAACTAGTGGGATCAAATGAATCTAATGGTAGATTATTTGTGATTTGTGGCAAAACGAGACACTGAATTGTTTCAGAATAATCTCCGACATTAGTTTTAAAAACAACATTACTTACATACGAAATATGCATTTGACTTTGACCAATACCACAAATTGGTATATTTTTCTTGATTTGTGTTAAATTTAAAGACCTACAAAGATTTTCCGTAATAAAGTTATCCTGAGATGCGGCATCTAATAATGCCCTTGCATCATGATATACGCCCTGAGAGTCCTTAACTTTAATTACTGCTGTTGACAACAAAATTTCAACCAAATTGTTAGAACACTGATTGCTTACATTGGTGTTTTCTTTTTTAACAAAATGAAGTAACGTATGATGTTTGCCATTGCAAGTTTTACAGTATTGAGATTTACAAGATTTAACATCATGACCTTCGCGTAAACAATTAAGGCATACCTTTACTTTTTTAGCCTCAGTGTACCGATCATTTTCATTTAATTGTAAAAATGATGGACATTGAAAAAGTGAATGAATCTGTTTGCATTTAGGACATTTGTCTTGATGTACAACATGTGATGTGTTATTTTTTCGCGTGTGCTCATAATGTTTTGATTTTATACTTAATGGTTGATGTTTTGATGAAATTCCAGGGTTACTGAACTGAAAAGATTCCAGAGATTGACAACGCTGTTTAATAAATTCTTTGAGTTTAGCCATGGTTGGTATATCGTTATTAGTAAGTTTCGAATCCCACTCTTGTTTAGTGGCAAAATCGAATTTAGAAGTCATTAAGTAAACTAAAATTGCGTCCCATTTATCAATTTCGATATGTTGGGCCTTTAGCGATTCTAAATGCGCATTAGTTTGATCTAATAATGATCTTAGCGAATTTGGTTGTTTATTTACTACAGGTAGATTGCACAAATTATGAATATGGTGGTGAACAATTAGTCTTTTACTTTGGTAACGGTCTTTTAATAATTCCCACGCAGTATTGTAACTATTCGCGGTCATTAATAAAGATTCGATTATTCGGAGAGGTTCTTCTCCTAAGCAGGAACGTAAATAATGCAATTTTTGGATGTTATCTAGAGTTAAATTTTCATGTATCAATGACTTAAAACTATTGTAAAATGCCGTCCACTCCGTGTAACTCCCGTTAAAGTTAGGTAGATTAATTGTGGGCAATTTTACCTCAGCAGAAGTTGCTGAAGAAGTGATCGTACGCTTTTCGAGTTTTTCCTCAGCAACCGTTAGTAAATTGTAAATTCTTGTCTCATCTGCAACACGTTCGTTTTCGTCAGCCGCAGATACCTCATCAACTAAACCTATTGCATCTTGTACCTCGTTATAAAAACCTAAAATTGATTTAAAATCGTCGTGTCTTAACCGCAATGTTTTAATGCTGTCGGTGTCTGAAAAGCTTTTAAGAAAACTTTCAAAACGCGTTATGCTAGCACGAATTAGTTTACGTTTTGCCTTTAATTGAACTAATTCTGCCATGTCGAATGAGATGTAAATTCCGCTTGCAAATAAATCGATAAAAGAATGATGCAAATAAATCGATAAAAGTTTAATGCAAATAAATCAATAAAAGAACGATGCAAATAAATCGATGAAAGGATGATGCAAATAAATTGATAAAAGGATGATGCAAATAAATCGATAAAAGGATGATGCAAATAAAACGATAAAAGGATGATGCAAATAAATCGATAAATTAAGAACAATGTGGAAAGGAACGGATTAAGTGATGACCACTAACCTTGTGTCCGTGAATGTTTGGTGATTTCCTCTGGACGTCGTGGCACCGTTGGCTCGGTCTTAAAGGATAATCAAAATCTTCGAACGTCGTCGCACCGTTGGCTATTTTCGAAGATTGTTTTGAAGATCGATGATTGTTTTCTTAACGCGAATTTTTATCTCCTGCGATGTAAAATCCGGTTCAAAAGGACCACTTTTATGTAACGTCGTACACAAGTTTGATGATGAAAATAAAAGATATTTTCTTTAACTATGACGATTTATTTACATTATATACAAGTAAAGTGTCGCTGTAAGCGACTTGATAATAAACTAAGAAACGAACTCATAATTAACCGAATATGTAAACATATGAGCTTATGAACTAATGGACTGTACTAATGAACTCATAACATTATGAACTAACTTAAAACATCTTAAAGTAAAGTATATATGTGCCTATCTGGCTCACCCTTGAGGTGGGGGCGATGCGCCCTTAGCGGCGATGACCGAGGAGCGTGAACACCCTGCCTCTATCAGCTCCAGGAGCTCTTCATCCGTCAACGGCCTTTTCATATCCCGTTTTGTGGTCTATATGAATAAATAATAGAAATTGAGGGTAAAAAATAAAAAGTGTGGTTATATTTACCATGATTGTTAGACCCTGTTGTTCACACTGTATCCAATTGCATACAAAGTTTTACAGGATCTGTACACAAAAAAGTCAATTCAAAATCAAAATGGCACTTTGCATGTTTGAAAACACAATGTTTTTTCTACTTGCAACAATTTTTATTTTGAACAAAATATGGTCAAGCACTTTGGAAATAAATAAACAAACGCACCTACCACTGACAGTGTAAGGTTCGCCATGCTGTGTAACATTATATTGTATACAAGATTTAAAATTTACTTCATTAGCAGCACATGTTTTATATTAGTTCGGAATTGGTATACAAATGAATGCAAAGTTAATAAACGGTCAAAACTTGCCTTAGCTTCTCATAAAAAAAATTCAAATCCCACGTATTCATTTGAATACCGGGTGAGCGAAAGGGTTAAGACTATCGGAAATTCAAATAAATTTAATAAAATAAATTAATTAACCAGCACTCATAAGCTACAATACACAGCTTCGAAGTAGAATAATGCACGCAATTTAATTAATTATACAATTAATCAGACTTACTACGTAATTAGCAAGTAGCATGAAGTGTGTCACATTCAAAACCGTTTACTCATTTCACCTTGGTCAATTTTCCAAAAGCTAATTAAAACTTTATGAGTTCAGTTTTGATTTAAAAGGCATATCTCGACAAGGGCGGCAAGCGATTAATAAGAACGGCTAACAGAGAGGGAGTTGATGAAATAATGCAAGTTGTACGTGAACTTAGCCCCAACTAGTGCCGGTAGTAGTAGTAACACTGCCGTCATATGTACGTCCCATGACGCGGCCTTTAGCTTTTAACTGTTGGCCCTTCTGAGCAATTACTAACTTCATACTCTCAAAGTTACTAAGTATTTAATTATTTTAATTGGTACTCCGACACGCGCTCGTCGTTAAACAACTCCGCTTAACTTTGTAACAATGACGACTACGTAACATCACCAGCTAGTAAGTTGTAAATATACGCATAGGAGTTTGTTTGTGTGCGGTGTGATGGATATGAGAAGAGAATTTTCTTAATCTCTTCTACAATCCTGTGGGATCTTATTTAATTAAGTCTCCGGGCTGATGATTAAATCATATTTGAGAACATAAATAAGGTACGTAATCATTGTTTATAATTTCTTGTTCATGGTGATAATATTCACTAGTAACAGGTAATGTACCGATTCCTACTCAGTATAAACTAGAACACACCTTAAATATTGAAATAAAAAGAATCCGAACTTACAAAATCTAAAAAATATAAAGTAAAAACTAGAACTACCTATATCAAGAGTACAAGGAATGGAAGATCTATTAACAAAACCTTATATTTTCTTAATATTTAAAAAACGAGAAAAGTACAAATATGGTTTTCCGCTCCATGTCCAGAAACTTCAATTTTCCTCTTGCAAAGTAGCGACGAAAATTCATTTTCCCTCTCTAGTGAGGAAAAGTGCAAAATAGTGCGAGAGTGTTTAATTTTCCCTATCAGAAAGCAAAATATTGAAGTTCTCGGCAGTAAATGCACCGAGAAGAAAATTTTCGTAATATAATTCGCAATGCAATCTATTGTACATTCATAGAATAAAGATTGTTTTTAAAGTTAAAGATTAAAATTTTATAGTTTGGAGACAATCCTTTTGGGACATATCGTGGAAAAAATGTTGTGTCGAACACGAGAAGAAAGCGCTTTTCACTCTCGCTCAAATGCCTAACTCGCTGACGCTCGAGAGGCACACCTAGATCTCGAGTGAAAAGAACCGCTTCCCCCTCTAGTTGGAAAAAACCTATTCTTTTTATTTGAATGTGTGAGGTGTTGCATACTGCTATACGTCGATACATTACTTGTTGTTTTGATTGCACATGCAACTTAAAACGTCTGCGGCAATATTATTTTATTTGCAGTGCTGGTTCTGTCAAAAGATACCCAAATGATATATGCTAGAATTCCTAATTCAAAGAATGTACGTCATCTATTTCAAATTGTGCAGTCTGTTCTATTCAATTTTTCTTCATTTTTTATACTTTCGTAAGTTCCATATTTTTACTAATTTTTTTAATGTATGTACTGTGTCATTTTATTTTTGATCAATAGTGAACTACAAGAACTATCCTCTATCTTTCCAACTTCATAGGCCATTTCATTTACGAACGTTATGCAGGTCCACTTGTCCCAGAACATGACATAAGTTAGTCGCAAGCTCAAGATTCTCGAATAATATCTATATTTAGACTAATTCCATGCCAAATCATCTAATTTTAAAACATGACGGTACTTTAGTGTCTCAGATCTGATTCAATTTTTTTCTTTGCGTAAATACGTATATGAATTGATATTAAATTAATTTTGATGCAAATTCTGCTCTTCGACACTCTGCGTCTTCTAATTAAAATGGCTATAATTATCTTGTTTTTCAAGCTATCAGGAACATTCATAGTCGGAATTTTGTTGGCTAGTGCTAGATTAGCCAGTATAAGTACTAGACGTCTCTGTAAAAGACACATCGAGCAATTCTACGTTTAAGAAACATATACATAACTTCAGCCCACGATTTATTATATAATTTATATTTCACGTCTACACTGCGGGGGAACCAACAGCTAAGGTCATATGTCACCCATTTAGCATGCATCACAAATACACGCAACTACAGTTGTGGTGGCGGAATTTTTCAATTAGAAAAACCTCGTCGCTCCCAGTGTTACGGTTGACATTCAGCCTATTGTCGGAGTCGTTGGTATTTCATTTGGTTCTTTTATTCCTTTTTTTCCTATATTTTATGTGCCATTTAGAAATCACTCATTGGTTGTCAACTATTGAGTGCATAAAACATGACTTATAGTAGGGTGTAAAATCAGTTGCCTATACTAGCAATTTTTGATTTCTTGCTTTCTTCTTCTTCCCATGGTTAAGGTCTTTTTGATGCTTGTATATCTAGTTTTGATTATTGTTATTTAATTTTAAGATTTTCACTTCCTTTTCTTATTTTAAAAAAGGCAGATGTATTTTTGAGGTTTTTGGTGTAAAACTACTTGGTTTTTGGATTAATTAAATCCTTGAAAATCATTTCAAATAAATCTTTGTGAGTTAGTTTTATTAAGGAAAATCACCTATCTGGCGTTTCCAAGATAATAAAACTTTCAAAACAATTTACCACAGTGTATGGGTCGCTGTTTGTTTCGATGATTTCTTCATGATATATTTTAAGTTTCATTTAGGGCTCCTTTTCACCTTATCCTTTTCATCTTTCCTTTTCTGTGTGTCATCGATTAAACAGCATGTGTGGACTACGAACACCGAATACATACATACCAATACCAGGAGACACCAAGATCAACTGTGAACCCGCTAAAATTGATTATCTTTTCGCCAAACTACAATCTAAAACAGCCCAATTCAAGATCTTTTGAGCACCTAACACACCTACCTTAAGTACTATCAAGTAAGATTAATCGATTTGCTTCTTTCTATGCTGTGTAAATGATTACTCATTTCTGTCAAACAATAGGTATCTACAATTTACTTGTCTTTTATTTGTAGAGAAACGTTTGGAAATTGCATTTAGTTGAAGCATAAAGGTGTGTTTATTTAATTAAATTGATTATAAATTTTATATTTAGTTTATATTTCTGTTAATTATTTAGCGGAAAGATTTTGAAGGTCGAAATTTATTGGGTACGATAAACTGATACCATTGAATTTAAACTATTTGATTTACGCCTTAGCCTTACGGCCTTAGCAGACACTGATAGTTTGTATTTTTATCGCTAGGGTTAATTGATAGATTTTAAAAATTGAAGTGTAATTCTTCGCTAATTCAATATTTGATTAATAAACATTAGGTTAAATGTATGTCTAAATCTGTATTTATATATATTTTTTTAAGTTTATTATTGATCTGCCGATACATTATTGATTTAGTTGAATGACTGCATTTGTTTATTGCTTGGAAATGTTTGTTATATATGCATGAAGTAGCGAAAGGGGAACACTGGAAACCTTTCTTTAAATGTATTTTTCGGGTTCACTAATAGATGAACAGGACAATTGATCCAGTACCTATCAATTTTTCAAGTAGACCCACAAAGGGCGACTACCTATTCCATATAACTCAATATTATGACATTTGACACTGGAGTGCAAAGTACAATACAAAACATATTTAAAACACTTAATATATGCTATTCTTGGTTGGCGAAAGGTTTTTCTACATATCTTATTCACTAGAAATTACAAATAAAACGAGACAAAATAAATTTTTCATTTGACAATATGACACAATTCATCTCCTCCGAGTTTTTATTGGGTTCTGTATAAAATTACAGCAAGGCTTAATGATACACTAGCACGCTTACAGTGTAAGTCCTAATAGACCTTGATAAATTCTTAAATTATAAAGTAGAGGAAAAATGCGACCATTATGATTAGTTAATATTAAAAAGTTAGTTTCGTTCATTGCAAGTGACCTGAAAAGGGGATCTCTTCTACAATTACAACATAATGATGTTCATTATGTTGAAAATGACTCCCGGTAGTATCAGAATAGAAACTTACCTTTTTCGTAGATTTCTCCAGGTCCATGTTTCATTTAAAAAAGGCATAGTATGCAGCAGCATCGTCTCACAGGGCCTTTATTAATTCTTTAACTCAATTATATTATTATTGTACCCAAACGATTAGATTCATATCAGAACAATCGAGTCGGATCAATGTTTCAAAGAAATTACATGCTGTGTGAGAATACAAAGTAAATTCGCTAAAAACTAACATCATCTGCGTTTCTTCTATTAAAGATCACAGTAAGTATACAATCCAACATAGCTTTAAAGCTTGCACTATCCATCACATTAAAGGTTATGACTACAGGCTTTGAACACTCTCTTCACAAATATTTACGAACGATAAACATAAAAAAACAGACCAAGAAGAAAATCCTTATCTGGCCCAGAAACGTTTTAAAATAAGATTTTTATTCTGGTAGATAAATAGTTATATCGTTTGCAAACTCTAGTGCGATATGTTGGTAAAAAAAATGTTGGTTAAAAGAGAACCTTTCACACCTTAAGCTCTTTTTTGTGAAATCTTTCTCTTTAAAATGTAATCCCGGATATTACTAGACTATATAAAAAAGAAACATCCACCTTTTTTACCTTAAAGCTTACACGGCCTTTTGAAGTCTGGGATCTAGTCGTTTTCTTTAACTTTTCGATTCTAATTTCTCTATTTACAATAATTATATAACCTTGATATTGATATTTTTATAATGAATATGGTAGTAGTATGCAAAATCAATATAATTGGAGTTATTTATCCATTTTAATTTACACTATTTATTGATCATAAAATTATTTTAATTAAAATTTACAGCAAAAAATTATCATTAACTTTAAAAGAATTATTTGAATATTCCAATTGCTAATAGAAGAAAATAGGTAAAATATACATACTATGATAAATCATAACGAGATCTCTTTTAGAATTCTTCTATTAGGAATGTGAATATTCAAAATATTCATGTTAAGTTAATAAGATTAGTTAATAGACAACACTTTTGCAAAAATAGGCAACCTCGCTCCGATCAGTGAGCTGACTGGGGGCAATTGCTATGCAATTCGCGCTTCTCAATTACTTCCTCATTGGAAGGAACGTGGAGGTATGTTCACACGGGGACTCCACGTAAAACATTCAGATAATCTCTGTATTGATATTAATACTTTTAAAGATATACTTTATGTTTACATTGTTTCTAAAGACTATTACAATATCGGTTTTTAATTTGTTTCTTAGAGCTTTTTTATTTTATTGACCCACTATGCAGCGTAATACAATCATTCTTGCGACCTAAAGCTAAAAAAATAATAGCAAATAAATCTTGGTAGGTGTGTCCTACTTCTTATTTTCATGTTCGTTTTCCATTGCATCCCATTCAAGTACGCAATAGTTGATAATAAAAGGGAGTATATAGGTTTGCAAACTTCTATTGTTTTAAAAGTAATATAAATACAGACTAAGCTACAAATAAATATATTTACAACGAGCAACATAGAATAAATTATCACGTTAAGATTTTTTTTTTAACATTAAATATAGAAACTTTATCACAAATAGTCAGGTTATAATACATTTTTACATTTTTCTTCCTTATTAAAAATTTCTTTACACGTAAAATTGGCCTTTGCATTTCAAATTTAACCTAAAGATAATTATCTTCTTCTTGTTTTAGAATTTTAAAATTCTCTTAGGAAGTTTTTTTCATTTAAAACGAAAACATTCTTTTCTCTCTTCACGATGGGTGATTGTTGTATATACGTTATATAAAAAGGGGGAAAACACAAGAAGTGCGAAAATGTTCACATAAATTTTGAAAGAAGCTAAAATGAGGATAACAATTTTATCATTTAGATATTGTCATAAATCGTGTCGATATTACATGCGTATATAAGTACGGCTGAGTTATGTAAATTATGTTGGAAATGTTATTTCACTGACATTTCTAGTGTAAATATTTCCATTCAAAAGGAGTTGACAAAAACGCACAGTGTTAGAGAGAGTATTGGAATTCCTAAAAATTACAAAATTGTTTTCCTTGTTTTAGCTTTTGCAGGCATTGGTATTACAGCGAATATTTCTATACAAAATTTTCAAAGTCTTATTTTTTTATTTATTGATTATCGTTACGTACTATATTTTTTCACATAAGTTTTCTTAGTTTTCTGTTCAATTCGTTCTTATATAGAGCATCTCCGTTAGCAGCAACCTGTAACAAAAATAATAGATTAGAGTTCTGATACAAATAAAACATAGATTATTACGTTGTAACTCAATATGTATATACAATTCGACGATTACTACTAGACAAATGTACAAGTGTTTATTCTGAGCAGACAAAATAATACTACAACAATAATGCCAGAATGGGACCGGCAACAGGCATTCGATTTCCCTACGTCCGGCCAAATGTTCGTCACTACGCGCTGGTCGGAAAATGTGTGCGATTGTGACGGTCAAGCATGCTTGTTGATACTGTTTATCTCGTTATACACTTCGTTCTTATCTTATCTTCGTTATTAAATAAAAATGGTGTAAAACAAATGCAGTATTTATCTTACATTTGAATAGCAGTAGAAACTTTAAGAAAATTTTTATAGTGATATGATCCTGCCAAGTGATTCGATCATCCATAGTAAAACACAAATTCATTTTCCAAAAATTGCAAAATAATGAGGAAAATTCATTTTCCAGATTGTATATCAGTTCTTAAGGCTGGCACCTTAGTGAAAGGGATGGATTGCGACAAAGAAACAAATAAGATTGTTTTATCCTTGTTTATTTTACCAGTTGCTTTTTAGTAACCTTTTTTTTCTATACTACGTTAGCCTTAATATACAAGATAAGGAAGTTATCTGCATATATTCTAAATAACTTCCTTATTGTTAGAGGTAGAGAAAAATTTTACCAAAACATATTACCTACATGGTATGTCAAACACTATAATGCTATGGTAATAGATGTTTTTGATTTTTCGCTGTTTGAGGGAAGTCACACTTAGTATTTCTTAAACAGCACAATGTACATTTCTAGGCAATATTTTATAGATATCACTTTCCTCTTTCTTGGAGTAAAACTTCTACCATATTAGATAATGACAAATTCAAGAAAAAAACACAAGGGTCTGCAACATGACAGGTCATGAACATAATGTGAAACCATATCTAGGTATGTTTTTTTAATTAAAATTAGGCCTATTAGATTATTTAGTGGACTAACTACAATATAGAAACACTATTTTTTATTTAGACTGTTGTGTTTCCATTTACTAATAATGGTATTGTGAACTGTAAGCTGTAACGTGTTCAAATTCTCAACTTTATAGAAATGCAACTTTATATGCATAAATGGTAAAAAACCTTAGGACAGTCCTGCGTAGTTCATCATATTTCAGTTCGATTAAAGATGCAGACAATACTTCGAATTAAATGGTGTTTTTTTAATGCCAAGGGTCACGCTAAAATGTTTTCGTAGAGAATGATATTCATTCTAGAATAAAATGACAGATAACATCGCGTCTAGAATAAATATATTGACGTCTTTGTAAATATCAAAGTTCACTGCAATATCGTTTAAAAATCATTTTTAGTAACGAAAATACAGACAAAAATTAAGATTATAGGGGTAGAAAAATAAGATCAGCTTTTTAACAAGGGAATAAATTATCTGAAAACGCATTAAACCCCAAATTTATAGATCCTGTACGTGTTATTTTAATTAGGATGAATAGATTTTCATAAGTGCAGACGCATAAAAAAGCATCATATAGCCACCTGCAAAATATCAAGTTACCCTCCCAAGACGCAGACTTTAGGCGGTAATGTCCCGCATTTAAACGAAATATTCTAGAAGATTTTTACGCGGTTATTTTTCTGATTAGTGGAATAATGTTAACTTCGTTCGGATAGGTTGATTTAAATCCCCCTTTTCCTAAAAAATATCACGCCACGAAAAATCCGTACCCCGAAGTTTATAGTCAGCGACAAGCACTCTAATACGGTACAGGGTCGGTTTTGTCGAAGGCAATTGAATGCAGTACGCTTTTCCAGTTAAACAAATTAGTTTAAATACAGCACGGCGCTTTGTTAATGCGAATTCAGTATTGTACCGTGATCTAGTAAATTAATTAGACAAGTGATAAAGAAAACTTTGTAGAAATTTGATAAACAAATTTTGTGTGAAATTTAATATGAGTTTAAATCAATAATCTAATACAGCCCATGAACTTACCGTTAAGCGCAACTAGTAGTTGTTAATACAGTTTTAATTTTTCGAGTTGATTAAATTAGTAAATTAACGAAATTTGAGAAGTTTAATAATAATAATAATAATAAATTTATTTAGCAATAGCTATCCAAATTACAAAAAAAATTTCTAAATTAAATTAAAATGAATTGTAGATGTGTTACAAAATGTATACAAATGAAGGTAAAATAAAGTTAATACTCGTAGAAATTACTGAAAATGGTTTACAATATAAGTGTACAACAGTCTTTTAAAGGTACGTAAATTGTTGCTGTATTTAACATCACATGGTAAGTTATTATAAAGTAATAGTCCTTTTACAAAAATATTTTTAAATGTTTGTGTTTTGTTGTATTTAGTAATATAAAAATCATTAATATTCCTAGTTACATAATTGTGTATATCACGTACATTTGTCAATTTTATATTTAGATATTTCGGTAACATATTAAATTTTATTTTAAAGATAAATATTAAGGTTTTAAACATAATTCTTTGGTGAACGCTCATTAGACCCAACGTGCTTAACATCATACTAATATGCGTATATCGATTACATTTCAATATAACTCGCATTGCTCTATTCTGAACTTTTTGTAACTGTTGAGTTTCATTTTTATTTAAATTAAATAATATTGTTGAACAAAATTCCAAATGAGGGGCAATTATGCTTTTATATATTAATAGCTTGACATAGCTTGATAGTCCTCTATTAATTCTACTTAACAAACCAACCTTTTTAGACATTTTATTCATAACATATTTTGCATGTTCCTTGAATAACAAATACTGATCTATTATAACCCCTAAGTATTTTATCTTATCTACTCTTTCTAACTCGGTATGATTAATTCTTATATGTATATTGTTCATATCAATACTATTTAATCCAAATCTAGTGCCAATAATCATGAACTTAAACTTGGTTGTGTTTAAACTTAATTTATTGTTACACAACCACTCAAATATCAATGATAGTTTTTCATTTAGTTCATTTACCATACTTACAACATTACTACCCGTTACATATATCATAGTGTCATCGGCAAACATGCATACATTACAATTTTTTAGTGTTAGTAATATATCATTTACATATAAAATAAACAGTAACGGACCTAATACTGTTCCCTGCGGAACACCAAATTTCGTACTTAAACTATCTGATATTGCACCATTATATTTAACTTTTTGTGTCCTATTATGTAAATATGAAACAAACCATTGTTTTACACTACCACCAAGACCAATAGTTTCCAATTTATTAATTAATAATTCTCTATCAATAGTCTCGAATGCTCTACGAAAATCTAAAAATACTGCAATCACAATGTCTCCAGCATCCATTGCTTTTAACCACTTGTCACAAATATCAACAATAACCGTTTCACAAGAATGTCCTTTTTTAAAACCTGACTGTTTAGAATGAATGATATTATTTGTCCCACAAAAATCATATAGCTGTTTCTTGACACAAAGTTCCAACACTTTTTCATATACAGGCACTGTATTAATTGGTCTAAATTCTTCACACAATTTAGTTCCACTAACTTTTGGAAGAGGCACTATATATGAAACCTTCCAGTTCTCCGGAAATTTGCCTGTTTCTAACGATGTATTAACTATGTCTAACAATCTATTAAGTGAAACTAAACAAGCATCCTTTAATACCATCGACGAAATTCCATTGCCCTCAACATCTCCAGCGTTTTTAATTGAATTCACTATATTTCTTAGTGCATTCATAGAAATTTTTTGAAAGTTATCTAATCGATTGGTAGTTATTACTTGCCCTAAGGTTTGTCTGTAAAGAGTGTCATTAGTTACCGGAATGCTGTCAATTATGTCTTGTATGCTTGTTATGTAGTATTTATTAAAACGCTGTGATATTTCTACATCACTGCATGCTTTAATATCACCAAACGTAATGTTTTTTGGATTGGTGTGTTTGTCTTTTGGCAATAGTGATTTTAAGTGTTTCCAAAGTTCAGTTGAGTTTTGCCTATTATCATCCAATAATGTTCTGAAATAATTTTCTTATTAATTCAACTACTTTGTTTCGGCTTTGTTTATATTCTTCCCATCTGTCGTTGGAATTATCAAATACAGCAGCTTTGTACTTCTGGTCTCTATCTTGCATTTGTTCTATGATCTCTGCATTAATCCATCCGTTTTTCTTATATTTTATTGGAATTGTAAGTTTTTTAATGGGGCACATTTCTTCAATAATTTCAGTAATCCCGTCTGTCCATTGTCGGGTTAAAATATCAACATCCTGTGTATAATTCCATTCAGAATTTAATAGTTTATCGTGAAGAAAATCTCGATTATAAGTTATAAAGCTTCTTTTCTTTACTATAATTTTTTAGTTGTCAAATTTTTTTCTGGAATTTTTATTGTTAGTATACAATGATCGCTTATTTTTGGTGATAAATATACCATGTGTTCTAACTCAGTACTATTAGTGACAATATAGTCAATCAACGTCCTACTGGAATTTGTAATCCTCGTAGGTTCTACAACTATTTGCTTTAGAGAACTTTTATAAAACACATCTTTCATTTTTCTACCATAAAATGTATCCTTCATGAGATCAATATTGAAATCTCCCATTATTAATATAGTTCCATTGAAATCAATTATTTCATCTATGGAATCTTCTATAAATTGAATAAACAAGACATCTGTTACTTCCGGAGGATGATAAATAATTTGTAACAAATAGTTACGACCTGTAATTTGAATTTTAATGCATAACGACCAAATAAAAGCATCTATATACATATTACACACTTCAAAATTAATGTGATTTTTAATAAAAATTAATATTCCACCAGTTCTTCTATTATTAGTAACAGCTTTTAACATTTGATATTCTGGAATTTTGATTTCGTTGTCTTCCACTTCTCTATCAATATGCGTTTCAACTAGTCCCATTATCAGCGGCTTCCACGTATCACACAAATGCAAAATAGAGTCTTTATTATTTAAATACCCCTGACAATTAAATACTACGATATCTCTATAACTATCGATTTCCTTTGATTGCTATTGAAAACTAGTCTTTGATTTTACTGTATCTACTGCTCTGTTATAGCATGGACAATCTTTGTTAAAGGCCGAATGATTAAAATCAATTTTAATTTTTAGTTTTTCAGTAGCTTTTAAACAATTAGTACATTTTTCAATATTATTAGTACAATCTTGGATTTTATGTTCGCCAGCACATTTACCGCATGCTTCCTGATTTTTACAATCCTTTGCAAAGTGGAAATAACCTGTACATCGATAGCAACGTATGACATTATCGTAATCGTATATATCGCACTTCCTCCATCCTAAGTTTAGCTTACTCATTTTCTTTATTTTTTCATATATATCGGGCTCTATATCTAGTACAACGTTTCCATAATTTCTTTTTCGTTTGCTAATAAACTTTCGGTAAACTTTAATTTTCTCTTTCATATTTTCATTAATGATTTGTAATTCATTTTGAGATATAATACTATCTATAATAACGCCATTTTCTTTATTCACGATTTCAGGTTCTACACCTACCACAATAATATTTGGTTTTTTATTTTTGGTTCTATAACTTCGTACTTACTTCCTAATCCTTTTTTGATTGTATTTTTTAATTTCTCTCTGGATTCACCGCTACTACAATTAATGACAATTCCACCACTGTTTATATTTCTGATAGTTTCAATTCCCACTGCTAATTTACTTGGATTAATTTTAGTTTTAACTTCAATTTGCGTCTCCTGACATTTTTGTTTTTCATCTTTTGGTTTAACAACAATAGCTTCATTACCTTTTTTAACAACGTCTCTAAATAATTTACCCATTTCAATTCCTTCTTTCTTTCCTAAAATTTCAATCATGCTATTCATCTTCAGAATTGTTTGATGCTGTTCATTAATCATATCAATAAATAATTCCATTTTACTTTTACATTCCGTCAGCTGTTTTGATATTGTATTATTTTTACAATGAAAACATACATATTCTATGTGATTTAAATCCATTATAAATTTTAGTTTATCTTCTGTTACATTGATACCTGAACATTTTAAGTGATAATCATTCTCGCACATAAAACAACACACAACCTTTTCACCTCTTTTACTATCATTTCCGCATGCAACACATTTTTTTGCAACCATTTTTTTTTAATTTAGCATGCGCATAGGAAAACACGTCTTCACTATACACTATACTATACTAAAGTATAAGTTTAACCTTAAAACATGTAACGAAATGTTTTAATAACCAATAAAATTATTCCGAGGATTTACCATTTGAAGTCTATAGGAGAATGTAATGGTTAGTTAATTTTGAAAATAAAGAATTAAACTTTTCGGTTTAGTTGTGCCATAATAATTTAGAACACTGTCAATTTGAGTGTTGTATTAATAAAATATTATTAAGGAAATTAATATTATCATAGCACCAGATATAAACTTGGGTTTTTTTAGTAATCTTTCTTTTATAACTAATAGAAGTGGTTGTTGAACTTACATGGTTGTAGTTATTCATAATGAGATTGCTAATGAAAT
Organism: Agrypnus murinus; assembly: GCA_929113105.1. Lineage (NCBI taxonomy): Eukaryota > Metazoa > Arthropoda > Insecta > Coleoptera > Elateridae > Agrypnus > Agrypnus murinus. Next base: position 188,200,846 of record OV816025.1, read on the forward strand.
TGCAATTAAGTGATAATTGTTGTGAACTTTCGTTCGCTGAAAAAGCGGAAAAGGAAGTGGAAAAGCGGTATGAGCGATTATACTTTCCAATTTCTCCCTGCTTCATATCAACAATTTATTAAGTGCCCTGTATTTAGTGTTAAGTGAAACAAGGGCATTATTGTGCAAGTGTTGTTTTTTGGAAGTTTAAAGAACTGTCAAATTACTAAAGTATCAGGACTAATGGATACTTGTTTGATTAAAGTAAGTCTTATGTAAAAACTATTTGTACCATTTACCCTAATGATTGTGTTTTATAAATTTATGTCTGTATTTTCCTTTAATAAGAATTATTATTAGGGTATTACCATCAAAACCATTGCTATTGTCATTGGAGACAAGTAAATACTTTATTTATAAATAAATGAACATTTGAATTAAACCCTACTGTGATAATATTGGACCATTCACTTGTGAAAGTCTCTAAAATATTTTATCCAACCTAATATTAACGTAATTAAACATGAATCGTAATTTCATTTAATCAATAAAACCAGTATTTCTTTCTGCTTGCGAATGCTGAGTTCAAGGACTTGCAAGTAGATGACGCCATATATTTTTTATGTCTATACCAACCCTTATTCTTCTTTATAATTAATAAGCTATGAAAATCAGTACCTACTTCCTGAGCAATAATTTGTCTTTAAGATGTCGTCAGCCGTGGCATTATAAAGTAACGTAAGTATCGTTTTTATGAGCTTTGCAGTAAATCTTCAGACTGTGAATTTTTTGAGATTACAGCGACGTCCATCGCACGACGTATTTTATGTTTAGTATTTTCACTAAAGAAATTTTAGTAGAGTAACAAAAAAGGGTTGTTACAAATGACAGTCCATCGTGGGACTTCAATTTTCAGATGCTACAAACTATCACCATTTTATCAAGTATTCGGCAGGAACCCAGAACGTGCGTGAATTCCTATATAAACTTTCATACGGTGATCGACAGAAAGCATCAAACTTAAGGGTGCAATGTACTCTTTAAATTAAATCAGTTTTGGTTAAAACAAGTTAAAATAAACATTAATATGTTTAATCCAGTTTTATAATTTTTTATCTGGGTAACAACGAAATTTGTTGTTAGAACGAAAACATTTCAAATGGTGGAAAATTTACAAAATGGTCTGCTACCACATACATGAAATAACAAATTGGGTAAACGAATTAACGCTTAAACTTCTTTGACAATAAACAAAAGATTAACATTCAGTATAAAAAAACTAACAAATATTGTTTTGTGGTAAAGAAGGTATAACTATTATAATTAGAATATTAAGTCGGGGTGCATGTTTTGTGAAAAAAATTGGTTATGCGGCATTTTTCAAATGTATAAATTACAACGAAATAATGTAGTTTAGTTTAATTGAGAAATAATATTAAAACAGTTTTTAATAATAATTCTAAAATCTAGTTAATAACGTAGAGCGCTTTGACTATCTAAATCAATTCATTGAAATTCCTCATTGTTTCTTTTTAGAATTTAAAACAAAGGCCGTACTTCAAATGAATAGATTGCCTACAGAATTTTGTGTGTTTTCTGATGTTAATTAGAATAATTGTTATTATTAACAAAGATTGAAGTCAAATAAATTTGACTTTTTATAAAACTGATAAATAAACCGACGTACAAGGGTCATCAAATTGTTTGTCGCGTAATATTGTGAAACACGTTTCTCAATTTATTCCCTGTATTGATTTAATTTCAAAGTTCAACGAAGTATATCTTTTTCAAATAGTTGATACATGTGGGTGAAAAGTGGACAATCGCGATCACGAACTAGTCAGTGTTATTCGTGTAGCCTTCTATTTTCACCTACTGTAGGCGAATCACAGTTTTTTGCCAACAGTCAGTGGTTGTGTTTGGTGGTCGAGGTTGATTGAACATTCGCGGAGATTCAAGAATTTTCATAAACGGTCAAGGTTACGAAACAAAAATTAGTTTATTATATAGCCCTTTACCAATAATAATATGACTTAACAAAATGCATATAAAGCAGTTTAAGTAAACAATAAAATAAAAGTAAAAATCTTTTTTCTACTCCTATCTGTAAATCACCAGTTTTCTTCACGTTTCGCGCAATGGAAATGTATGCAATTCCAGCAAGGTGTACGGATATAATTTCATATCCGTACAGTGTACGGATATGAAAACAACCAATCAACGTAGTCCAATTTGACACTTCTTTATTTGTAATTAATTTACTGACAACAACTGTCATAAATATAGAAGTAAAAGTATGTTAAATCAACGTTTCCTTCTTTCAATAACACTTAAAGCATTTGAAAATAACGTGATTTGTGAAATTGTAGCTTTAACAATTATACTTTTATAATTAAAAATACATAAATATTAAATCATTTAAATAAGTACAACCTACTTTTATAATAAGTATAGTAGACAGAGTTTGTGATAGGGCTTGGCAGCTCAGTCGGGTAGGAGCTAGGTATAAATAAACTGTAGCTGACCGACGCAGGTTCAATTCCAACTAGGAGAATAATTTTTTTTAAATTTTTTTTATAAAACAAAATTTAAAATAATAATTTTCTCTTCGGAAATGTTAATTTTTGCAAAGTTTTAATAATTCTCTTAAAAATTCTACAATCTCAGAGGGATCTTACAAACCATATTTTAGCATGTATAAAAGCATAGGTTAATCTTTATATTTGATTTCTCAAGGAGACATGCAATATATTTTGTAATTGTTTTGCTTAGTCGAAGAAAAAAGATGCTGTACAACTTGGGTGGAATGCCTATATCGCCCTCGAACGACTGAGGCACTTCGCCTTCGGCGTCGTGCCTCACACTTCGTTCTCGTGCGATATAGGCATCATATCCACCCTTGTTGCACAAACTACTATATCTACATCTGCTTGGATAAGAACTCACTATGTCATTTAGTTGAAGTTAAGTCATGAAGTTTATTATTAAACTGAGTTGTATAATGGAATCATGATCATAATTGCCTGGTTACTATAGTTTCGAATTCTATGCTGCTCTGATCTTAAATTAGAAATTTTATGATGTACGTCAAAAAACTGTTTCAACTTATTAAATAATACAGTTTTCTTCAATTATGAACAGTCATAGATAAAACAACGCAATAGTTTACAACAAAAACAGAAAGTTAGAGTTTTATCCATATAAACACAGAAACAATGGAAAAGAAGGTAAACCAAATCTACCAATAAAGTCATATATGAATTTCAGAGATTTACATCAGAAGTCAAATGTTATATCTATTAACTATGTATAACTATACATCATAAACAACAATCAATCGGTTCTAAAATTACGAAAATGGAAGTTGTATCTTACTTTTAAAATAAATCGAAAAATTCAATAGTACTTACAAATACTTTTTATAATACAGAATACAGAAAAGTTAGCACTACATTAAATCGTGCAACAATGTAAATATTTTATTAAACAGAAACTCAGTTTATTAACTGGAGTTTCGTTTATTACGTATATAACCTAAACTGTGAGAGGAAATAAATATTTACTAATTTTATAGCAGGAAAACAAAAGGTAATAGCGGTTTGGGAACCAAAAGATGCCTTCGTTCTGGTGTTAAAAAAGTCTCTTTCTAACCACACCGGTATAACCACCTTCAACTGGTTAAAAAGTTTGGTATTCTAAAGTTGCCGGTCCATTGTTTGCAACAGGAAGAGAATAAAAGTACTAAAGTTTAGGCGAAGAGAAAAAAATCAAATTTTTGTGTATAATTTCAATACATCTAAAAATTAAGCCTGGTTAAATAATGTGAGAGGTATAGTATTTCAAACAAAACACTCATAGACAATTGTTTCGTCCTACCCTTAGAATTACCAATTAGTCCAGTCAAACTGTACGAAAAACGGGCTTAACTTGGAAAATGGAAGTACATGGGATTTTTTTCTTCCAGCATGTAGGGGGGGTCTAGAAAAGCTTAACTTGAAGTTTTCGACCTCAAATTTATATGAGCTTTTTCCGCCATTTTGAAAAGAAGTGAACTTGAAAGTTGATGAAAGTTTGAACTTTTTAATTTTTTATACTACGCAAAAAGTTTCAAATAAAAGTTGTAGATCGTATTGCCGACAAAAATGCTTTATACAAATTTTTTGTCGGACCTACTGTTACAGAGATAATTTGAAAACAACACTTCATCTCATCTTTTCAAGATGGCGGAAAAAGCTCATATGAATTTGAGGTCGAAAACTTCAAGTTAAGCTTTTCTAGACCCCCCCTACATGCTGGAAGAAAAAAATCCCATGTACTTCCATTTTCCAAGTTAAATGTTTAGTTTGACTGGACTAAATAGGAAAATACGTCTCAACCTATGGATTCCCTATATACAAATATCGAATTAACATTAATACCAACAGGTAAAAGTGGAGTTTTAAGAGTTCCAAACAACAATGTTTATTATTTATATTATTATTAAGAAAAGAAGGAAATCTAAAGAAAATTCTACAATGAATCAATAAGTTTTCGCAATTATCCAACGTATGCTGAGCTCTATGATTTTGCCTTTTGTATTATTTGGTAAGCAATAGATTTTCTACAAAAACGAAAAATGAATTGAAATAAATCTTATGAATACTAATTTATAGTTTGGGAATATTGTATATGAAATTAGTGATGAATAAATCCCGCAAAATGAGTTTTTAGCGGAATATACCTTAATATATCTACATAAAACCGTAAACGCTAGCCGGACAATATTATAACTTCCATTCATTTAAAATCTTAGGTGAAGGAAGTATCGAATAATCGGGGATAATATAACTAGTGTTATGATTATCATCGGTGATAGCCCGAGTTAAAACCGACGAAAATTGACCGAGTGCGAAGCACGAGTTCAATTTTCTAAAGGTTTTAACGAGTGGTATCATCGTTGATTAATCATAACACGTGTTATATTTGGTGAGAGAATATAATGAACGTTGAAAGAAAATAAACACTGAAACTTTCTGTCACTTTGACAGTAAACAATTTTATTTATTAAAAACAGGTGACAGTCAACATGCGGTGATAGAATTATCATCGATTTGATAGCCTATTCTGCGAGTTTGTTTTTGTACTTTCACCAATGAAATTAATAAAAAATGTACCATGTGACACGTGAATTATATTCTCTCACAAATTGTATGGGAGATAACTCCATCACATTTTAAAAAAGTCAACTACCAAAATGGTTTTACCAGGAAGTATTTCTTTACAATAAATTTTACAGGAAACAATGATCAAGTAGAATTAGCCGATAAACCTTAAGTTAAGAAACATTCCATATATTAGCCAATAAAGGCGTTTAAGATACATCACTTTCAAATCCAACAATATTAGTAACCTTGTAAACTAGTGAAGAAAATCATTTGAACGTTGGAAATTGATAAACTCGGGAAAAATTGCCGTTGGCGTCGCTACTGGTACAAAACATGAATTCATTTAGTTCAGTTTCAGACCTTTAAGATTATACTACAAAACCATAGGTGGCCCTCGCGTCGGAAAGTACAATGATTTGTAATAATAATAATAATTTTGTATAAATATTACATAATTCATATAAAACGTCGGTATCGCCTCAATTTTAGAATAAATTACAAAGTCGATCGCTATAATTTTTACATATTTAGTTAGAATTTATGAAAAAAAATACTAGAGATATTATTATGTTTTGCATTACATAATTGATTTACAGATACTTAAAGTTATCTTTGAAAGCTAGTTATGGTAATGTATACGTTTAAATGTAAACCATTTTAATGTGTGTTCGAAGATTAATAACCACTGCACTGCTCAATTAAAATTAAAAATACTAAAATACAGTAAAAACATGCTAAAGTGCCATCCCTTTCAGTGTAACTGAACTATTCTCCACCGAAACTGCTTAAAAATGATAATAATGTTAACCGAAACTGTAACATGATTATTGTTGTTATAAAAAAACTTTTATCAATTAAATTTATTGATCTGTGAACTGCTCGAGTACTTTCAAATTATTATAAAGTGATATTTTAGTTTTAAGAAAGAAAAAATATTTATACTTATTGTTACAGTTTTTAAGTTTATTTAGTTGTTTTCGAACAAATTTTAATTATTCTTTTGTGAAAATTTAGTTCTTACTTTGATCTACAAGATTTTAATGTTTGATACACAATATTTGATATATTCTTTCTTAAAATAATGTAAATTCAGAGAGTCTACATAGCGTACTTTTATACAGCCACTTCCCCCCTTAACAAAACTTTTAGAATTAGGTATTCGTTGTGGAATCCACTGCGCAGAAGACAAAAAAAATCTAACATAACACACTTTTTTCTGGGACCGTAACACTAAGTAATTGTGGATACGAGTGTCTCTTTATGTAATTTTGGGAATAAACCTTCATCTTATTTGGATTCGAAAACTCAGCAATAAATAGTAGCTATTATAGTAGGTATCCAGACACGTAGCTAGAGTGTAATTTTAGGAGGAATTTGAGGAATTGTGCAAAATTATGGAAATTGTATGCATGAAAACATTTGAGAGAAACAAAATCTGTGTATATAATTTTTCAAAAAAAAGCACGGGGCTCTATTTGTTTAATTTTTTGCATTGCATCCCACACATTTATGATAAATAAAAATTTATTTCTTCTAGTGCATTTTCAAATTAAATCGTATTAAAAAAAACGTGTAGGTCTGTAGGTAATATTATATCCTCTTCCAAAGTAAATCCTTATTAATGCAAATGCATTATGCAGTATGCAAACTACCTTCTTATAAGAAAATTAAACTGAAATATGATTAAAAAAGTTATATAAACATAAACTAATAAAATGAAAAAGTTTTTAAAAGCACGACGCGACGTGTTTAGAATTTTTCAGTAAACCAATATACAAAAATCTAAAAACTTTACTTATTGAATAATTTTCAATAATATTTTTTTATTAACCTTTAAGATATTTTTACTAATAAATTGAAGCAATTTGGAAAGCCAATTATTTTTTTAAATTCTGCCAGAACCGTTGCTCTCAAAAATGATTAAAGTTAATAAAAAATTTACTTTGTTGGATGCACATGCTACCAACTGCATGTTGTTTGTTCTCAGTATTAAAAATGCAAAGCACCGTGTTATGAAACTCGGTTTAATTATTGTAGGGATGATTGGAAAACCTATTATTCAATCAAACCGGTATTCATGGTAACTATAATTATAGGTTCGATGCAGTTAATAACTATGCATTGAAATATTCAATTAAAACTATTATTTTGTTACAATTTTTATAATATAATTTTCGATTTGAATCCCGACGTTATTTATAGAAAGAATAACTATTTAAATGGGAAAGCTGTTTGTTGGCTTTTTTTGATTGACATATAACTTTTATTGGATAATATTAAATTTATATTATTAAATCTATTTTTGGATTATAACTATCAGTATAGTTGGTCTGATTTTAATATATTCCACACGATATCAGTCTAAATATTAATGTATTTATTAACAATAAGTTGACTAACTAGCATAATTACTTAATTAGATAAATTATACTCTTTTTTGTTTAGTTAAATTAGATAATTCTAAATATTAAAAATTAATGGAAAATATTTTTTATTATATTATTCGAATCATATTAACTTTTGATAAATCATACATCTTGGTAGCCTTGGTAGTGTAATGCCTGCCGTGCCGGACTTTCACCCAAGCGGCCCGCGATCGACTCCCGGCGCCGGCAGATCTGGTTAAGGTTTTCTGCAGTTTTCCTTAGCTGTGACACAAATGTGGGATTTGCGCTGTTCCATCTGTAAGTCGGCTGTAGCCGCACATTAGGCCTACATAATAATAATAATCGCCCCCTCCCTCCCGCACAAGCTTATAGCGTCTGGGGCCTTGGTTTAGGTTATGGGTTGTAGTTATTATTATTATTATTATTATCAATCGTGAAATATATATGTATTTAATTATGAGAGTATATTAAATCTTAGGATAATAATTTATTTTAGTATAATATATTTTAGGATAATGATTTATCAAATAATATAATTAGAAGGGAGGCTCTCCGTGATCAAGCGGTAGAGATCGTGCTTCTCGATCAGAGGAACATGGGTTCAAATCTCAGTTGCTATTAATTTTAAAAATTTAGTACAATCTTGAGCTTCTATCTTCTATTTGAGCTTCTTAGGATAAGGTATGAAAATTGTATGAGTGATAAAGTATGGTATCATAAGCCATAACGACTAAAAATTTTCATTTTCCAACCTTTTAATAGTAGATATAGTGTATGTTTTAAATTTCGAAAAAAGTTTTTTAAATACATTTATTGTAGTAATATCAAAAATTATGAATCCTTCAATTTTATTTGTGATGTATTAGTAGCTTTGGAAATGAGAGTTGTTTGTCGAAACTTGCAAGGGAAGATTTTATTTAATCAGTATATTCGGTATCAAAAAATTTTTGTTTGAAAGTATTATACCCTGAACTGACGTCCCCATTTGCACACTAATGTTGCAGGTGTATTCTCAGTTACGTACACTAATTGACTAATACTGTGCGCTGTCTTATTATTTAAGTAAATCTTGCAAATCAACCCCAGTTGATGTTTCGGTTGCTGCAATACTTTTTGACACAAACTGTTCTTTGCTTGCCATAGAGAATACAGACTGGGAAATCTATCTCCATAAAATGCACCCGGACAACATTCCATACAATGTTATATTTGTTATTAAACATAAAGTTGTCTTAAAGAGCATTTCATGGCTACATGTTGGTGAATTGTGTACAAACGTCCTTGATACTTGAAAATGTACTAGGTGCGAAAGGTGATTTGAATGAAGACTTATAATGGTTTAGTACAAAACATCTTAGGCTTGCACGAAGAGCTCGTCAAAAAATCAAAATCTATTTACGATGTAGAATGTTATGAACCATTACTTCAATTAAAAGAGTTTATGAATGAGAAAAGGGATGACCTTAACAAAACGTCACTGACCATTAAAATGTGGTAAAATGGTTTCAATGCTGCGTAAATTGGTTCAAGCAGATCAAGCTGGTTCATGGAACTTGCACTTACAGGCAGTGAATGAATGTTTACCCATATTTTCAGCAACAGCTTACACAAATTACCTGAACTCAGGGTACATTTACCCTCAAGCTATGCAGCAACTTCCACAGAAAAAAACCTTGTGTGTATGCTTCATTTCAAAATGAGTTATATGTATGCGTAGAACTGATACATCTTGGTCAGGTCTGGGAAGTGACCTTGTCATAGAGCAAGTGTTAATGTGTACACTAGAGACTACTGGTGGTCTGACAAGGGACAGTGGCCTTACAGACAGGCCCGTAGCCAGAAATTTTTTTCCGGGGGGGTTCTGGGAAAATTTATTTTCGGTGGGCAGCAGAATAGAAAAATAATTTTATTTTGTTGTCATTTTATTATATTAAGTTTAGTTTCGGGGGGGGGTCAGACCCCCTAACCCCCCCTCCCTTAAATACGGCCTTGCTTACAGATATTCAAAATTGTATCGAAAAGTTTTACTAAATATTACAATAATATTACACATAATGCATTTTATTTATACTAACATTTAAATAGATTTTAGTATAGTAAGGACATAATATAAAATTATTTATAGAAATTGTTGGACAATTTAAATTCTCCTAATGACTTCTAAATGATTATTCAGATTTAATTAGGGTTGCGAGATTGGGTGTTATTTATTTACGAGGGGACTCAAAAAAGAACAATTCATTTGAATGAATGTAACATATTAAATTATATTTTAATAAATTTTAAAAAGTTGTAAAAGGAACACAAACAGGTACTAAATGATAATACGTTGTAACTAAACTTACATAAAAAGAAACAAAAAAAGCTACATAACTAAATTTTGTTGTTATCGGCGGTCAGTATACATTTGCGAATAGGACTGTCTCTAGAACAAAGAAGAAGTTTTGTGAAACTTGAATCTCAGTAAGCACGCACAAAATGGTTAATAGATCTACGACGCGTCATTTAAGTTGCGATCGTGAGTATTCATCAATTGTCGCTATGGCAACACATTCCAAACTCAAAGAAATGAAAAATCTATATTAATCAAATATTTAATAAAAGTTAATTTGTCCAAGGGAGCCAGAGTGATAGCCCTTATTGTACTTTGGCATACACAAAGAATAACAAAATAGGCAGTCACTGACACGTAGTTCAGCAAAACACAGTTGCACACACAGTGTACCAGCTATGGTGTTAAAAAATAACGGGGGCTCCTTCTGGTCCCAGCACTTAGCGATCTACTAACATATAAGAGGCGGTAACTTCACGGACATGAACAAATAATCTATATATTTAAAACACAAGGCTTATTTTTGTTCCAGTTCATTTGAGAGTTCCACCAGACCGATTTACGTCGTTTCAAACTTTCGCTGCGTAGATTAGTTAACACTATTTAATTTTTATATTTTTTTTAATGTTTATATTTTTAATTTAATAAAATAATAATAAATATAAAATGTTTAATTTGAGACGCGTGAATCGGACATTCACTTGGGGCGCCCTCTCACTTTCTACGGTGGTAAGTTTTAGAACTATTCACGATTACCAATCTAGGTATTAGTCAACACTACTTACTTTTTATTTTTATTTAACTTTTGTATTTTTAAAACTGTCCTTTCTTAGTCTGTGTTTTGGTTTTGTGATTTTTTAATTATTTAAATTTTTAAGGGACATTTGTAATCGATGCATTTCAATATTCCCAAGGCCAATTGCTTCGTCACGTTTTGGTACTAAACATCCTCCCTATACCTGCTTACTATGCGACCAGTAGTTCTCAGTCGAGTTTCACAGTATTTGCTATGGAGCATTTTTTCACAAAAATTGGTAGTTCTGCCTGTCTGTGCGTTCGTTCTTTCGAAATTTTTAAATTCTGCAGATTGGTATATTTGATAAAAAAGTAGAATAGGAATGTCTAAGAACTATTGTTTTATCTTTTAAGCAGCATGGACAAAATAACCGACAAAGTTTCGAAAGCTGGTATATTGAATATACATAATTATGTTATATGAATTCAATGCAGAATTGTATGATAAGAATAAGTCGGGGGTATGTGTCCGAGTGGGCGATAATTCGGGGGGAGGGTAAGCCGGGAGAGAGGGGGTAAGTTGAGAAAGAGATAAGTTGGAGGGGCAAGACGGAAAAAGCAGTAAGACGGGGTTAACTAAAGGACGAATATGGGATAAGTCGTGATTGATGGCGGTGGGTAAGGGGGTGTTTATTTAATAAATGTTACTATTTATTAATGTTACTATTAAGCCATGGTATTTCAGTGAGTATGGTACTTGACTACCAATCTTAAGGTTCTGAGTTCGAATCCCAGGAATAATACATTGGAATTTTAAAAAAATCTAAGGCTTCCAGGTCGACTCAGCCTGTGAAAATGAGTACCTGGGAAATCATTTCCTGGGGTAATAATAGGCGGTCGGTGCGTAAAGCTAGCCACTTTACCACCCTTGAGTACCGAACGGCTCGAGAATAGCAGCCTACCCTGCTATACCCCAATGGGCCTTCATGGCCTGTGAAAGGCGACTATTATTATTATTATTATTATTATTATTATTATTATTAAATAATCACTCTTGGAAACTCGAAGATTATAATCACACAACGAACTCTGTTAAGGAAACCCTTCAATAAATTAGCCTTTTGACCGTCATGTCTTGACGAGGTTTCCCTGGTTTATTTTATTTTTATTTTAAATACCTCCGTCTACAGAATTATATTCGTGACTACTGTGATCAAAAACGTGAATGCAATAGTCGGTCATCCTACAAGCAAGAACGTCCCGGTTCTGGGTATTTACCTGTTATTAGATAAACGCACTGTCTACTGGGTCTTCTTGTTATTTTTCTTCAGAAGAACTCAGGCCGACTGGGTTTCTCGCTGATTTCATGTGGTCTACCGATTCCACACTAAGAAAGTTTCCGTGTTTTTTTTTCTTTTTGAACCCCTTCCATTCTCTTATCACATATCTGTTATTTGATAGCTTCTATATATACACAAAAAGGCCTTTTATAGTTAAACATTAGTTTTTTACTACCTTCTCCGATGTTTGGTCTTTTCAAAACTATTAGATCTTCAGGTCGATAAGTTTCGGGAGTTTCTCTTTTCTTAGCAAATCGAACTTTACTAGAATCTTGTTACCAAGTGATTCTTTTACTAGCTTCTTGCCTTATTTCTACCAAGTCAATATTTGAAGGCTGCGATTACATTAGATTTAACAACACTGCTTCCGCATGAGCTTTGGATTTTGTATCAAATCAACATTTCACTTGCCGTCTTCTCCGTAGAGGCGCTCCAAGTATTGTTTATAGCAAATTGAACAGAACTGGATTTTCCTTTCCACTGGGACTCTTTTGTTATATTTCTGATTAAAGCAAATTTGATTGTGGAGTTACATCTTTATACTATCCCTTGGGGTGTTGATGGCGTTTAACATGTGTTTTATAACTTTGGCTTTAAAAAAATCCTCAAACCTTTGGAACGTAAAATTTATCTGTTGTTCTACCAATAAAATATGCAACTGTATGTAGGGCTTCGTTGTCGTCTTTCTGTAACAGAATTTCTGCAATACCAACTGAACTAGCGTCGGTGTGAACTTCTGTTTTTGCTTTGGGATTATATATGGACAGAGCAGGTCTTATTGTGAGCACCTCCTTCAATGTGTTCAAGGCTTTCTACTGTTCATCGGACAAAGTCCACTTCATATAGTTCTTTAGTAATGTAGTTAAAGGTTTTGCGATGACGAAAAAATCCAGTCAGTCCCAAAAATTGTCTTACATTGTGAATAGTTTTTGGGCCGGAGATTATTTTTGTTGCTTCAATATTTTTATCCTGGGTTTTATTCTATCAACATTCTACTCAAACCCAAGATAATTTATATTTCTTTTAAAGAAATTACATTTTTCCGGATATAGTGTCAAATTATTTTCTACGAGGGTTTTAAACAAAATTTCGCAAAGCTTCTTCGAATCATCGAGGTAAACCGCTATATACTATTCTCAAGGCTGCCCGAAATTTTGTTAACAAAGTGTTAACAAACATACTCGGTGCGTTTGTTAGCCTAATAGCAATTTTCTTAAATTCGCATTGAACATCACTTGGTATAAATTCTGTTTTTGACTTTGATTATTTACCTATGGAATTTTGATAATATCCAGAAAACTTGTCAAGACACAAAAAGAAATTATCTTTGAGCTGAGCTGCTGGTGGCAGAGGATGTCTATCTTTCCTTGTTATAGCATTCAAGTTGCGATAGTCGATGCAAATAGGCTTAGTCTCGTTAAGTTTGGCTACTAATAACATTGGTGAGACGAATTCAGAATCGGATTTCCGAATGATCTCTGTTTCAAAAGGGTCGCGAAGACATGAATTTACATGAATGAACAATCGACCTAGCTAAAATACGAGGAATTTTTGCGCAAATAAGTAATGCTAGTAAATTAGACACTAGCATACAAAAATTAAGCGAAGAAAAGAAAACAGGCATTTAAAATAGTAATAGCACACCTAGAAGAAAGGATGAAGATGTTAGAATAAGAAATAAAGTGAAAAATATATAATTATAATGTAAGAGAAAAAACCGAAAGAATTGAAAAAGAAAGCGGAAAAAACATAACTAACAGTGGAGTTACTTACGGAACAGATGCTGACGCAAATGAAATATGCAGGTTAGGTATCTATAGGAATGATGAAAAAGAGCAATTTTGAATAGTTTAATAACATGAAATAAAAGGATGGAAATTGAAGATTACACGTTACAAAAGTTTTAAGTGCCATATAAACAGATTTCGAGTTTATGGCATAAACGGGATCAAAGCACCAACCCCATTACTGTTAAATCTACGTCCTATGTATATGAACACACTGTTGTAAGTTCTATAAATGCCACAACAGAGTTAAAGAAAGAAGGTATTTATTTTAAAACTATACTCTTCAAACACGCAAAAAATTGGAAGCGATCGGAAATATGGATGAATGATGACTATATTAGAATTTAGAAAAAAATAAAATAAGATATATTATGCTGATGGTAAATGGCAAGTTGCACAGAGTTAAAAATATGAAACAAATCTAGATGGAAAATCAAGATAATAATGATAGAAAACGCACGAATAACGAATGTTCCCCAGAAAGTGATGATTTTAATCAACAACTAAGAATCAGGCGAAAAGATTTGCAGAAGAAATAAAGGCCACCGGATTTAATGATAACGAAAAAAATTGATTAAAATAAAAGAAAAGAACAGATATAACAAGTTTAAAAGGAGTGGGGACATTATACAGTTTAATAAAAGCAATAATAATATATAAAATAGATATAATGGCTATCCCAAAAATAAGTTGGCGAGGTGACGGTATTTAGGGGTTGTGAAAAGTATACGATTTGTTACAGTGGAGCAGTAGTAGAAAATCTTGGAGTGGGTTTTGTACAATTATTATTAATAAAAAAATATAAAACTCGATAATTGATTTTAAACCAAGTAATGAAAGACTAGCTCTATTAAAACTAAAAGCATGGCTCTTTAATATAGTAATAGTCAATGTATATATATATGCCTTACGCGCCAACAGAAAGGAAAGACAACGAGCGAATTCGACAAAATACATAAGAAATTATGATATATTATAAATTATGATATAACTTTAATGGATTCGAATGCAAAATTCAAAAAATACCTAATATAAGTATTAAATATTATAAGACAAAAGACAGCTTATACGAAAAGAGCAATGATAAAGTGTAACTCTAAAATTCTTGATTTCATTTTAATGTAAATCTAAATGCATTATTGGTAAAAATCTTAGTACAGCCCTGTACATTTCAGTATATTTTAGTTGGGTTAAAATTGTAGGCAGTATTTCGAATTAAAAGGGTGTTTTCTTTAATATCAAAGGTCATGCCAAAATGTTTTCACACAAGATGAAATTGCTTCTAGAATAAAATACAGATAAAATTGAGTTTATAAAGATTCAGAAATAAAATTTGCCTTTTTAACAAAGGAATTATATGTCAAAGAAAGCCTAAATTTATATTTCCTGTTCGTGTTTATCTTTAATTTGGATGAATAGATTCTCTGAACGCAGACAGGTAAAAAACGGTCTGGAACCAAACGTAAAATTATCAGGTTTCACACTGCAACGCAATTCCTAGCCGCTGAGAATTCCCATAGAAGGTTCTGGAACGGGCCTACCATTGGTTTAAAATATGTCAGCGTAATTCTGATAGAATATTTAGGGTTTCCCTCTCTTAAGAAATATGAACGCAACAATAATTTGCAGAACGCATCCCAAACAGGCAGTCTCAGATAATCTACCGAACGAGAAGTTTTTACGTCAAGGAACCAAATTAGAATTATGAAAAGTTAAATAAATACAGTATAGAAGTTCGGTAATGTAAATTCAATAGAATACGAAAGTCTAGTCTAGAAGGGTTGAAAATAAGTTTTCGAGCGGAACCCATAGTGACGGCGACCATGATTTTGGTAAGTACCGCGAGATTTTGGGTGTACTCCACTGTACGCCGTTATGAGTTTTGAGTGTTTATAGTTATTTGTTGATCGTCAAGTTTATTGCAAAGATATATGCTAATAATTTATGATACCAAGGTGGTTTTCTGAAGTAATAAATGCTATAAGTAAAACAAAGTCTTTATCGTACAGTGCAGAAATTTATATGTTTAAAAATAACGCGGTGTCAACATGGTATTTTTTTTCTGCGTTGAGGAGCGTTTCTTTTGAAATTATACTGGTTCTTTTTTTTATTAAGGGAACACTAGTGCAAATATAAGAATGACATCACTATTAAAAACTTTAGTTCATTAACTTTGGTTATAACTTCTGCATCGACAACCATATCTTCAAGGTTCTATAGTTTTAATGTGAGATATTTTGCACCTGATGTTAAGTGAATATAAGAGCCTTTTTTTAGCCTGTAGAATATAAGAGTGAAAGGTAAACTTTAAAGGATTATAACGCTTTATCAATTTATCAAGGAATAAGGACCATACTGTATAATAGAAGTAAGTTTGATGTTAAAATTTATTTGTAACATTATTATGAAATTTGTTTGCCAATTACATATTCATCCCCTTCTCACTAAGGATCCTTTAGAGAACATTATTACTTTTGTTCTTATGATTCTTATGTGAAATAACTCATTATTTTACCTATGAACAAATGAGAATTTAAATCAATTATTACTGCGATAATATTGGACCGTTCACTTGTGAAAGTTTTAAAATATTTTAATCAACCTAATATTAACGTAAATAAATATGACTAGTTATTGAATTCATCCAATAGGACCAGCATTATTTTTTGTTTGCGGATACTGAGTCTTTTTAAGGACTTGCAAGCAAATGGCGCCCATATTTTTTATGTCTACAAAAACCTTATCTATATTCTATGAAAATCAGTACCTTCGCCCATGAGATAATTTAAATTGAGAGAGCTTAAATCGGAGCATTACAGTACCGTAAGTATTTTAAGTTTTATTGGAATTACAGTTGACAGTCCAATCGTGCATCTTCATTTTGTGTTAAACGTTACAATTGGCGCCCATCGTGGGACTTTGTGTTCTGAGAAAATGAATAAGTTACAATAGGAAGGATGTTAATAGATTTTGCAACCGGAAGAATTATAGTAATAAGCACCGCAAAATTTGAAAAAGTACACAAAAAAACATTTATGTAATACATCCATCAGATAAATTATACGTCAGCAGTTTTAGGGGGACAGACGTCAATACAGATATAATTCTGAATAATTAAAGCAAATAATGCAAAGACTGCAGCGAAGACAAGAAGGATTCGGATGGAATAGAAAAAAAATGGAAAGAGATCAGTAGAATAATTAGTTAAACGACAATGGAAGTGTTAGGTGAGAAAAAAGCAAAAGAAGAATTGGTTCGATGAGGATTGCAAACGTATAGCAGATGAGATGAGATGAAAGAAACAAAGCTAGAATGATGATGCTTGAAAGCAACGCAGAAGAAGCACAAAACAATACCAAAAGGTAATCGGAAAAAAGAATTATCGAATCAAAGAGGGACAATATGAAAAAAAAAATTAGAACAAACGTAAACGTCTCAACAAAGTAATGTAAAAGTAACTTAAGATTGTTATACCAGTAAGTTATTAGAAAAAGGGGTTTCAATCAGGAACAATGATGTACAGTGATCTGAGGGGAAAGCGGATTGGCAGCAAACAACGGATCAGGCAAAGACGGAAAGAGTTCACAATAATGGAAAAACACAAGAAGATAAAGTACACAAATCAACCCAAAAAGAAAATGATCTCAGAACGACCCCCCCCCATATATGAAGAGATAGAGCAAGTAATTATAATCCGTCCGCAAACCATGCGAAGTAATAAATTAAACTGACAGCCAAGTAAGCGGATTACTACAAGTGTTTTCTATTGTCATTTTACTAGCATTTTTCGGCTGCTTATAATAACAGCAGAACTTACGGTTTTAAGTAGCAAATGACAATAGAAAACCTTTGCAGTAATCCGCTTATCTTCCGCTACTTGGCTGTCAGTTTAATTTATTACTTCGCACGATTTGCGGACGGACTATAAAAGAAATTTTAAAGCACCAGAGCAAGACGAGATAACAATAGAACTGATAAAAAATATATATTTATTATTATTCATTTATTAATTATTTACTTATTATTTATTTATTTATTATTTATTTATTATCTACCGTCAGCTTGAGTGCACTTACATGCTAATGCAAGGTAGGCAACGACGAGATCACCAACATAAGGTAAGCTAGGTAGTGATTGATGACCAAAATGTGATAGTGCTGATCCCTAATCAATATTTTTACCTCTAATATATACGACTTTATGGTGTAATCCATAATAAACTTAATAGGGATATAATTGAACAATACCGAGCCCATGTATGCCTTTGTATAAGAGTCAAATTATCCTTGGGCACTATTACAGGTTCTATGTGTCTCTAATGCGCGTCATCTGTGTTTGTAAATGAATTTAGACAAAGATAATATATATAGCTGTTTAATTTTAAAGATATTGCTTTCTGCAAACAAAGCAGTAAATGAATACAACGTATGTTTTCTACATATAATTCTTAATACTATTCCTGTAGGACTTCCAATGGTTTCAGAACGGAATTAGAAAATCGTCCCCATCCTATTAATCCATAGCACAGATTGCTTTGAAATATTTTTAATGCATTTTAATTTACAATGTTCCTCAGTATTTTGAATTTATATAAAGGTCTTTTTAAACGTTTGATTGTGAGCTCTATATGTTTCTACAATCGTAACTCGCTGTCAGTGGTAAACGCCTAGATATTTTAAAACAATGTTGCTTATATACATTCACAATTGCAGTTGTATTCATTCTTCCAACGTGGGCTGTGTATTTATATCATTGAGACATTTTGCCTATTTTTTAAATAGAAGAGAAACAGATAAATTTGTTTTTTTGACATTAAGTATCAATAGGCTAGCATCCAGCTACTGCTTAACCAAGGAAAGACCTGTCTCAAGCGTGGTTTTGTCCTTGCTCCAACCATTCCTAGAGAAGATTACAAAAGTAGATGCTAAATAGACTAGTTTTATTATATTTTTCAGTAACTATACACCTATCATCCGACAGGATTTCCTTTCAATTGTATTATTAGTAGAGGCTTCGTTAATCGTTATCCACACTTTTTGGACATTGGCGTAACTGTACATTGTAATTTTTGTGTATAATAGTTTTCTTTTGATAAATTTATTAGTTTATTGTTGCTATTTCGATATTTTTTATATTCTTTAAGTTGTTCATTATTTGGCTGCCGACATACCTTTCTGCTCATTTTATGTAGATTTCTAATAGATGCAATTAATCCATGAGTTATCAAAGGTTTTAATTTAGTAAACTTATATTTAAGTTGCAAAGTTTTGGTGTGTTTATCAATGTGAGTTTTTATTTTGTTTATAAATGTTTCGGTAGCTTCATTCACATCATCAGTCAATATGGAGGACAAGCTATTATAACAGCACTATATAACACCATAAAGAAAATACGGGTAGAAGAAAATATACCAATCAAAAACGACCATCACAGTCCCAATACATAACAAGGGTGACAAGACGAAGTGTGAAACCTATAGAGGGATAGCACTGCTAAACGTTAGCTACAAAATATTCAGCTAACTACGAAGATGGTCTGAAAAGTTTCCGACCTTAACGTAAAGATGGCAGCACTCGTCAATAAAAGCTAGGGAATGTAGTTGTGCATCTTTTGACAGGTACTCACCAAAATTTCAGCCATTTTGGACGCGCAGTTGTTATTTGACAATCGTTTGAGTGAGTCGATGTGAGTGTTTTTGTGAAAATGGTAAAAATCGAGTATCGAGCTGTCATTAAATATTTGTTTTTGAAAGGCAATACGCCTACGCAAATCAAAGATGAGTTAGACTCCGTGTATGGAGACTCTGCGCCATCATTTACCACAGTAAAATTGAGCAGCTGAATTTAAACGTGGCCGTACCAGCTTGGGAGACGACGAACGTTCGGGACGTACAAAAACTACAACCACTGACGATAACATCGCTAAAGTTCACCAAGTGGTGCTAAACGACCGTCGAATTAAAGTGAGAGAGATAGCAGATGATATGAATATGTCCAAAGAACGCGTTTGTCACTTATTGAATCAAGATTTAAGCATGAGAAAGCTGTCCGCGCGTTGGGTGCCGCGTTTGCTCACGTTAGACCAAAAACGTGTTCGAATGAACATTTCCAACGCTCTGTTGGCGCAGTTTAGGCGCAATAAATCAGAGTTTTGGCGCCGATCAATTACTGTAGATGAAACTTGGATACACCATTATACGCCCGAAACAAAAATACAGTCAGAACAGTGGGCTGCGAAGGGGGAATCGGCTCCAAAAAAAGCAATAACTGTTATGTCGGCTGGGAAAGTGATGGCGACTGTTTTTTGGGATAGTCATGGAGTTATCTTAATCGATTATCTTGAAAGAGGAAAAACCATTAAAGGTGCATACTATGCATCATTACTTGACAAGCTGAAGGCAGAAATTGCGGAAAAACGGTCACATTTGCAGAACAAGAAAATCCTGTTTCACAAGACAATGCGCCGTCTCACACCTCCGCGGTTGCTATGGCGAAAATCCACGAATTGCGGTTTGAACTGCTTGACCATCCTCCTTACTCACCAGATCTAGCCCCAAGCGACTTCTTTTTGTTCCCTCATCTAAAAACTGCGCTCGGAGGACAGAGATTTTCGTGAAATGAGGAGGCAATCACCTTCGTGAACAATTATTTTGCAGAGAAAAATGCCGAGTACTATTTGGACGGGTTAAAGAGATGGGAGCATCGCTGGGAGAAGTGTGTAGACTTACAAGGAGACTATGTAGAAAAATAAAAATAAATTTAAAGAAAAAATGTCTTGTATCTTTGTTAGGTCGGAAACTTTTCAGACCACCCTCGTATTAGAAAAAAGTTTAAATGTATTTTATGAAAGAAACAGTATGCGTACATTAATGCAGGTTTAAAAAAGGAAGATCGCAAATAGATCAGATTTTTACGTTAACGCAAATTCAAGAATAATTTTTTGAGCACAATAGAGACCAGCATCACCTATTCATCGACTTCCAATAAACATATAACTTGGTAATAAAAATAGAACGATATAAAGCATTACGTGAATTGTAAATGCCTTCAAAGCTAATCAAGTTAGTTAAATGTGCCTGCTAGTAACGGAAGCTAAAGTAAGAATACAGAACCAACTTTAAGATGAAGGAAACTCCATTTCTACAACTCTTCGTAATTTTGTATTAGAGAAAGTAAACTCACTTATTAGCCGCAAGAATCTGTTCAATAGGATTAGATGAGCAAGCGACCGCTGCCCCCTGTATAACTCGTAGTAACCTGCCCCGTAGTAACCTACGTAATTCTACGTGGAAGGCTAAGGCTATTTATGAGCTGCTAAGGCAAGGAGTAAATGAGATGTTAAGGATTCAGTGTACACAAATACACAACCTATTTAATAAAGTTGGGTGCAATCTATCAAAGGGTCAAAAAGTAGTGTGCTTCATATGGGCTCTCCTTAATCTCCTTAGGCTCTGAGAGCCAAGTACCTTTTAAATAGAAATTATGCAAAGACTAAATACATTCTATAATAATAAGATGTTGTTGTGATTTATATATGAAGTATATAGCCTTGTTAGTGTAGGTATTAGCGTGCTCGTCTCTCACTCAAGCGGCCCGGGACCAACTCCCGGTACCGGCAGGTGGGGTTAAGGTTTTCTACAGTTTTCCTTAACTGTGTCACAAATGTGGGATCTGTGCTATACCATCTATTAAGTTGGTCTTGTGTAATAGTAATAAGCGCCCCTCCCCCACGCACAAGCTTCATAGCTTCTAGGGTCTGGTTCACCAGGTAATGGACAGTAACAATTATTATTATTATCCCCCAGCGCAATTGAGCTCTGACGTTTCCAACCGTCTATAAGGCATCCTTTCCGTACACTTTTGTGCTTTTTGTACTTAATTGTTGTAACCTGGTACAAATTATTGCAGCACCTGGTTATTAATAAGTTACAAATATTGTCAGCAAAATAAGGCAAAATACTAATATTATACTAATTTGGTGACAGAGGAAATTGACAGATATTTTAGGGTAAAATCAAAACAAAATCATTATCACAACATTACTACTTAGGTGAACACATAAACAATATTTTCCACGTTAAAAAATTGACGATTTTTTAGTGACCCATTTCGAATGAATATTAATAACACAGGCCCACAAAATAAAAGAAAAGTCTTGTAGTTAAAAGGTGAGGTAGCATACCGTATGCTTTTTGGTGTACTGAAAACGAATCCGAGGTCAGAATTGACCCATCACCCAAGGATTTCGTCATAACCTCAAAAAATTTATAAAAATACATCTAAAAACAAAATCCTTGGGTGATGGGTCAATTCTGACCCCGGATTCGTTTTCAGCCCACCAAAAAACATACGGTATGGTACCTCACCTTTCAACTACAAAACTTTTATGTTTTTTGTGGGTTTGGCCCACAAAAGAAAAAAGTCTTGTAGTTAAAAGGTGAAGGAGTACCATACCGTATGTTTTCTTGTTGCTGAAAACGAATCCGGGGTCAGAATTGACCGATCACCCAAGGATTTCGAAATAACCTCAAAAAACTCCTCAAAAAATTTATAAAAATACATTTAAAAAATCCTTGGGTGATGGGTCAATTCTGATTTCCCTGGATTCGTTTGCAGCACACCAAAAAGCATACGGTATGGTACCTCACCTTTCAACTACAAGACTTTTTTATGGGCCTGTGTAATTGATCAATTCATAATCTACGAAAACTCCACAAACATTGATATAACAAGAACAACCTACTTAAAAATTATCATGTTCTCAATATCAATAAGAAAATATTTCAAGTTCCCATTAAACTCTGGAATAATTACATTAATTGTGCATTTACTATTAGCACTAATCGCAGTTGTAAAAATTACGAACATCTCCCATGGACTCAACATTTTCAACTGTTTACTTAATTTGAATGGAGTAGAGTAATTTCACCATTTAATTTTGTAGTTTCACACTAGTTTGTGTGTTACATAATGTGTGATTCTTCATTTTTCAACGGATATTTTGTTAAAAATTATATTTGCAGATACGAACCATCGCAGCACAATGGCAATTTAATAACAAAACTAAATTTCCTATCTGAAAATGCAACAGTATAACTGGTTTTTGTTAATTTTAATTATATGAATTAAAAAATAAAAATTTTCACAATGTTATCTTAACTGAATACGTAACGACAATGTTAGTAGTAAATTGAGAATTTATGTAACACATTCGAACATGTACAGATGATAATGGTTATGCTAACCTATATAGTATGTAGTTGATATCGACAAAACACAATGTTAGTTGTCCGTTGCAAGCTGATTTATCATTATTATTGTTCGTTAGCATCGGTTTATGGCGTGTAAACATTTTAATTTCTGTTTTAACGGCATACATACACACACTAACTTGCATGATACACATCGGTCTAATACCTAAAAGTATGGGTGATTTATATTTATAACTGCCTGTATGTAGCAGGTGCATTTATACCAAGATGATTTAATCTTTAATAAACTTATGACACAGTTTCCACTAAATTATGTATAAAGTTTTCGTCTAGAACATCCAGGCACTTAAAACTGTATGTACAAATTAATTGTTAATTGTTATGTGGATGCGATCAAGTCTAGGCTGGGTTTTGGCAGGAGTGTTTTAATAACAGGTTAAATGGATTATTTTACAACAAGCTTTTGTGCTTGTACAAGAGCAGTTTGTAATTTAATTTATATTGCATTTAGTTTTGTTCAAACAATATGCAGTTATACCAATACCAATGTAACTAATCTCTGTTCGGAGTTTTGTTTAAAAGAAAGGAGACATTTAGATGCATCTTCAAATTAAAATACATTTGCATTGGATGCATTACATGTAGAGATACTCTTTAAATAAAGCAAACATATTCTTGATTAATTAATCTAATTATTAGGCATAATAATTGTTCTGTTATTTTATTACTGTCATAGAAATTGTATATGGTTCATTTTTTCTGAACTAAACTACCGGCTAGGTCCAAAAATTGGCTCAACTTAGAAAGACTAACGGGGTCTCATTTTAAAGCTTGAAACCTCTACTTTTAAATGTCACATGTCTCATATATGAAAAAAATTATGTCTGACCTCTAAAACAGGGTAAACACGTATCTAGTACCAAAAAAAATTTTAAGAGTTGAAAAAATTTGAAAAAGAAATATTTTTAATTTTTTTAACTGCATTGAATTTTCGTCAAAGAATATATAAATTTTGTCCACTGCGTTTTCTGCCTAGAGAGCTTCAATTTCGAGCAAAATTTAGAACAACAATTTGCCATTTTTGAAAGTTTATCATTTTTTTCATCGAAAATGGCGTCAGATAGAAAAAAAAAATAATAAGAGTAAAAATGCTTATTTTTACTCGATGAATACGAAAAAAAAGTTAGAGACTGATTTAAAGCGATTTTGAAAATTTTGATCATTTTAGGTTTTAATTATATAATTTAATGCCCACATACAGGCAACACCTATAACCTTAATTTTAAAAATCGCTTTAAATCGGACTGTAATTCATTCATGTAATTTTTTCGTATTTATTGAGTAAAAATAAACACTTTTTACTGTATAATTTTTTTCTATCTGACATTATTTTCAATGAAAAAAATGATAAAATTTCAAAAATGGCAAATTGTTGTTTTCAGTTTTGTTCGAAATTGAAGCACTCTAGGAAAAAACGCAGTGGACAAAATTTATGTATTCTATGACGAAGAATGTGATGCCGTTAAAAAAATTTAAAAACATATTTCTTTTTCTAATTTTTTCAACTTTTAAAATTTTCTTTTTTGGAACTGGCTACGTGTTGACCCTGTTTTAGGAGCCAAATATAAATTTTTTCATATAAGAGACATGTGACATTCGCAAGTAGAAGTTTCAAGCTTTAAAATGAGCGCCCGTTGGCATTTCTAAGTTGCTCCAATTCTTGGACCGGTGGTTGAGTTCAGAAAGAATAACTCATATACATTATACACAAGTACGAGGGTGGTCCCAGAAGTACCCGACCCAAAAAAGAAAACACAAAAATTTTGGAAAAAGATTTATTTATTTTTCAACGTAATCTCCTTTCAGCTCTATACACTTTTCCCAGCGGTGTTCAAAAAGTTCGATACCCTTTTTATAATAAGAACTGTCTTGCTCCTCAAAATAGCCATTAACTGCTGATTTCACTTCTTCATCGTTGGAAAATCTTTGACCACTGAGCCATTTTTTCAAGTTTGGGAACAGAAAATAATCCGAGGGGGCTACATCTGGCGAATATGGTGCATGAGGTAGCAATTCAAACTTTAATTGATTAATTTTGGCCATTGCAATATCGGATTTGTGAGCTGGCGCGTTGTCGTGATGAAACAACACTTTCTTTTTAGCCAAATGCGGCCGTTTTTGCTTGATTTCTTCGCTCAAACGTTGCAATAAGTTTGCATAATACTGGCCGTTGATAGTTTTTCCTTTTTCGATATAGTCAATAAAAATTATTCCACGCGCATCCCAAAAAGCCGACGCCATAACCTTGCCTGCAAATGAAACGGTCTTCGCCTTCTTTGGAGCCGGTTCTCCCTTTTGAGTCCATTGTTTCGATTGTTCTTTTGTCTCGGGTGTGAAATGATGGACCCATGTTTCATCCATTGTTACGAAACGGCGCAAAAATTCTGCTTTGTTGCTGTGAAACTTCGCTAAACACTCAATTGAAACATTTTCACGACACTGTTTTTGCTCGAGTGTGAGCAAACGCGGCACCCATCTTGCACACAGCTTTCTCATGTCCAAATTTTCAGATAATATGCGATGCACCGCACTTTTTGAAATGCCCGTAATGTCTGCTAGCTCGCGCACTTTCAGTCGACGATCATCAAGTACCACTTTGTGGATTTTCTTCAGCATTTCTGAAGTCTTCACCTCATTTGGTCGACCACTGCGATGCTCATCTTGGCAGCTCGTACGGCCTCGTTTAAACTCAGCTACCCAAAATTTAACTGTTGTAAACGAAGGAGCAGACTCACCTAGAGTAGAATCCAGTTCAGCTTTTATATTGGTTGGGTTGAGGCCTTTCAAATAAAAGTATTGTATCACATAACGATGACCAATTTTCTCCATTTTCACAAATTCACTGACAACGTTCACTATTGATGGCTGCCAAACAAATACTGAACAACGTGGCGCTTTCAAACTTGTAACATATGCTTTATAGACTGCGTACTTTCCAATACAGTGATATTTTCAAACAACTACCGCCACCTCTTGGTCAGGTCGGGTACTTCTGGGACCACCCTCGTAAAGTGAATCTTAGCCCATGCATTTTCCATTAGAAGAAAATATTTCAAATATAAATTGCATTATAGAGAGAATAGGATAGACTAAAAGTAGAGAACCACTATCACCAATTTAAAGTTCAAATACGTCCTAGTACAGGGGTAGTCAATTTGCGTTTGTGATGTTGAACGTACGCATTGAATTGATATTACTGTTGTGTTTTGACAACAAATTATTGTTTTATCTTTGTTGAAATAATAGATAAATAAAAATATTATTCTTATGGAAATTAAAACCAATCATGAAGATGAAAGCTAATCCTTAAACAGAATAAAATAAAATTCCGAAAAAAAACAAAAATAATAATTAATTTAATTTAATAATAATTTAATGTAATAAAATAATTCTTAAGTAAATGCAAAAATAAACTCATAACAATGTTCAAATATATATCGGTATTATTAAACAGATACATTTTTTAATTTCAGGCTGCTGAAAGTCTTACAAGACATTTTTGTTTATCAATACGTTTATTTACGGTAAAAAACTAAAGTAAAATTAATTATTGCCAGCTACACGTGTAGGTATAGCTTTCAGTTATCAGATCGGATACTATGCTACTACTATCAGAGTCTGTCGAATTCTTTGTATATCACGTGTCTTATAATTTACTGTATAGAATTACCGGGTTTCCACCAATCTTATGTTGAAATGGTCGTAGCCAGAAATTTATTTCTGGGGGGGGGGGGGGGGTTCTGAGTAAATTTATTTTCGGGGGGAAGCAGAATAGAAAAATAATTTTATTTTGTTGCCATTTATTAGTATTAAGTTTATTTTCGAGGGGGGTGGAGATCCCCCTAAACCCCACCTTCAATACGGCCTTGGTTGAAAATGTAAAATATTTAAATCGACTTTTGTATCATTAAAGCTTTTCATATCCTAAAAGGTACTTACTTCATCACAGCTGCTACAAAAATAGCATTCGTATCAAAACCGCTAATCATATGTGTTTCTTGTTTTATGTTCACTGAACAAAAGATTTTTCATTCGGATTCTTTCACGTTCTATACAATATACCCCTTTATAGTTTCATATGGATCTAAGACTATTTGTTTGGCTTTTATAGTAAAGGTTTGCAGTGAAAGCTCGTTGCGAAGTGCTCTTTGATGTTATCTAGTTTTTACAAATAAATACCCAGTTAATGAAAAAATAATACTCACAGGAAAGTTGCCGAACTATATTGGTCCATAATAGAAGTGTAAATGGCATTAACATTAGCCACCGACATATGGTAATTGGATGTGCACTATCACCTGAAATAGAAAATAAAGATTATAGAAATATTAGTAATGACGTAACATTAAGGATAAATTAGAGTAAACTGATCTTCCGGACAAGTCTAGTTTACCTGTATACGTTATTAATGTTAAACTAGCCGACAAATTAAGACTAATATATTTTAGTCTTGGAGATGTTAGTACGTAGTTATATTTATACAGGATCTAAAAACCTTTCTTTTAATTGTTTTAAAATGTTTATTTAAAAAGTTATTCACAGTTTAAATTTATCACGTAATGCTGGACATTCTCCTTATGTCGCATAATGCTAAAGATTTGCACTTTGCCAGTAAATTTGCCAAAAAAGCATGATTTTCTATATGCTGCATAATACTAAGAATGGGAGAGTGTTGAACTTGAAATAAATTCGTAAATACAACACATGTCCTTTTTGCGTATGCTGGCTTTGCCGTTTGTCGATCTTAATAATAATATTAAATAATAGATAAATAAATTCAAGGTGCAATAACAGCGTAAGCGTTTAACAACTTTAAAATAAAATTAAATTTTATGTTTAAAAAGAACATTTGATTTGCTATTAAGGTAAGTTAATTAGATTAAAGGACGATTTTTATTAGAGTGGGCGGCTTTGAATCTAATTTAAAAAACATAAAAACCATTTGGCTTTATAAAGAAATACAATTTTTTTTAATCTGAAGCATGACTTGTTTCTAGTAATCCTTTTCAGTAAAATTGGAACATTAACACACTTGTAAAATTTCACAAAATGTCGATTCGACCTTGGGATTTAACTTTTTTAATGAATGTAAAAGTGTTACATATCAATAACCAAAACCGCTAGATACTTAGTCTGCGTACTAGATACTAGTTCTGAGAACGGCTATTGTATTAAACAATCTTTCTCTTATACTCTGTGCTTATAGTAAATAAAATATTTTGAAGACGTATACCTAATTCTCATTAATGTAAATAGTTTATTACTGTTATTAGGTTATTACAATAAAATCCGATTGCACAAAACAGTTGTCTGAATAACACGAATACATTTTTAGATTTTTTAATGATATTCGAAAAATAAACAGAAGATAAATTCTACTTTTAAAGAGAACATTTTAATTATAATTAGAATGCCAGGTTGAATGGGCCAGGTTTGTTGTATACAAACACAAAAAATGCTTGGGAACATTTACTCAACAAACCACATATAACGGAACTAAAGGGTCACTTCTTTTGAGATCTGAAACAGGTAATTTTAACTTAAATTGCCATTCTTCCTGGTATAACCGCTATTACTTTTTTACTGCAAAAAGTTTAAAAAATTGTTTTCGAGCTAGTTTTTTTCAATTTTAGATCTCCGAGGTTCTTAAATCTTAAAAGTAGAAATGATATGCACAAACTCGGCACTTCACCTATCTGCGGCTTGAGATTTATTTACCACCATCTCGCAATAACGAAAATATTAAAAACATTTAGTTATAGCTGATAACGGATTTGCGTTGAAACGAATAATAATCATTTTTTTAACTTGCATTGATATTGACAATTTTGTGTCACTTTCTCTCTGGGTATGTTCAATATTTTTCGATAACTCAAATCATTAATTTTACAGTTGTTTAGTAGTTGTTTTAATGTATCTATATAAGTACCAATACGAAAATCCTTATTTTAAGATATTCCAAATACGAACTTGCCTCAAGTAGGAGAGATTGAGGTACAATGGTAAATTCTCAGTTTTTGATCTTTTTAAACTGAATAAAAAACATTTTAACTTGTGAACGAGTGGAATTAAAAGTTTAGTTAATTGACAATAACATCTGTATATTAAACATTAAAAAAATAACAGAACAGCTAAAAAAACGAAAATTTAAAATATTTTTTACCCATTGTATCACTACTATCGAATGCAGATATTCTGACCCCTGAGTTTGAATGCGCACAGCAAGAAAACAAATAGCTCAAATAATTCAAACAACAACAGTTAGATAGTTAATTTATTTTTGTATAAAATAGCAAATTAGATGTAAAAGTAGCTGATTTTAGAGTTTTGAATTTTCGCGAACTATTTTACAAAAAGTCTGTTTTTAATATTTCAATAACTACTCGACAGAATTGAATGCAATTATATTCAAGTAGCTAATAGTGTTTTATGTTTGTGGAAATTTTTGTAATGTGATATCTGTATTATTTCTTAAAGTTCTTTTATAAAATAGAGGACGATTTAATTCTGCTGTTCTAGTGCCTTAATCAAAATCTTTTTTGTTACAAAATATAGTATTTTTTTAATAAAACAACAAACACGTCAAGAAGTTCGAAAATATTCAAGAATTAATTAATAAATAATTTTTTAAAGAATTCTCTTTTGGGGGTTGTTAAATATTTTAATACTCAATGAATCAGTATTAAAATTTTTAAGTGATTGAGATTACATTTTGGCGTGCAAACATTGTTTGTACATGTTTCTCTTTCTGTTGAGGGGAGGCTGATAAATAATCTATCTAACTGAAAAACAAGAGGCTGACGTAGCAGTTTTTTATTTTTCAATAACATTTATCAAAAAGCTACATCATACCATTAAAAAATATTCTTTTTGTTTGTTATCAAATTGCGCCATCACCGTTACTTCCATCTCTTTATAAATCCCCCCCAATCCTTCTGGTTTCTGGACAGGAAATTGTCGCAGGGGGCTAACACCATAAGGTGTAACGTTACGTTTTTTGAAAACAATGAATACTAAAGGAATCCCAGTACGGTCATGGAAGTTCAGTAAAATTCAATTATGTCGGAACTGCAATTATTATTTTACGCTAATTAATGTTTCCTCCAAGTACAAAAGAGTCACCTCGAAACATACTCATAAGCAATATCTTATATTTTAGCAGAATTTTTATTGATGCAAGTGTTTATTTTGAAGTGTTCTCATGCCAAACAAAGACTTATTTTCCGAGAAATAGAATGTTCTAGAATAAAAAAAAATGTTTTTAATTCCGAGCTTATAAGGGCTAGAATCTAATATTAGCGTTAACAAAAATTTCCTTATAGTTAAAACGTATGAAAGTTTGAATTTACAGCTTTTAAAACACACTGGGTTGAAACATTCCCTTGTAAACAAAATGCCGTCAAACGGGACATTCTAGAATAAATTTGTCTAGACACCACCTGCAAGTATAATGTGCAGATTCAAAAGGAAATCCCCGTAAGTTTTTGTTAAGATTGTTCTGGAATAAATGACGTAAACGTATTTTATTGGCGAATAAAAATCCCGCTGTTTTTCTATTGGATTGTTTAAATTTCGTCCTCCTCAAAAAATCATACCACCACGAAATAGTTTTTAGTTTACAGTCACTCGAAGATAGTTTAAGCTAGAGGCTGGTTGAATACACAGCCGAGCGAAGTGGCGTTTGCCACGCGCCTTCCCCGTGAAGAGAGTTGTACGAGGGTTGATTGCCTTTGGCATTTCTCTATGTTTTAGTTGTGTGTTTAATTATCGAATAAAGTTAATTCAGTGGATAATTATTCCGAGTTACAGTGTTAGTTTAAAGTTGTTTAGTTAAATTGGTGTGAAAAAGAAACACTTAAAAAAATGCGGAACTGTTATTATGTCGTACAGGGGTTGATGGCCGTTGGCACTTCCCAAATATTCATGTATATTCAATTATCGATACAAGTGTAGAAATTTCAGTGATTAATTTAGAATCGCTTTTACCGAAATCTAGTAATTAATTCCGTATGAGTTATCGAATTATAGACAAGGTGCAGTTAATATTTGGCGGCTAGATTTCAGTTTGTTGAATGATTTTGTTTGGTCGAAATACAGTTATTGTAATGAACAGTTACATTTATTGAATTTGACTTATCGTAAAGCAAGCTTTTACAGGATTCAGTTTTAAAATAATTTAAAAGTCTTAAAACTAGATAGTACTTAAATAATACATTTAAGTGTGGCGTTACCTCGATAAAAGAAGAATATTTTTTAATAATCAATTAATAATTGAACTCTTATGGTTATTTCGGCTATTTTTTTATAAGAAAAGAAGATCTTTATTAAACATTAGTGCTAAAGTGAGGCCGTTATTGTGTACTTTATTTCCTTAGATCAAATTCAGTGGAGGCGTCAGTAAGGTGATTTCCAGATTCCTTCAGTTTCATCAAGCAGTCAAGTTTGGTGATAAGTGTTTGTTTTGACAGAAAAGGCAATTTTGTTTCAATTGCTTTGTAAGGTGAAGTTGGATTGAACTATTTGAATAAGGTATTGTGATTTAATGAATTTTATTTTTGGGTAAGGTAAATATAAGTTGAACCAATATTTTTGTATCGAATACTTTTGACCACAATTTTTTGATTTGTATTATTTCCTGTCGTTAACAATTCTTACGTTGGGTATCATTTTTTTATATATTTAAATTTGTAATGATGTTTTATTTGAAAACTTCATTTTTTTATTTTCATTTATCAATAAAAACTATAATTAAATTTAATTAAACTGAATATTACAGGACCATGTATTTATGAAAGTCTTTAAATATTTTATTCAACCTAATTTTGACATAACCGATTATGAATAAATAAAATTAAATTAAATTTATTAGATCTGATTCCAGTTTCTGGTTACTGGTATCGAGTCAATATTTTTACAAAAAAATTATTGGACTTTCCTAATCAGATGGCGCACAAATATATGCATTTTCTTGTGACTTTAAACCTATAACCCATTTCTTTTATAATTTGTGAGCTGTGGAAACAATACCTGCGACCTGAATTTAAATTTGTAGAAAGATATTCAAACCGAGGCAATCTTGAGTTGTACAGTAAGTATTAAATATTTTGAGTTGTACAGTTTGCGTAAGATTTTTTTAAATTAACGTAATATGTTTTGTTTTGTTTCGGAAAAAATAACCTTCGTTTCACTGACAGTTCAACGTGGGCCTAGTTTTTAGCAGCGTTTCAAAGGGGCACGGTCGATTTGTTCGACGCCGTTTTTTTTGTAATAATATTCTAGCGAGCCATCGAGTGCTAACCTTGTACCCCCCTAAATGTTTGTGAATTATATCATTTATTCTTTCTTTACATGCCTACATCCCTGGCGATTTCACACTGTTTAATTCGGCGATCAGAGAGTATAAAGTTTTTTCACTTTGTCCACATTTCCTTGTTTCAACCAAAATTTTATTACGGATTCTGAAGGGCAAGAATCACCGTACACATCTAACATACGTTCTCGAATATGAATAGCCCGATGCTCAATGTTAACATTTTTATTAATGTGCCCCGACATGATTTTATGGTCGAACCGTTAACGCACAAGCAAGCGCAATACGAAAAGACAAATTGGCACTTGTCAAATACAATAAACAACGAATCTGATACCACAGATAACTATGTTAAATTAATATTATAAACACTGTAGAGGGAATTTTATGCTATTTATTTATTCAACGGTTTACTATGTTGTGCTCTGATTAAGAGTCTCTGAGTGGTTGCTATATTTTTTGGCGTAAATACCATAAACTGATTTTGTATGTATTTTAACAAATTGAGCAGTATTGGAAAGCATCTAGGACTTTTTTCATAACTGTCCTGTTCATCACCTATAATAAAAATTTGAATCATAAAGCCATGAACTTTAATAATATCCTGAAATCTCTCTGCTTTTAATGGCAAGACACCATTCTAAAGTTTATTTTTAGTAATTGAATAAAGAAATATCGTTTGTTGAATGAGTGGGTTGTTTCATACTTAGGATTAATCGTAATATTGCATGAGATGTAATAAACTGAGTCTATAGAAAATTGTTGAAACTATTAGCAAGTTTAACTGAATCGGTTATGTACATAGTTACCAGAGCCATTAAATTTGCATATAATATTTATTTTTATTTGTATTTTTAAATGTTTATTTAGGATGCCTATTTTATTGATAAAATACAATTTGCCAATTTGACAAATACCGATATCTTACACTTTCAAGAATGTTATAGTACTCGGTTTGAATGCTACTCGTTTCTGGACTCTGGCGTTGGTTGAGCTCCGGCTGGTTTTATTGGTCATCTTCAATAAGTGTTTTTTTTGTACTGTTTTGATATTAATCGATGTTAGGGTGTGTGAGATTTAGTATGTAGTCATTTAATTAAGAAGTCATCTAGGAAATGGAAACGATTCCCGTTTAAATATAGAATGTAGTACGAACAAACATAGACCGTGGATTTATACAGACCAATGTGGGAGCATACATTTTGTAACAAAGAAAAGAACGAACAAAAATATATAAATACCTAATATAACAATAAGAATAAATGTACCTACATCCTAAAGTAGTGATTACGTAACTCGAGTGATCGATGTTTTGAACTATATATTTAGATTTTTTGTCTATTCTCGTGTGATTTTTTCTATTGAAGGCAAAACTGCTTGACTTCCAGTATCAGACTTATTACATTCAATATGGAGTTGTTTTATATAATTAGAAAATTGTTTGATATCATTAATTACATGATTTCTGCCAACCTAATACTTATTCTTTTAAGTGGGAAACAAAAAATGAGACAGAAACGTATTAAAAATAATTTAGTTTCATTTAATAATATATTACTGTTTACTGTGTTCTACTGTAAGGTATTTTATTTAACGTTATGGAATTTCTAATAAGAGTACCTATCACGTGTGAAATACAGAAATTATTTCCTAAAAAACTTAGAAATGCTGATATTAACCAAGAATTCTTTATACTGTAATCAAGGGCTTATCTAAGGAGTGCAATCGAGTTAAAGGTTTTATATCATAATTATAATTCTTCTATTCTAATTCTTCTAATTCTAATATGGAAACTAAAACAGAGCAGATTACAAATTCTGATTATGAGAATACAGACATCTGGTATTCTCAGTTTCAAATACGTAAAGTATTTAATTTCCACGTTGAATGATAGTCAAAGCGGTTTAAGTACTTGACATAATATTCTCATGTCTTTTCTTTTTATCGCACTCTGCTTTTCAAGTTTTGTTTTCGTCTTGATGCTTCTAGCGATATTCTCTTCAACATAATTGTATGACACCTTATACTACTCAGACACACCTCAATGTCCTTGTTTTCTTATTTCCTTTTACCCCTGTTCTTGTATTGCCCTTCTAATTCCAACTCGTGTATCTCCATTAATTAAAGTTTGCATTTTTCATCGCCATAAAGAGTTATTATGGTTATAACCCGTAAACAGAGAAAAGCGAAAATAAAAATTATGTTTACATAAAAGGCAATAAACAACTAATAAAATTTACTGAGGAATTTACATTAAAAGAACCCTTCTACAGTTTTCAGTTCAAAGCTGTCAGATTTTAAATTTAATAACGTTTAACACAAAATTAAATTAAGCCGGAAAATTCAACTGCTAATGGTAAACGTGTTGTTATTAAATCCCATTCCGGAGCTGCCCAATGCTTTTTCAAGTAAACAATTATCGAATGCAACCAACCTAACCTACTTTTCAAAAGCTATAGCACAACATTCAAAACGCTACTCTCAACTGTTGTAATAAAATTTCCAGCTACCAGTTTAGATTTAGACTGTGGGCAGTATTAATTTTGCACAAGGATAAACTTGCTGGGAATTTACTTTGGAAAAGGTTTGATATCAATCATGCAAACAAGGGATATACAGTATGTTAAGGGACAAGTTCAAACTACAAAACATTGTGTGTTCGAGAGATTTTGCATAATTTAAGAGTGGTCCGGACCTGTTTGGGTGTGTGTGTGTGTTCACGTTGCTACCATTATAGCATCAATGTCGTCCCCGATGTGTCGCATTTACTTTGTAAGGGCTGCAGACCGGCGCGTTCATTATGTGGGGTTTATTACTTTATCATGGAGGGATGCCACGTTAACACTAAACTACTGCCGCTTTATTGGCATACTGCGAACCGCGAACGGTGATATTTTTTAATCTTCATGTCCGGTTTTGTTTTAGTTAAAGCAGTATCTTCAAAAGGTGAAATGACGCCAGGAAAACAAAACAAAATAAAAACGTATGGATACCTTACCTCGTGTAAACGTTTTTCAGGATAGCCTAGCAAATAAAAACAACAGTTTAGTAGGTAAGTGTCTGAAATTCAGGTGACTTTACAATCT
Organism: Agrypnus murinus; assembly: GCA_929113105.1. Taxonomy (NCBI): domain Eukaryota; kingdom Metazoa; phylum Arthropoda; class Insecta; order Coleoptera; family Elateridae; genus Agrypnus; species Agrypnus murinus. Next base: position 188,236,217 of record OV816025.1, read on the forward strand.
AAATAGCAACATTTTGATAAACTATCAGAACACTATTAACAACAATAATAATAATAAATACTACTTTATGTGATTAGATTAGTAGATTTACTTTCGCTTAGAGTATATTCTTTAGTTATATTTTACATTTAGAATTAACTCTAAAAACATTTCAACGTTTATTTACTCTAAAGAAGGGCGACCAACTAATTTCAGTGCAAATGAACTTTGATAGATTAAGAAAAGCACTCGCACTCGTAGAACAAAGTAAAATGTAATAAAATGTACTTTAAATAGTGCAAAAACAGAATAGAGAGAAGAGTGCGGGCCATAGGGCCTGCGCTGCCGTTCGTTGCTAGTCATTATCGTTTGCTGTACTTTATAATGGTCAGGAGGAGACTGACATTGAAGCAATAATTTTTATTATAAATTATTAGGTGACACTCTAAAATTGTAATATATTGGTATGTTTTTCTGTTTATACCTAGATTAGTTATTTGATGTTAATATACCTAAAGTATTCGCATATTCTTGTAGTTTATAAATTATAATAAAGGAAACTATTAATAAATATAAATAATAGATTATTATAAAGGAACATAATCATCTACCATATGCGACCGGAATGGGGTCTCAATATGGTGGAGTAGGTATTTCCGGTTTTGTAATGAAATATTTCTATTGGCGGTTCTCGCTGTCTCGAGATGCGCACATAAACTCCATAACCTCAATTTTAAAACATAGTATTTTGAAATCTTAGAATTTAAATTTGATATTTAATATTTTAAACCAACGAATACTTACTTACGCAATGTAATTCCCTTCTTCGTAGTTGTCGGAGTTTGAGAGAAAAGCAGATTTAGGTGTCTAATGGCGACTAGTATGACGTCATATCCGTCGCTTTTAAAGCTCATTGCGTCGGGTAGTAACGCTCCTTTATACAGTTTTATATTCTAAGGTTTTCCCAAATACTTTCTACTGCTGCTCCAGCTTTTATTTTAAGGGATATAAAAAGTTTTTAATTACAAAAGTTACAAGATCTGACCGCTAGAATTTGCGATTAGATAAAACTACAGCAAAACGGAAAATTAACCACTTTTCCTTAATGGAACACCCTGTAAATATTACTTTAACTTTCCACTCTTCTCAGGTTTCAACAATATGTAATATGATATATGGTTACTTTAGCCGCTTGCCCATTATAAGTATAAGTATCACTTTCAAAATTTCAGTTCACTAGTTAGTCATTCTCGACAGGAGCTATCTCTAAAATATACAGCAATTTATAAGCCGTTCTACGACAAATATATGCTAGTGTAAAAAGATTCCCTTAATGTTAAATATTCAAGATACAAAGAAACAAATTGCCTTTAAAAACAAAATTCATATTATACGAGGCATTGTTAGGGTTGCATACTGATAACGCATCTTGTACTTTATGCTTTCTTGTGTCTTAAGTGTTTTTAATAAATATACTAGAAAAATTTTTGTTAAAATTTGCAACCCGTGAGGTCATGTAAAATGCGAGATTGAACGAACCGTTTAGATAGTCCCGACCGCCGGGCTTCGTTTTGCATGCAGCCGTCTTGTCCAAATGTATCTAGAATGGGATCTCAAATTAAGTTAAATTATATAATTTAAATCATTATTTGTAATTATTAAAAGCTGTTTATGTTTGATTACCGATTACGAATTGTAATGTTGTTGAACGATTTTTATAAATTCCAATTAATAAACAAAGTTTAAAATTATGAATATCTGGTTATAGCTTGGCATAACAAATTGTTTGACCATTCTAACTAAAATAAAATTGACACAATACAATCTAAAGAACTTAACGTGAATTAGATGTAAATATTTTATCAAATTGTAGATTCCAACGATGCTTTTAAATTATTGATAACAAACAATTTGAATGGCACTCTCTACCTCGTTCAATGCTTCATTTGTTCATCTCAAATTAGTAAGCCCATAATTCACGATTAACACCCACGAAACTTGAGCATAATTGACAATAATTAACGTAAGCAGAAAATATATTGTGATTTAATTGTTATTTGTTTTATAGCGATAATGTTGATGTTCATGTCCATAAGGCTTGTATTTGAGAAAAAACTGCTCGTTTTAAGTGCACTTCAAGCAAGTTACCACATGTTAGTGTTAACGTTTACTTATATACTTCTTCAAATAAATCATCAAATAAACATACGACATATGTATTGAAACATAGCGACTAGTCACAACCCTTGTTTTGGACGCAAGAATGAACAATCTGTAAATACTCTTAAAAGCATATAGATGTAAGGTATATAGGAGAAAGTGTAAGAAATATAATTTGCTGTATTTGGTTATTACGTAAAGACTGTTTAAACTTTTATTTTGTTATGCAAACCAATCGTTATTAAAATTCAAATTTGTAATCACCTTTTATATCAAAAACCGTTTATTTTTGAATAACTCACCTATATAAAATATGACGAGACTTTTATCACCTTACGTCAATTAATTTGGATTTTTAAGAATATTTTATTGAATATTATTCACGTGTCTTAATTAACCCTAGCCTGCGAAACTGAAATGAATCCTAATAACCTGTTGGTATAGTTTAAAAATAAAACACTTATCTTAGGAGCTATGCACATTGAAGGGAATCCATGCAGTACAGGGAATACAAGAATCAAAAACCATTCCAGTAATAGGCGTCACCGAAGGAACTGTTACAAAACTGTGTTCATGTGTTCACAAGTAACACCCGAATCAGAGGGTTCTTTTACAACAATTTATAATATAGGTTATCGGGTAATTACTAATACTTATTGGTTGCAGTGACAGTAGAATGATTAGAATTGATCCCAGCTAATTCATTACAGGACAGTCTATTATGTTTGCTTTCATGTGTGTTGTATATAGGAATAATTAACTCAAAGTGACTATTTCATGGACTTCCTGTGAGCAGTATATTGATGATTTTGCAGTTTCAGTTGCGCTTGTCATTGATTATTATTAAAGAAGAAACATAAATATTAATGTGTCTTGTTGTGTATACAGTATGTTTGATTTAAAGCGCACCGCTTTGTACAAACTTGTAAACTTGTATTTTCAGTCAGAAATGCTATAAACCTATTGTTAAATGGCATAAAATTCTCTATGTTCTGGTTCAGATAATTCTGTATTTACTAAATCGGCGTGAGCGTGATGAGGTCAGCGAACTTTTTTAAATTACATGATAGGTATTTTTTACTGAAATCGATAGAGTATTGTGTTCTCTTTTCAACCATAGTAAATATTTATCCTCTCACATAAGAAAATTTTCAAGAAAAACGTGAAAAATGATTTATGACTAGTAGGCTTTGATTTCTAGTTCTCAAATTAGTAAAACAAAATTATCTAGCAAGCTTAGGTAAATAACGATACTTTAGTTGTTCCAGTGGCGTGTTTATCAATTTTTCTCGGGTAGGGAGAAGGTATTCTATAAGAATTTCGAATCAAAATGCTTAGATTTTCACATAACATAGATTTTGACATAAATGATCTAAACTATTAAAAAAAATTGGGCGTGACGCCATTCCATTAGCCCCCCCTCCAAAAAAACGTGCTACTGAGTTATTCTGATGGTATTTAATTTTCAATTAGGGAAAATGTAGAACAAAACAGTACAAAAATAAATAATCAATCAAATAAATTAAAAAACTTATTTTAAAATTCCGTTAATATATAGAGAGCCGCAATAGGAAATTATTGATCTATTTTTTACCATGCTTGAAAGTATTTATCATATCATATCGAACACAAAGAACAAGAATATGGTCATTAGAAATTTGCATCACAGTGGGTGAAATTACTCTGAAAATGCGTCAAAATTATTTTTTGCAATTATTATTGTTATATATTTTGTAACATTGTACAAAAGGGTAATAAAACACAGTGGGAGTTATTTTAAGCAATGAATTTAACAATCAAATGAAAATAACTAGACAAAAAATTAAAAATTATTATCTTCTATTAAATAAGACAACCTTAAAAGAAAAAAAAAACAGTAGACACTTTTAAAAGAGAAAAAATCGTACAATTCTTTAATAAGCTTTACTTTAGTTTAGCAAAATATATGTAAATGTAAAAAATTAAATTAACAAAATATAAAATCATGTAGGCATCCATTTAAACAAGCTTAAGTCCTATTTTGAATCAGTCTTACTTAAAGTCTCGTACTTGGTTCGTCAGATTCCTCAGTTTCTATTGAAGGTTCTTTCGTAACCGAAAGAAGTGCCATTACTTCAGCTGATAGTCTCTGCTTTGACTTTACGGGTAATTTCCTTAGCGATGAAATAACGGGATCAGATGATAACAATAAATTGTTTAGTAAATCTCTATTGGTTTTCTGTCTCGACATTTTCCTCGAATGAAAAAGACGGTAGTTTTTCAAGTCCTTGAAACGCGCTTCCGATGCTTCTTTCGACAATTGACCAATAGCTATATTAGCTGCTTTAATAATTTGATGACCATGGATTAAAACTTTATGGACGGAGACAGGCGTATAAAACCACGGCTAAAATCTTATAAATAAATTAGCCGTTTCCAACGCATATTGATCAAATGCTTCAGCGTTGACGTCATGCCCACAGTTAATTGCCTGTAAAATAACTGAAAACCTTTTTATTAAGTCCTCATCTACTCCAGTTATTTCAGCTGACAAAAAATGTGGGTCTCTGAAGAACCGTATGGTGGTGTTGTGCCATGTTGCCATCATTTGTTGTGCCAGAACCAGCTGCTTTCGGTACATCTATTAGTAGGCCTGTTCGTTCTTTGAAACCTTTTTAAACTTTTGCCTTTTTGGATTTAACCAAATTTTAATCGTAATCTCCACGAACTTGCCACTTCTTTACTTCCAAGAGATATGAAACATGCTGTAAACATTCGAAAAATCTAATCCAAGAGTGAAGTGAAGAAAGGCCATATTGTAGTGTACCTGGATTTACATATTTCTGTCTTATAAGGTCTATATTATTAATTTCTTTGGGACGCGCTCCACATAAATAACAGGATTGAAAAGACGTTGTTGATGTTACCGTATTAATTAATTTACCGTCAATCATCGTACAGATAAGTATATGCTTAACCTGTATGTTAAGATTGTTGACTTTAATAAATGACGGTTGAAGTTCTTCAATTTCTTCTTATACTGTATCCACTTCCTTTTTTGCAAACTCACCAGTCTCTTTTCTAAAATAAAAACGTAGAGGACGACAAAATCGAGTTGACGATGGGCGAGGATTTTGCCAAATAATAGTTCCAGCGTCCTTTCTTATCAAATGAAGAGGCACTATGGATGTTAAAAAAATGTCACTATCTGCTAAATTTCTGTCCGAAAACTTTTGTTTATAAACAGCTTGGCCGGAGCTGCCGTCGCATCCCATTTAGTAATTAAAAGTAAATTTGAGGTGGTATTGGCATTTAAAGTCTCCAGACCTGGAATCTTGACGGAAATTAAACGTTCTGTAGTATGGTCCAACAAAGATTGTAACTTTATTTCGGCACCTGCTTCAGTAACTGTTATAGAATCTTTCTGCGGATAACAACCATTTACCATTTGTACTTTCCAATAAGCAGGGAATTAATAGCAGCCTATCTCCATAAGTGCAGATATTGTGTTAATATACTGCTGTCTGGTGTACTTGTTTTCCACAAATATACGTAAAGCTTCATGTCCCGAAAGCATCCTATGAGGTTCATTACGTAATCCTTTCAGTAGTTTGGCGGCTCTTGTTGGAGTTGTAATGGTAGCTTCTTTGACGACCTTTGTTGCGTTTGTAGCAGTAGATGTTTTTAAACTACTGTGAGTTGCGAAGGCTAATTCGTCAGAAGAAAACTAATGTCGTATAGTTTTGGTTTTTCTTAATTTTGTTCTATATGAGCATTCACCAACTTCGCTCGTAGGTCGACCAGCAGATCGAGATGGTCTCTGTTTTAAAATATTTGGTAAAAAAAATTCTTGTTTTAGCCAAATAGTGTTTTTCTTTATAAAAACATTTCTGGCTCAGTAGCAATCTTTCCAAATCTTGGTATAACTCAAATAAAAATATCTTACAGCCTTTTGAAAACTTCTCATTTGTTCATCAGTTAAATCTTTTAGACGTTTTCTTTCAATAACAAAATTTACCAATATTTTACCCATTCTAGCATAGTTTCTCTTTCCTTCCACAGGTAAACTATCTATCATCTCTAAATGACTGCATGCAGTAGCTAAAAACAATGATAAGCGCGTAATTAACATTAAAAATTTACTGCAAATGCCTTAGCAAATACCTGCAAAAACAAATTAATGTCCTGTGTTAAGAAAAGAATGCAGAAACTTTTAACCAAAAAAATAAAAATATGCTTTTGTATGTAGTTTAGAATTTCTTTTATAAAGTCTGTATATTAGAAAAAGCTACTTTTATACTTTAGCTTTAAGTAGGATGATTGCAAATAATCAATAATAACAAATACATAATTAATAGAAAAGAACTATACGATACCAACCTTCACCATCATCAGCCATTATAAACTATTATCGTAAAATCTGTTTTTTATAATTTAAATCGAAAATAAACTTCAAGCACTTTCCATGCTTTGACACTTTACTTGCAAAACCACAACTACCCCAACTTTCACAACAGATAGCACAATAAACAATAGTTGCACTTGCAGCTGCTTCATAAAAACATCTTTCATAAGGGTTTATGAGTTGTAAAATGTAAATATATTTTATGTTTTATGGAGTTTATTTTTGGGGTTTTTTACGCAGTTTAACTGTAATATCACCCAGAGTGCGGCGCTCGTTCAAAGTCTTTCGGGCGGTCTGACACGCACGCGCAATTATGGTTTGGTATTCTTTGCTATCCTTGGAATACACTTCAAAAATAAATAGTAGCACTTGCACAGTAGGTAGCTCTCGTGGCCAAAGCAAAACCTAAATCTGATTACCTTCATAATACATGAGATGGTAAAGTTTTATTTCACTGGTTTATCTTGTCATATCGAAAACGTTGCATTTCAGTCGCCCTGCAGAGAATGCTTGTCTAAGCTCTTTCGGACGGTCTGGCACCCACGCGCGACTTTCCCATGTTTCAGGCAATCATGGTTTGGTATCCCTTATGATGCAAAAAAGACTCATTAGAAAAAATAATCAAGTGGCAAAAAGTATGTCACGTGACCCTTCTACTAATGTAATGCATTAATACATATCAATAATTTTCTATTGCGGCTCTCTATATACGAGTATTAGCGGAATTCTAAAATAAGTTTTCAATAGCGCATATCTGGGGAATAGTCCTATTGCTGGACGAGGTACTTCGGTACCGGCGGGTGAGCAACGTGTTAAGTCAATTGCTCCGATACTAGTCCTACGATAGCTAGTAGAGAAGATGAGAATATAGCTGATATTGCTATATTTACTAAATTAAAAGAATATAAGAAAAATTTAATGGAGTTTCCTTCCCGTGTGCTGTACACATACATGTACAAAGCAGAGTTATTTTTTAGGAAATACTCAAGCAACATTTTAATAAATAAACTAAAACTGATTGATCTAAGTGCCATGTTTATAAGTGAATATGGTGTTAGATACATCCTTTTTTTATTATAATCATATTTTAAGGTGATTCTTAATTATAGCTTGTTAATCGTTAGATTTTCTTATAAAATTGTAAGCAACGTTATTCATATCTCATTTTCTTTGTTTACCATAATTCAGAAATAACTACTATCATTAGTTACATATTAGTAACTCATTAAACTAAACTTTCCCTTCAAAAATATATTAAATTAAATGCTACATTGGACGTAAATATTTAAGTTCAAAGTGAATCATGTTGTTGTCGTTAATTTTCCTTTGGAACATTTTATTTTAATGAGTAATTGATAGTAAGTTTCCTTATGGAACGCAGTTTGTTATTCAGACAGTACAAGAAGTAGATTCGTCGAAGAAACATCATACTAACTATATAACTAAGTACGAAATTAATTATAGTTAAAAAAGGGAACGTGTAACAATTTTAGTATTAATAAACATTGTCACAATTTCCAATAATTAAATAAACATTTAACATCATCAGTGCCTTGTTTCCTTTTCTGGAAGAACACAACAATGGCTTAGAGAGCTTCCCCAAGTGCCATGAAATTACAGAGAAAATGTTAAAAAATGTTTTTTAAGTGCCGAATATATTTTCTGCTTCGGTATATTACAGAACAAGAAAAACAAACCAGTATCAAATTTCTAAGAAATCAAGCTAGAAGCAGTAATAAGAGTCTGTCGATGAGGATCACCACGCCTTTAGGGCATTACGAATTCACGAGGATGCCATTTGGTCTGAAAACCGCACCGTCTGTTTTCCAACGATTAATGAACTCTGTTTTGAGCGGGTTACAAGGACTTCATTGTTTTGTTTACCTAGACGACATTGTCATTTACGCGTCTTCTCTAGAGCAGCACACCTTGAAACTAAAATCAGTTTTTGAAAGGTTAAGACTAAATAATTTGCAATTGCAACCGGATAAGTGCGAATTCCTAAAAAAGAAAGTTTCTTATTTAGGGCATGTCATTACCTGTAATGGCGTGAGTCCAAACCCAGACAAAGTTAAGGCAATCAAGAATTTTCCTATTCCTAGAGATCAGAAATCAATTAAATGTTTTTAGGGTTAGTCGGATATTATAGGAAGTTTATTAAGGATTTCGCGAGAATTGCTAAACCATTAACTCTCCTATTAAAAAAGGATATCGCTTTCAATTGAACAGAAACCCAACAAAAATCCTTTGACGAGTTTAGACGTATACTAATGAATGAACCATTATTAAAATATCCCGATTTCACTAATGATTTCATTTTAACGACAGATGCATCCAATTTCGCAATAGGTTCTGTTTTAAGTCAAGGCAAAATTGGTTATGATCCACCAATAGCTTACGCGTCTCGAGCTTTAAATAACTCCGAACAAAGCTATAGTACAATAGAGAAGGAATTGCTTAGTATAGTATGGAGCGTTAAACATTTTAGGCCTTATCTATACGGTAGGAAATTTGTTATTGTTACCGATCATAAACCCTTAACGTGGTTATTTAACTGTAAGGACCCCGGTAGCAGATTGGTTCGTTGGCGTATTCAAAAAACATGGGAATCAACAAATAATAAACCCTGACGGTAGTGAGGTTACTGAAGATTTGTTAGAAATCTCAGAAAATTATAGTTTTGTTCATTGCGTCAGTAAAGATCTTAAATGCGACAAAGGAATAGCCAAGGAATTTAAAATTAGGTTTAATAATATCGATATTTTAAAATCACAAAACCCAGAACTTTTTAAAATACTAAGTTTCAAAATTGCTCAGCGTGAAATAATTTATATGGTCACTAAAATTAATTATTTTGATAAGCCAACCTATAGTAATGTTTTCACAACATTAGTCAATCTAAGAGAATTCTGCATAACCAATGGAATTTCGAAATTAGCTATGCCTAAAATATCTTGCGGTCTAGATGAATTAAATTGGCCGGAAATAAAAAACATGATTCATTTCGTTTTTAGGAAAAGTAATATAGAAATCAAATTGTGTGTTCGTGATAGTAATAACTTATTAATTGTTAAGAGTAATAATCCTGAACCGTTAATAAATATTAATATAATTCGAAAGGCTAACGTGTTTAATAATTTCATAAGATACCATTACGAAATATTAGAAATTCCTCGAATAGAATCCTTGCACTCCGATAGCTTCAGTCACTTCCCTAATGTTCTATTATATTCTAAGGATCTAGATAGATCTGGATCTAGATATCAAATTTATTATCGGAATCTCTAAAGGACACTTATGATTTTTCAAACGTTCCGGAACCCGATGATCTATACTAAATTATGAAACTTACTAATACTAACAAAACCACTTATATTTCTATCTGCAAACAATTCCACTTCGATAAACTAGAATATAGAGATATTTTTTATAGTTTAAGGAACCTTAGAACTGAATTAACTCGTAATTCAAATATCAAATCGATTTTTATTCATGATGTAACAATCGCTCACAAAAATATAAAAAAGGAGATGTTTTCTGAATTAATACATTATATATTCAAGGATACAGGGATCAAACCCATCATTTTGACTAAAGAACGTATAAGACCGAACACTAAAGAAGAAATTCAAAAAATTCTTCAAGATAATCACGATTCCAAATTAGCAGGTCATTCTGGATTCATTAGAACGTATAAAAGGCTAAAGGAATTCTATAAGTGGGATTCCATGAAAAAGGACATCAAAAACTATATAAAGAAATGTCCATCATGTCAAATCAACAAAACCAATTTTAAACCTTCTAAAGCACCCATGGAGATAACTTCAACAGCTAACCAACCGTTCGAAAAATTAGCAATCGATATTGTAGGTCCATTACCCCAAACTGAAAATAATAACAGATTTCTTTTAACAATGCAGGACGATTTGACAAAATTTTCTTATGCTATTCCATACCAAATCATGAATCACAAACTATTGCCCACGAATTAGCTAAATTCATTACTCTATTTGGGATACCGAAAACAATCCTGTCTGATCAAGGTAGTGACTTTACATCTAACTTAATTAAAAATTTAATGAAATTATTCCAAACTAAACATATTTTATCTTCCCCCTATCACCCCCAGAGCAATGGAGCTTTAGAAAGATCACACCTAACACTAAAAGATTATTTAAAGCACTATATTAACGATAAACAGTCGAACTGGGATGAATTTATACCCTTCGCGATGTTTGCTTATAACACCCATATTCATAAATCAACTGGGTTTTCCCCACATGAAGTTCTATTCGGTAGTAAGCCATATCTACCAAATACTATCAGTCAAGAGACATCCATCAATTATAACTACGATGACTATGTGGTAAATTTAAAACAAAAATTAAATACCTGTCATAAAATAGCAAAAGAAAATTTACTTAAATCCAAGCAACAGTCAAAAAATATTACGACCATAAAATTAAACTGCACGAATACAAAGTCAATGACTTAGTTTATGTAGTAAATAAAGCAACTACCCCCGGTCTGAACAAAAAATTAAGTCCAAATTTTCTAGGTCCATATAAGATAACCAAAATATTTCCTAATCGAACCGTCCAAATACAAAAAGGCAGTAAATTAGTAACGTATCACATTAATCTATTGAAACCTTCTGTTTCAGGTTAACCTCCCAAGAAGAGAAAAAATGTCATCAACATTCCTTCTATTCCATTTCCTTATTTCAATCCTTAACTTTATGATAGTAATTGGTAATACACAAAATTACCAGATTGAATATTTGAATAAAAATTCTGGTCTGTACTATAGCCATATAGGAAACGCCACTATATCAAGATCTAAATATACACTACTATCTCATTTTAATTTGTCAGTCATTCACGAAAAATATGAACAATTATCAAAATATCTCATAAAATCGCAAAATCTATGTACTCATCGTGGTATTCAAGCTCTTATAATCATGTTACATTTTACTGCCACAACTCAATAAGTATGCTGGAATCACGCATTAATGAACTTAAGAATAAAGCAGAAACGGTTAATCATCTAACCGGACACAATCTAGAAAATACTAACCGGTTCAAACGAAAGATTTTTGACTGAATTTCATACGGAATCAATTGGCTCTTCGGCATACCCGATGCTGACGATGCTAGATTCTACGAAGAATCCATCAAATCCTTGATGCACGACAATCGAGAAGTACAGGTTTTAATGAAACAGCAAATCAGTATTATCTCAAATACTATTTCTAACTTTAATACATCTATGTATGCTCTAAAAGTAAACGAAGATAAGTTTAACACCAATATAGAATTGTTTAATAAATTTTCCGACCAAACCACAAATAATATAAATGAAATTCGATTACAACAGATCATTTTAGAACAAGTTACTCTTTTAACACAAATGACCTCAAATCTTGAACATTACTACGACTTATTAATAAATTCAATTACATTAGCCAATCATAATATTTTGCACCCTCAAAAAATTTCACCTTTAACTTTACTAAAAGAATTATCACGCATTATCTTGAAAGAAAGACAACAATTGCCTATCCCTCTAACGTATTCGACAATTCATAAATACTTTGAAATAAGTAACTTAGATGTTATATACATTAATCAAATAGTAATTTTTGCAATTAAGATACCTATCGTAGTTGATGTACAGTATAATATCTATAGAATTTTACCACTCCCCATGTCTCACAACTTCACCCAAATATATTCTTACATTGATCCTTCCTCTCCTTATTTATTAATGAGTACAACGATGATGCACTATTCACAACTGCAGGATCTCAATAAATGCACAAAGCCGTTGCCCGAATATTACATATGTTATCAAATAAGTACTACTCGATCAAACAAGGACCCTATACTTGCGAAACACTGCTACTTACTTCAGTGCTTAAGGAAATACCACGTTCCTGTACTACCCGAACAATCCACGCAAGGATGGAAATATGGCAACCTTTGGAAGACAACAGTTGGATTTTTATCCTATCAGAAGCAATAAAATTAACAGTCACCTGTCCTGCATCTGAAATCGTGGATATTACGATTGAGAATACCGGCATATTAAAACTAAAAAATGGATGCAAGGGATTCACACCAACCAATGTTTTGGAAGCAACTAGCGAAGTAACAGCAAATTATTATCACCAACTACCCAAGTTAGATATAGTTGAAGATGTCTGTTGTAACACCAAGAAGGAGAATCTTTCCATTAAAGCAATACATTTGCAACCAGTGCAGTTCACTAATGTCAAACTAGATGAATTACGAGTAGCCCAACATAAGTTAACCCAGCTTGATGAAATGCTACACAATCAGTTAAAACAAAAAAATCCCAAGTTATGAAACACATTGGTATTCCGTTTTCTTTTCAATTTTGGGATCGTTAGTAGGACTTCTAGTAATATACAAGATTTTTAAGGTATTTGAATGCCTACAATTCCATCAATTCCATGTTGCGCAAAAATATTTAATACTAACATTACTACAAGTGCTCCGTTGATGAGACATCATCTTTCACAAATAATGACATCAGAAGATTTGGAACTTGACGAACGTACTGAGTTAAAGCGCAAGTGTCAATAGTGAATGATCCAGTGGAACATCAACCACATGTGCGTAGATCAGTGTCGCGTGCACCTACTATTAATATGAATTAGCCATATATTCGATTAATACTAATAATAGCAATATCCTCTCACTTATTTTTGTTTTTATTTTTTTTTATTTAATTATCCTCTAATATAAATCAATCTTATGGAGAGAGATGTTAGATACATCCTTTTTTTTTATTATAATCATATTTTAAGGTGATTCTTAATTATAGCTTGTTAATCGTTAGATTTTATTATAAAATTGTAAGCAACGTTATTCATATCTCATTTTCTTTGTTTACCATAATTCAGAAATAACTACTATCATTAGTTACATATTAGTAACTCATTAAACTAAACTTTCCCTTCAAAAATATATTAAATTAAATGCTACATTGGACGTAAATATTTAAGTTCAAAGTGAATCATGTTGTTGTCGTTAATTTTCCTTTGGAACATTTTATTTTAATGAGTAATTGATAGTAAGTTTCCTTATGGAACGCAGTTTCTTATTCAGACAGTACAAGAAGTAGATTCATCGAAGAAACATCATACTATATAACTAAGTACGAAATTAATTATAGTTAAAAAAGGGAACGTGTAACAATTTTAGTATTAATAAACATTGTCACAATTTCCAATAATTAAATAAACATTTAACATCATCAGTGCCTTGTTTCCTTTTCTGGAAGAACACAAGAATGGCTTAGAGAACTTCCCCAAGTGCCATGAAATTACAGAGAAAATGTTAAAAAATGTTTTTTAAGTGTCGAATATATTTTCTGCTTCGGTATATTACAGAAAAACAGTATCAAATTTCTAAGAAATCAAGCTAGAAGCAGTAATAAGAGTCTGTCGATGAGGGTTGCAATTTTATGCCGCAATAAATGTCATTCTTGTATAATTATTATACACAGAAAATGTTTAGTTGTTATATCCTAAAAACTCAATCAATAATAAACTTTATTATAGTTTATTAGAATTAAGTTGGGTGTATTGTACCTTGAACAGAAATCCACTGTAAAAGTAAAATATCTTCATTGACATATTAAATAATACATTTTATTTGTTACTTTTACAAATAATGCAAATAAATCTTTTAGAAAATTTTACGTTTGTGCACGCCTCGTGAAACCATTTTTTGCATGACATTACATTTGATCATGTCTTCTAAAGAAAAACCTTCTCAAGTCTGACAGTGCCATTCTGCTTAATTAATTTGCAATGTAAATTGTACCGGTACGATTTATCCAACCATACTGTGATATGAAATAACTCTACTCTGCTTTACCGGTTTAATTTTACATTCATGTAAAAAATGTATTTGGTATTATGTTTGATCCAAATGTTGAAAATTACGGGAGATTCTATGCAGAATACATTGACAAAACATTAATTATGCACGCTTACCTGTTTAAATGCAAATCTCTTATAAAAATAATCGAAAAACTATGCTATCACTTTTACTGAAACTTAACCCTTAAACCTAATTGTTCAACTTACATAAATTTTTGAAGCTGGTACAATTTAGACAGCGGTACAATATACCCAAATTTATCCTAGTTATGTAACAATTTAATATATCGAGTTGTTCATTATTGTTAATTTATTATTTGTATTTTATTCATTAAATCTACGTTTAACTTAAAAGGTGTTTCTACATAATTTTTATTCTGAAATCCCCAATCTTGTATTATGCCAAATTTACGATTTAAATGTTTCCAATATTAAATTTCGCACTTTTTTCTTGCCCCGTGGCAAGATAAATTAAAACGTAGTTTTAATTTGTCCATTATTAAAAATCGCCCTTGTCTGCCTCAATATGGCGGCGGTTTGCGGTACTCTGGTCGACCAGCTGGCCTAGGTAACTAGATGCAGTGACTCTAATAATAAATGTCACTCAGCGTCATCTTTCGACCAAAAGAAATGTTAAGTATGGTTTCGTTGTTCACCGCTAGATGACAATGTATGCTCTGATTTTTATAGCTCCTTTATTATCAAATAGTAGCTACGATTGATCTCGCCGCTGGAGCAAAAGCAGCAGAACCATGTTGGCGACATTGAATGCTATCAGATTTAACATTCTGTCTTACACTAAATCTTAGGTTTAATAATAGTAATGCACAAAAATATTCACAATTTAACATTAATATAATAATGAGCATTCACGTTCTGTAAAAACGACTATATTAATATCTGTACCCCAGAGTCAAACTGTCTTAAGTCACACTTCAAATTTTACAGGAGAGCAAATCGAAGTTTAAAAACGTGTTAACTTTGAAACGAGTAGAGATATTTGCGTAATTTTTTCAATGCACACATGTATTGTTCATATAAAATGTATCATTTCATTTTTTGAAAGTGAAATTGTTTAGTGGATCTTGTTGCTTTTAGAAATAAACTAGTGAGAATGCGCAGAGCTAGCATTGCCATGACGAACAAAAACAACTGTATACTTAATAAACTAATTTATTTTTGAAAACTAATGTTGACGTAACACATTAGTTGTCAAAAAACTAAAATTCTAAGACCTAAAAATTTTACGAATTTTTTTTGTTGCTAAAAATGTTTATTTTTTCATAAATTTTTAAAAACTACAAAATTTTTCATTTTTCAAAAATTTACCGAAATTTTCGGTGATCATTTTGACCACTTTCCCGAAGAGACACAAAAAATGTTTCAACCAAAAGTTTCTTAGAATTTGATGTACTATAAGATACCAAAGAAAAATTCAAAAAAGTCAACAGACCCACAGACCGACAGACAGACAGACAAACTTGTCGAATTCAGAGACGAACTTTTTGTTCGTCGAAAATAAATTGGACTTGATACTGTCTAGCCCTGACGCTGGACTTAATATTTAAGTGACTTAATATCAAAATTTGCTAACATGTCATGACTAAATACTGTTTGGCTCCAATGATGTATTTCTTTTTGTTGACTTAATATTATAAAGCTGGACTTGAAAGAATGATATGGCTCTGAAGTAATTTTTAAAGTAGATATCTAGTCCAAAATTAAAACTGGACTTACAATTGTTTGGCCCTAAAGCGTTTTTGAAATGGGTATCAAGTCCAAAATTGTATCGAAATTTCTAGAGTATTTCTTGGTAATAATATGATAAGAATAGTTCATAGATAAAGTAATTTTATTTATAAAAATACTACCAAAACAAACTAAGTATATTAATATTTATTAATTCTAAAAATCCATAGTAATATTATTGCAATAAGAAAACATAAAATAAAATTTCGAGAACATTATGATTGTTAAATTGTCATCCTCAGCAACAGAATCTTCGTAGGCAAGTTCTTTGTAAAACCCATGGAACCTTTTTGGCACCCATTTCAAAATCTTCTGTAAGTCGTACTTTTTCTTAGTTATTGGGCGTAAAGTGAATCTGAGGGGTTCCAAATTAAAGAAAGTATTATTATTCATTTTTAATAATTTTCTAATAAAGTCCACCTCCTCGAAGTCTTTATCAAAATCCTCTTTGAAGTACAATATTCCAGGGCAGTCTTTCCTGAATAGCATACCAACAATTTTGCAAATCGGAAGGCATAAATTGAAAAATAAACAATTTGAGGCAAAAGTAGTAGATTCCCGTCTTGATTTACAGTATCAGCATCTTGCACTACGATTTCGGATTGCAAACTTTTCGTATGGCATTTGGCGGGCTCTTTTTTAGATTTTCGCCAACATCTGAATCTAGTTCACGCCCTCGAGCTAATGCTACTAATCTTTTTCGTTCTAGACAACCGGCTCATTTTATTTAAAATATAAATCACATCAACAATCTAGTACCAAATCCGTCAACAATTCATCCAACAACAATGTCATGCACTATCTTTCGATCTACTGAATGGACTTAACCCATTAACGCCCAAATTAATTTTTTTCAATTTTTTTTGTAAAAATTTGAAATGTTGCTAACATTTAGTTTTTCAAACCATTTATAATCACCAAATAACAATTTTTTGCTAATTTTTCGAAATAAAGGCTGTCCTATAAATAGGACGCTGGGCGTTAAGCTTATACAATTATACATATGAAAATTTTGAGGAAAAGGTCATTTTGCTTATAGATTCATTGATTATAAGTCAAACAATGTTCCGAAACTTGGAGGATGCTGTGGAATATTTGTCTTCGAATGAAATACAGGCTGATGTAGCAGCAATTCCTCCGGATAAGGATGAATTGACAGATGAGGAAGATACCTATGAAGACGATCCTGGCATTGCAGAAGTTGTAGACATCCATAAGAGCGTTAAAACTTTTGTACCTGATCATGGAAATAGCGACTTCGATGCAGAAAAACAGTCTGGTACTTTAGTTTAGTCTCCACCAGCGTAAAGATGATAGATGGCAAAATCTTTCCTGAGAATCAGGAAGAAAGAACTACCCATATATGGTTTTCCTGACTCAGAAGATACTTCGGTTAAAAATATAAAACAAAATATGAAAAGATATATAATATTCTACAGGAGTTTTTCCTTTCACAGTTTGTTTTATATTTTCAATATTTCCAACATTAGTATCGTCTGAGCCAGGAAAATTATATGTAGTTAGTTCTTTTTTCTAGTTTATCAAGAAAGATGTTTCTGTCTTTTTACTTTTCGCTGGCAGAAACTAAGCTGAAGGATCAGGCTGTTTTTCTGCATCGGAGTCAATGCAGTCATGATCAGGTGCAGAAATCTTAAAACTTTTAGAAATGTTTACAACTTCTGCAATGCCAGTATCGTCTTCACAGTACCATCTTCATCTGTCATTTCAACCATATCCGGATGAGGTGCTGGTATATCAGTCGCTATTTCATTCGAAAACAAATACTCCACAACATTCTCTAAGTTTCGGAACGTTTTTCAATTCATATTCGATGAATTGAATATATAAGTAAAATGAACTTGCTTGAAATTTTCGTATTGATAAGCTTAACGCCCAGCGTCCTATTTATAGGACACTAAGTTAGAGATGTCATAAACATTATTAAAAATTGCAAGAACAAATTAATTTTATTTCAAATAATACATCAAATATATTCGACAAATAAGTGAATACAAGAAAAAGCACTTGCTAATTTTTTTTATTTAGAACAAAAACTAAGTAAATACTACAGGGATGCACAAAAGCAACAATCTTTGCTGCGGCACAAAGGTCACTAAAGTGAAAGCTAGGAAACAAACACTTTGAAAAGAGCTGCAACTGTAATGACTGATAACATTTAAGTGGGCATTTTTCATTGCTTTCCCTTCATTGAGTTCTCAGAGGGCCTAAAGTAAATTGTCCTATAAATAGGACGCTGGGCGTTAATGGGTTAAGACAAATCTTGACACGCAGAAATGCTGAACATTGTATTAAGTCCTACATGTGGATGGACTTAATATCATATACAGTTCACCATCACAGAGCCCAACAGTATTATGGGACTTAATACTACAAAAAGCACTAGAGATATAAAATTTGCTAGATCCAAAAGATACCAATAGCCCATTAAACTGTTTGGCTCAAAACAAAGTGTGGACTTAATATCATTTATACACTGCTGTATCGAAAACTAGACGACCTAGAACTTAATACTCTTTACCATTGGAAGGAGCGAAAAATTTTAGGCGGGAACATATAACATGTCATTTTTGAAAAAAGTAGACCTAATACACTCTGGCTCTGGGGTACAGATATGATATATGTAATTTTCTTTTTCTCCTCTGTAATTGTAATTTTCTAACAACTATTTATTAAATTACCGCAACACCATGCACGTAGTGATTTTTTGTTTATTAAAGTTTGTGTCTGGTTTGCTCCACGATGCCGCCGCTATTTGAAATAGAGGGGCTATATGAATCTTTAAATTAATTATTATTTACAAAATATAAAATACGAGAAATAGGACTAAGATTTATAACAACGTTTTTTTGACACACTAAATTATACTGAAAATACTATAACTAAGATATACGTCGCGCGATGGACGTCAGTGAACCTCAATAAAATTCACAATAAAAACGATACTTACTGAACTGAATGCTCCGGCTGTTGAGATCTCTCATTATGCAAATTTAAATACAGGTGTGGGCGTTAACCCCAAAAGCTTCAGATTAAGTAATAGAGTCAGGAACAAATAAAACATAGTGGCCGCCACCATAAAGATTAAATTCGGGAAGTTCCATACTGGACTTCCCATTTAAAATTGACGTTAATCACTCAAACACATTAGTTGATAATAAAACTTTTAATTAAAAAAAACATCGGCAGTTTATTGAGGCTAACTATATCAAAACGATAAATAAATTTGAAGTCTGTATATTGAAACAAAAAAAATATTAAATAGAAAAGGATGGAAATATTCACAATAATCAATTTGAAAAAATTGTATATCATAACTATTACATAATTTCGGGATCCCAAGTAAATTTTACATAAACAACATCAGTAACCAGACAATACCTTAAACAGTTATTCATAATCCAAAATAATGTCCATAAGAAAATTTTTCGTTCGCAAATGGAAGGCTTCAAACACATTACACAATAATGACCATAACACATAATTTTTTACTCCAAAACTGCTGACCTGTAACATTTCAAGAATACTTGTTAAATTTAAATTCTGAACTATTTCATCTTATGTTAATGTTAAAACTTGACATCACTAATTGTAATAAACTCCTTAACCAATAAACTCCTTAACTAATAAACTCTTTATTAGAAGAATGATAATTAAAACGACACGAAACTATTTAACTTGAATGCTGCTTGAAAGGGCTGATTTATAAGTTTGTCACAATAGGAAACGTTCTTCGATTATTAATTTACTATTAATAAGTGCGTCAAGTGTTAATATAAAAGTTCACTGTTATTATAACGTTTCGTTGAAAAGAAAAAAATATAGAAACTTGGACTTATACTTACGATATAACAAGTTTGTGCCTTTCTGCTAGCAAACATCGGCAATGGGACGGGTTCGGTGAATACAAAAAAACCTATAGCTTGTTCTTTCAATAAAACGCAAGAAATGCCCAAAAAATATATTCAAAATATTTAAACAAATAAAACATTCAAGAGAATTCTATTGCCACAAAATGTTAAGTATTATATGCATACAATTTAAATATTTTTACCACTTTATAAGATGGTTAAAAAAATTAGATCAGAATACACACAAACACATATCATATACAAAAGAAATAAATCAATATGAATAGTTCTACCAGGTTATTACCTTGATGCGATATCGCGGGAGGTCTACACACAATAGGCGATTACTAAAGAACTAAAATAAATGTTCAAAATAAATTTCACTTATAATACTAACACCTGGGTAATCTTAATTAAGCAGGTTATTGATAATGATCATTTAATATCACTAATCAAAATGAAAGTATTTTTAATAATAATAATAACCAAATTAATACTAAATATTAAAATATATAATGACAAAAATATCAGAGACTAGTAATAGTAATGCACCTGGGTAATATTAATTAAGCAGGCTGTTGATAATGATCTATTACTATCACTAATCAAAATT
This sequence comes from Agrypnus murinus, assembly GCA_929113105.1. Lineage (NCBI taxonomy): Eukaryota > Metazoa > Arthropoda > Insecta > Coleoptera > Elateridae > Agrypnus > Agrypnus murinus. Next base: position 188,256,886 of record OV816025.1, read on the forward strand.
ATAAAGGATTAATAATACTGCATATCAAATTATATAATGACACAATTTTTAAGACTAGTTCTAGTAATCTTTTTAAAACTTCAAAGATAATTATAAAGTGTGCTGATACCGTAATACCAAAGATTTGGTGACCACTCGCTCAATCTATAACTGAAGGGTGGCCTACTTGAAAACACGTACGTAACACCTTCTTCTTGACAATGTGATACCATCATCTGAGCAATCCAGAATGTGATCCACAAGACAGCAAAAAATTATTCGGTAGCAGGAACCATAAAACAGCTTATTTAACTAAACGTTCCCTGATTACAATCGTTAAATTCCAAGGTAACAAAAAAACCTCCGAGACAACGAAGGTTTTCTCAAAACATCCGTAACAGACGATATCCCATCAAAAGAATATTCACCCGCGAATAAAATCTTACAGTTAATGATTCGAAATCACAGGAACTTGAACAGCAGGACTCTCAAATTCCACACGCAGAAGAATCTTTATCTTCACGACCTTAACAAGCCGTTCCGGCTTCCCAAAAAAGAACCACCCGGAAAACCCGTCCTCTCTCTCTCTCCTCAAAATTATTCTCAAAAAAGCCCTCGATACGAGCGCCATCAGATCTAACCCCATCAAATTCATAGGAGCTCATCTTCAAAAAAGATAATTCCTGATCTTCCAATGAAAAATCAAATAAATAGAAAAGTGTATATCATAGTGTACTACAAAGACCATAGGCGGCTTACAGAAACCAAGTTAAGATCACAAAATTTAAATTAAGTAAGAAATAACGTGATTGCAAGAGTAAATCTAGTATAGGTTAGAATAACTAAGCAAAAGCCCATCTAGATAACCAAACCAAGAAGCTAATTAAACAGAAAAAGAATCATAAGAACAGTAACTCAAAACAATTGACAAGTAACGCCAATGAATTCTTTAAAACAAGAACAAGGTCAAATTTGTTTACAAATGAAGAAAATTTTAACATAACCTCTACTGTCCTGCAAATAATATTAATGAGAGAAAAAGTAAATATGTTTGATTTAAAACAGAATTCCTAATTCCTAAAGACAGAAAACAAAATTCTTTCAAACAGAATTAAATCATTGAAACATTGGGAAGGAGAAATCTCGATGTTTAAACATAAGAGCAACTGGTGACAAACCTCTGAAATCGGTATAAATGTTAAACAATAAATAACATAAAAAATTGAAACAAACCCAATTGTGATGGTAAAAAAACCGTCACACTGTTGATTAGCATTAAACAAATTCTTTTAATTTAATTCAACATTCATATATGCTGGAATTAATACTTTACGTTACCAGCAAATACGCGGCACCGGAACCATTTTTTCGTGAATGAAAATTCACCAAACTAAAATCTCGAAACAATCCCTAACACAGGGTCAGTCCTCTAACAATAAAATTTGTACGGTACAACACTAAACTTTGCTTTATTCGAAACGGTCTGTAAATATGTGTGACGGTCTTGTCACCCGCATGCTACCACCATAGTCGCGAGCTACGTCCTGGGGCAAACCCCTGAACGTTAGGCTTTTAGAGCCGATGTCTAACTAATTCGGGAATTCGAAAAACTATCTAAGCTTTACATAAATTCCGATAGGGGTATTCTTAAAACAACCACTGGTGTGGAAGATGACGGTAATTCTGACTAATGAGAACTTACTACATTTTAAATCTCATGTTATATTTAAGACCTGCACTTATCTAAGTTTCGCCGGAAACACAAGCCTATCTTTCGTTCACTGTAGTCCCAACGTGAGACGGACAATAGACACATTAAACTGTTTTGTTAGTGGCACAAATATAAAATTCTTAGAATAAAAATGCTTAGCAGATCGAAATATCATTTTTAACAAAGGGATATAACGAAATTAAACTGCAGCCTGTTCAAAATTTAACTTTTATTTATCTAGTACTTGCTTTCAACTGAAGAAACTTGACAAACTAAATATTTTTTAGTTTTTAATGCTTCGATAAGAAACTAGATTGTTTTTCAACTAAATCTGCACCCAAAATAATTTTTATCCAACACCTCTATATAAATACCATGTTTACTATGCTCATTTTAAAAAAGGAAAGTGATTGTTTACTCTTATGTTACATTATAACCCACGTTGCCCCTAGCAATGTTATTTTTAAAAAACCCACTCCTTCAAAGATAACAACCAATCACCAGCTTACGTTATTTAATATTATTAAAATCCAGTCATCGTGCTAGAGTATTACCGTCAAAACTACAGACTAACTATACATTGCAAATTCGATGTTGAAACTCAAATAAAGCGGTGTTGGATAAAAGTTTGTATGACACGCGTGAGTTATAGTTATTTATTGTATAAGTGTTTTAGAAAGCATTTTATCCACGCAAAGAATGTTTAAACGCGAGAACGCAGTTCGAGCGTTTAATTTTCTTTAAGTGGATAGAATGCAACTAAAACACGAATTGCAATATAACGTTTTATCCACAATCACAAGCCCAAATTATTCCACAATCACAAGCCCAAATTATTATTTAAAACATCTCATCGAATGTCTGTTCAGTGACGTCCCTTTTAAAACTCGGTGAAACTCAGAATGCTATGCGCGCTGGTTGCTAAGGTGTTGTTGATTTTTTCGTTTTGCTCGAAAAAGTGGCGAAAATGGAAGCAATGGAAGAAATTCAGTCTTAATTTTTTTCAATAAATCTCATTCAATAATTGTATCAATTAGGCTTTATTTCTCTAGTGAAATAAACTAAGTTTATTCCACACGTGGATAAAATGCTGGTTAATACGGTTCATAAGAGTGAATCGAAGTTCAATTATAAGGTGATTGTGGATAAAGGATATTATCCACTCAGAAAAATTAACCATCTCGGGCCTGCCGGCCCTCGAGGGTAAATTTTTCGTTCGTGGATAATATCTTACTTAACTCACTTGTACCATAAATAACTATTATACGTGGAAATTTCAACTGCTTATTTAAAAATGCAAGGAAAAAACATTTAATATTTAGAAACGACGAAATATTTTCCTTAATTAAAGAACCGTACTCAGATTATTTCTATAATTTTATTTACGAATGAACTACAATTGAATCTGAATTTTTTTAGCACGTTACGGATTATTATTAAATAAAAAAAATTTTAGCGTTAAATACATTTATAAAAACCAAAATTGAAATCGAATAAAAAATCTTGTTTAAAATTATTCAAAAATAAAAGTTTGCCAAGACTTTTCTGTCAGCTTTACAGACATGAAAAAGAAAATTGTTTACCACCCTGCTGGTGCTGTATAACAATAGCTTACTTTCCAAATTTTTACAATGTCAGAAATGTACATATTGCAATATGATATAGTATAAAATAGATTTATTTGCCGTCATTCCAGACATTATTTCAAAATGGTTACAAATTCCAGCTAATATAAACTGCCTTTGCTAAACAACGTACCAACCAGATTTTCTTACTTTTTGAAGGCCAAATCTAAATGTATCATGTAATGTACACACAGTTGCTGATGTTTGGAAGATACACACGAGCACAAAATGAAGAGATTACGACCTAACCAAGAAGGAAATTAGTTGCTCAAAATTTATATTTTTGTTTTTTAACATTTTTCAAACTGAAGTATTTTACATAAGTCAGACCTGTATTCTTCATCTTGTTTCATATGTGCGCACAATTTGCAAGTACATTATTTCAAACACATTTTCGTAAATTACTGCTCCTTCAATATCTATTGAATGTTTAAATATGCTGAAGGTCTAGCACTACAACTACATAAAACTGAATATTACATACTCGCGATCTGACTAAATCTAACATAAAGCGTTACAGTAAAAATTTGAGTTGCAATTTTTAAAATATTCAGATAATGTACATATTTCTGGGAACTGAAGTATCGATAGCACATCCTTTGTTTGCAGCTTCCACATTTACTGTTTTCAGCTTTTTACAGATACAGCAAACGTAGGTAAGTATACCTAATTGATTGGATATGACATTTTTTACCTTTATTTATTACATACACGTACAGTAATGCATAAAATCGATACTATCAGATATTGGCTTTCGTTTCCTGTTTCAAATTATTAAATTTTTACGTTTTATTGGTTTTTGCTTTATTCAATGAAAACGTGCTTCCGTAGCAGTGTCTGAATGTGATCATAATGCTACTTGTTCTATTATCATTTATTATGCCATAAAGTTTTACTTTACTGCGAATGTAGTTGGTACGAAAGTTGTTACCAAATCATCGTAATACCGGTTTTATGGGCAAGTTGACAATGAGGATGTAGAGAAATAGAAATTATATAACTTCTGGAGAGAAAGAAGGAAGTATAATACTATTATTAAAAATGATGTAAAACTTACAACAAAAATAGTATATCTACAAAGTAGAAGTTAGAATTTATGGGCAGTAGCACTTTAAGAGATAAAAGGCGAGTGCTTGCTTACGACGTTAGTTCTAAAGTATATTGATTCAATTATGATTCTTCCATCCAAAATAAAAATAAACTTTAAGTTTGTAAGTATTGATTAATTTAATCTTAGCAAGCAATAATTTACTGTTATTGGACGTTTTCATTTTATTCTCATTTCTGTTATTAACCGAATTGTTATTTTTAGCATCTATGAAAATCAATAAGCATTATTATTAATAGTTAAAAGTGGGTTATTCTTTTCTAATTAGCGTTACATCTGATTTATAACTTAACATCTCTTGGTGCATAGACTTGCTTATTGACTTTGATATAGATCACAGAGTTGTTATACTTTATTGCTTATTGCAATGAAATAAATACTCGATAAAGTCGCCAATTAATTTTCAAGTTCGGCAAAAACCTACAATTAATTCTTGCGATATAATTAAGAAAACGTAGTCAAGCATAGAATACAAATAGCAGAAAGTGTTCATTAAGTTGTGTGTTGCTACCTAGTAATAGTTTTGCCCGAATACGAGCAAAGTAGGGGATGGGACCATTCGCCGTCGCCGATTGGCCGTCGCCGATTAGCCGTCGCCGGTCCGCCGTAGGTACAGTTCGCCGTCGGACCGATTCGCCGTCGGACGAATTCGTCGTCGCCAATCACTATTTTAGTAAGTAATTTCTCTTTTGGGGAGCGATATAGCCATCTGTTGTATTAAGCAGAAATATTGAAAAGATGTTCAAAAACTCCTGAAACTCTTATGCTTATCTACATAATTACAGTATAATCTTTGTCCATAATAAAGATGTTAGTAATATTTGAAAATAAAATAATTACAGTTAGACTATTAAACCATAATACTCGTATTAGTGACTACTGTCCATAATCCTTACTAAAACGAGTAAGGTAAAAACCTATTAGAAGAGGCAACTTTGTTTAATAATTCTAGAAATTTTTGACGAATAAGAACCAAAGGTAAAAACTAATTTATTATGGATTCTCTTGTACTTACTATTTCTAAATAATAATTATGTTTAAAAATATGTAGTTGTAGGTACATTACTGTTAGTTTTAATATATATATTGAGGTGTTATAGATTTCACTGTTTTTGAAAATTTCTTCGAGAGATGTTCGGAAACGTTAAAATGAATATTCTTTTATCGGTTTTTAAGTCAATAGAGGGGCATGTTATGTCTTGGCCACATAATTAATAAAGACTATAGTTTGGAGCTTAGTTAGATTCATCAATGTTTATAATAAAAACTTATGATTAAAGATTTCGTGCAAAACCTTACTTTCCTAATATTTCATGCATAAATAAATAAATCACATTTATAAATAACACAATTTAGCTAGACTGTGTTATCACAATCATGTATAGGCAACCTAAGTTACACTTTAGGTCAGGTTTCCCACTTGCCAGGGTATATCATTTCCATATTTAAGATTTTCAGTTACGATGATTCAGCGTTAAGCATATTCTTTGATATTCTTAGAGGCCAGCTCAAATTTACATGGTTATTTTCCTGTAAATAGATTAAGTAGATTAATCTTGTTATGATTGATATAACATAATTAAATTTTGAATTCATTTACTAGAATTCTGGTCATTTCAATTACAGGAGGTATTTGAAATCCTCTTGGTTCGTGAAAACGCACTCTTGTAGCTTTTATCCTGGTTTTTTGTCATTGTTTTTAAGTGAGTTCTTAGTGCATTGTACACTGGACATTTTGTGCACAATCTGATTAACGTAGAAGTTATTTTCAAGCTGGGGTTTGTGTAAGCATCTTTTGGTGTACATCGATGTTTGTACTATAAGAAAAACATGTTTGTATTGATTTGTAAAGATATTTTTATGTATAAAACAATTGTATCACACACATTGTGTATCCATATAGCTAATTTGTAAGAAATGAACTCTTGTTTTGTTAATTTTGCATATGTAATTATCTGTAACGAGAATCTTCATTGTCAAGTGTTTTTCGTCCGTACCTTCTTTATTATTCATTTTGGGACTATACATGTATGATATGTTTTTAATCAGCGTTAAAAGATCTACAAGTTTATCACATCAGATCTGGGATCAGTGTTAATCCGAATCACATGTTTTTGGATAATGACGTCACACGCATTTTGATTGTCGTTTGTTTTTGAAAAACTGTCATGGAGTTCATTTGTTTTGGCAGAAGATATGAAAGCTGCTGCATTTTGAAACAAATTTAGTCGATAAATTGCGTTGAAAGAATCCACGCTAGGCTCCAGATTAAAATCTGTAAAAATTTGAGGTTATATGTATAACCAGATGTTTGACAAGTGTCAATATTGTAAACAAAGTTGTTGAAGCTAAAATTAAAGGTGTTTACCTGAATCATCTTCAAGAGTTTATTGAAGATTTAATTATTATTGTGCTACGAATAAATAAAAGTAAAAGTGTTTTGGTTTCTAATTAAATTCAAGTGAATTGAATTTGTGTTTATCGATCTACGCATCGATATTTTTATGAACAACAATCAGCTGTTTGGTTGTACAGCAGTCTTGCCAAAAGGATTATTTTTATAGGGAATATTATTCCATAACATACCAGGTTGGTTAAGAAAATAATTGATTCTCATAAATAAAAAGAATTATAACTTGAGTTGTAAAGTTCATCTTAGGGTATTTAAATCTATTTTTCTTAACTCATTAATTTATTTTTAAGAATTCATTTAATTTTCAAATAAAGAAAACAATAATCAAATTTCTTTAATAAAGATTTATTTATTTTGAATAACATTTCTAGTTACATTTAAATAATTATTTTTGTTGGTTTGTTCAAACGAATAACCGTATTTAATCCTATGTCAGATAATACGACTTTTCTAAACGTTTGAGCAAGCTTGAGGATTTATTCTCAATTTCCAATTGTAAATTATATTTCTTTTTCTTTGACTTTGCTTTTCTGAATATAATTTTGTTTCTGAATAAAATCTTTGTATTTTTAATTAACGTATGTGTTTAATTGATGCTAATACAAGCATACAGCATTATTCTCTTTCAAATTCAGATTACAGTTACAGGTGTCCAGCTTGCAGAAGCATAAGTGCTTACAGTTTAAGTTTTTTTCTTGTTTCCAGGCATAAAAGAATATAAGAGTCTCGAAATTCAAATAATTTATGTTTTACCGAACAAACCTGAGCTAGCTGAGAGAAATAAAGAATATTTTTTTTAGAAATCCGATTGTTATTTTTGGGTCGTTGTTTAGTATGTCTTTTAGAGATGTTTGTAAGTTGCACTGCACTCGTTCTTCACTGTATTTCGCGCACTCGCAAAGAATATGTTTTACCGAAATAGGCACTTGACAGATATCACATTCAGGTGGTTGTTCTCTATTTAGTAGATATTTGTGAGTTAGACTTGTATGTCCCCTAGTTTCAGTCTATTCCATACATGTTGTTCATGAGGAGTTAGTACTACCGAAGATCTTTTTTCTGGACTTTCTTGGATTTCTCTTAATTTATTGTTAATTAGGGAGTTCCATTGTTTTTCCCATAAAATCTGGTACGATTTGTCTATATATCGTTTTATATCTTGTATGGGTAATTGTATTTCTGCAGTTGTTGGGAGTGAGGTTGCCTGTTTAGCTTTTTGGTTTACTACTTCATTTTCGACTATTCCGATGTGGGATGGTATCCATACGAAGATGACAGATTTTTCGTTGGCCATTTGGGAGATGATTTGTTGGATTTCAATAACGTATAGGTTTTTAGCGTTTAAATCTTCAATACTCTGCAGACTGCTTTTAGAGTCGCTAAGAATAATATAATTGTCGTGATCATGTTGTTTTATAAAGTCTAAAGATTTCCTAATGGCTACTAATTCCGCTGTGTAAATTGAACAATGGTCTGTTAGTCTCATTTGTAGTTCTTTATTCGCTTGCCTGCATATGTATGCCATTCCCGTTTTATTATTTATTCGTGAACCGTCTGTATATATTTGAACTGATCTAGGAAAGCTGTCTAAGATTTGTTTGAGGTGAATTTTATATTGAATAGGCAATGTTGTTTGTTTATAGTAGTGGGACAGATCGTATACTATTTTTGGGATGTTATTAAAGATTGGAAAATGTCGGGATGGAAGTTGTTTGATTGGTAGTTGTTTAATGTTCCGTTTCACTTCTATTTCTTTGTCTCTAACGTTACAAGCTTTCCTTTGTTGTATGTTTTTTTGTAAAGGATGTGATATGCAAGGATGCTCATTTTTTTGTAATTAGGGTGGTTATTGTTTGAAAGAATAGATGCTTTATATTTCAATATATTTGTTTCTTTTCTGAATTGTGGTGGCACGAATCCTGTAAGTACATACAAGCTTTTTACTGGGGTGATGTGAAAAGCCCCTGTTACTATTCGAAGTGCCATGTTATATACACTGTTTAATTTATTAGTTTGAGTTTTACTCGCGGAACTATGTAGCAAAATGCCGTATTCTAGTTTTGGCACAATTATCATCTTGAAAACTTTCATTAATGTATTTTCGTCGCTACCCCATTTATAGTGTGTTAAAGTCTTGAGAATTTCTACGGATGCCTTGCATGATTTAACTGTATTTTTAATATATTGTGACCAGGGAAGCTTCTTGTCTAATATCATCCCTAGATATTTAAATTCTGCTACAAATTCTAGATCGAGGTTGTTTAACTTTAGTTGTATTCTCGGAATATGACGTTTTGTGGTGAAGTTCATACATTTGGTCTTTTCTTCTGAAAAAGACATGCCGTTATACTTGGCCCATTTCTGTAATTCGTTAATACTTTTTAATAATAATAATAATAATAATTGCTACAACCCATAGCCTGGCAACCAGGCCCCAGAAGCTATAAGCTTGTGCGGGAGGGAGGGGGCGATTATTATTATTACGTAGGCCCTAAGTGCGGCTGCAGCCGACTTACAGGTGGAACAGCGCAAATCCCACATTTGTGTCACAGCTAAGGAAAACTGCAGAAAACCTTAACCAGATCTGCCGGCACCGGGAATCGACCGCGGACCGCTTGGGTGAAAGTCCAGCACTCTAGACTAATGTCTAGAGTGCTGGACTTTCACACTACCAAGGCTGTCAATACTTTTTTGTAATATTATTTTATTCTTGGTTAAGTTTTTGTTGGTATGATATATAACAAGATCGTCGGCAAATATGTGATATTTGACAGAATTTGGGATATTGTCAGCAATGTTATTTATAGCTATTTGAAACAACGTAGGACTAATAATGGAACCTTGCGGGATTCCATTTTCTTGTTTAAATTCTTCGGAGAGTGTTCCGTTAATTCGGACGCGAAAAGATCTATCCGCAAGAAAATTCTTAACAAATGTGGTCATGTGGCCTTTGATGTTCCATTTTGTTAGGGTTTCTATTATTTTGTGGTTCCATATGGTATCGTATGCTTTGCGCAAATCGAGGAAAATGGCTGTTAGATGTTGTTTAGTAATGAACGCGTTTTTATATCGATTTCTAATGAGCAAAGTGGATCGAGTGTAGATCGACCTTTTCTGAATCCGCTTTGGTGGTTATTAATTCTACATTGTTTTTATAGTATCCAGCTTAATCGGCAATTGATAATCTTTTCTAATATTTTGCAAATACAGCTTGTTAATGCTATTGGTCTGTAACTCTGTGGCTCGCATTTGTTTTTGTTCTGTTTAAGAATAGATATCACTATCGAGTTGTGCCATTCATGAGGAAAATCTTCTCTCAGCCATATTATATTATAAACATCTAATAAATGTTGAAGGTAATCCGAAGGAAGGTGTTTTATCATTTCAAAATGTATAGTATCTCTACCTGGACTAGAGTTGTGTGTATCAGAAATTTCCGATTTTAGTTCTTCCATAGTTATAGGTTTATTGTAATCTTGTATATTGTCACATTGGTATTGTAGTGGAATGTTTTCCTGTCTAACTTTAAATTGGTTAAAATCTTCGTCGTCATTTATAGAATTTCTTGTAAACGTTTCGGCTATAATGTTTGCTATTTTAGTTTTGTTTGTTGTAATATTTTTATCTTTATTGTAAATTGCTGGTATATGAAAGATTTGTCTATTTCCTTTAATATTTCTGATCTTGTTCCACATTTATTTGTTGTTTGTTTTTTTACCAATTGATTCGATATGGTTAATCCAGGATGATCTTTTACTGTTTAATACAATTTTTCTGCCGTTAGCTCTAGTTTTTTTAAATTCAATTACCCTTTCCTGTGTATAATGTTGTCGCATTCGATTGTATGCTCTATTTTTTCCACAATAGCTTGTTTGCATGACTGGTTCCACCATGGGACACGATGTGGTTGGTTGGTGTTTTTAGATTTTGGAATGGATGTGTTGGCGCTCGAAACTATGATATCATTGAATTTTTTTATTAAGTCTGTCACTGAGTCATTTTCATTAATTTTGAATGAGTATTTTTTAATGTTTTCTGTAAATTTTGACCAGTCTGCCGCTGAGGTAATCCATTTTGAATGAAGGCCGCCTTCTGATTTCGTTTTAGTTCTAATTTTAATTATAATTGGGAAATGATAGGTAAAAGAGAGGTTTTCTGCTGTTGTCTATTCAAGATCAGGTGTTAACTGTGGGTGGCAAATTGACAAATCAGGAGTAGTTTTCGAATTCCAGTGGATATTGAATCTTGTTAGTAGGCCAGTGTTTAATAGGGACATACAAGGTAGTTCTAGGCATTTTTCTAAGATTTTTCCGTTTATATTTGTTGTTTTATCGCCCCATAATGGACTATGTGCATTAAAATCGCCTGAAATGATGAATGGTGGGTTGAGTTGTGATAGCACTTCTATAATTTCTGACTGCTTCAATCGGTGCTTTTGGGATATATATTTGTTACATATAGTAATTTTCTGCTGAATATGCGTTTGAATTGCAATTGCATCTAACGTGGTTGTAAGAGGAACGATAGTAGCGTTCATATCGTTTTTAACAAAAATGCTGACACCGCCATACATGTGTTGCATAGTTTGGTATTTATTAAACCCTATGTATCCTTTAATGTTGGGGTTATTATTTAGTTTTAAATATGTTTCTTGAAGACATATTATTTTAGGTTTATATTCGGAAATAAGCATTTGTATGTCTGTTTGATTGGTGTAGTAGCCGTTACAGTTAAATTGTAATATATTAGTCATTTTGTATTTTTATTTATTTTTTGAATGGAGAGACTAAGACAGGGAGGTTAATAAGATTCTAGGTGTTCGGATTGGTCTGTAGAGCATTCTGATAAGCTTTCGGTTGCATCAAGCAGGGTATTTTTTATACGGGTTATTCTATGTTTTAATTTTCTGTTTGTGATCTGAGAGTGTATATTTGTCAGAGTATTTAAAATTACTTCAGGATCAGGGTGTAACTCTTTGCTAGCTTCTAAAGAATGATTGAAAATGATTGGTTTATCTTCAATGTTGACATAAACATGATGTTGATATAAAACATAGCTGTAGCTGATTATATGAGCGTTTTCTGGTTCCGCCATACCTGCTTTTAGTAGATAGAGAGGTGATGTTAATTTCAATCCAATTGTTTTAGATAGTTTTCAACGGTATACATGGTGATAAATTTGACAGGATAAGCTTTTTGTAGGTGTTACAAGACGTCGAATCTTAATATTTTTTAAATCTATGACTACATGAGGATACGATTCTGTCAGCTTATCAACCATTGTTTTACTAGATAGATAGATACCTATCCTTTGATTGGATAAACGAGATGCTGCTATTATATTTTTTGGACCTAGAATATTACCAATCGCTATTATGTATTCTCTCAATTTAATATCATCTACTGCATTTAGTATAATGCATTGATCTTTGTTTGGGTGTGTGATAGGTGAATTTTTTGTGATGCTTGCGAACGATACGGTAGCCGTTGTTGAGTTTTCTGAGAATAGTTGAACCATTTCATTAATTTGTTTCTGTTGATTGTTTGAGGTGCATGGGAACTGTACGGCTGTGCTGTACTGTCTCGTTGGTTGCATATTCAGTGGTGTTTGTTTACATTCAGTAGACTTATCTGTTATCATAATGAGATGTTGGTTATGTTACACCAACATCTCCTAAAACACGCGTTTACGAAATAATAGGTAATTTGAGATCTACGCAATATAATGCCACGAGAAATGTTAATTATATTTACCAAAAATCGACAAATTAATCAAAAATGTGGTTCCACTATACACGTGACCTTTTACTTTCACAGTAAACACCACAATCCTATATAATATTTAATATAGTTAGTTATCTATTAATAATTTAATGCAATACAAATTTTAATATGTATGTACATATTAACCTTTAATATTTTTTGACTTTCTTTTCTTTTAAATCAAATAGTTTTAAGGAAGTTATAATTTCAACTTTTCATCAGGCTAGGCCATTTTAGCATTAGTTTCAACAGTCTCTTTATAAAACATGTTTGTCATAATGATCCTTCTTTCTGCATCGTTTGTAAATCTTTGTATATACTTTTAGCTAATAGTTTTCAGACATTAGCACAATAAACAGGTTTAAAACTATAGCTAGTGAATTTTATTTAATAATTATTAACAACGCCAATTACTCGGTAGCTTTTGAATCGTTTAGAACCGACGGTGGAAGTTCTGTAGGTGAATTTGTCGACGGTGAATCGTACCAACGGCGAATCGGCGATGGCGAATCGGCGATGGCGAATCGGCGATGGCGAATCGGCGACGGCTAACCGGCGACGGCCAATTGTCCTAGACCCAGCAAAGTATGTGATCATATACACTATACAGTGCGAATTTTATTTCTTTGAAATGTCCTGCATTTAAAACTCGCATACTCAATTAACCAATCCATCCATATTTAATATAACGAGCTTGTTCGGGGTTTATATCCTATTTAATTTAGAAACTGACCAACAGAGGAGCCATTGCGCGGTGGATCAGGGTGTATCCTACAGAATTAATAGTCCTTACTGCTGGCGCTAGTGCGCGGTGCAAATTGTAAGTTTAAGAAAGAAAAAACCTGACAAAATCAGCTTTCTTTAATTTCTTAATTTCAGGGTTCGTGTCCACATAATAATTATATTTCATAAAATAACACGTCAAATGCATTGACGGTTATGCAACCAATTTTACCTATTTTGGCATCTGATTAAAAAAGTTAATTACTTCTCAAACAAAACTTAATAGCATTGTCCAGGGTGGCCTGTTAAGGGATACATCTGTTTTACGTTTAACTGCTTCGTTCATATGACAATGTGGATGGAGTGTCCTTAAGAGTCTTGCAGTAACCGAAGAGGTAAAACCAGGAGTCTCTCCAGGACAACGGAACAGAATGATCAAAAAGTGTGGCTTCTCCTTCAATTGTAATATTTGTATTTAAGCTGTTTCTAGTTGTTTATATTTTCAATATATTATTAACGTTTTTACCGGCATTTCAATTATCAGAAAGTACAATCCACTAACATCGAACAAAACTCATTCACACGAAATTGTATTAATTCTTAAATAAGTCTATTCGTTGTAACGGTATATTTTCTATCGGCCTCAGATATGTGTAATTTTGCATGTATTTTTATTGAAAAATTTAAAGTTCGGTCCTGTAAAAACTATATTTTATTCGTAGTTAAAATTTTGCCGCATAAACACATTTACAACGAATATCTTAAAAGATCGTTTTCGAACTTCTATAAATTTAAAGGACGTGGAAGTAATAAATAATATTTTTAGAGTTTTGTTTGTCCACCCGTAGGAACTGTTGCGTTGCTAAAAATTAAAGAACCTTGATAAAATGTAAAATGTATTCAAGTCATCTTGCTTTGAAAAAAACATTTCCGTCTACATTCTGGGAATGTATTAGTGAAAGATTAACTTTTTCTTTGTTTGAAAGGTGACATTTACACGCGGCCACAATTTCAACTAGGCTTCTGCGTCTTAAAGTTAAAAAATTGCATGTTTTGCAAGTCTAGTCGGCACATGTTGACGCGGCTGTTCCCGCGTTATTTCGATCTCTACTTTTGTTTGTTAGATCGAAAATCACGCGTGAATGCTAGTAGAAACTTCCTTATTGTATAGAAAAACATAGTTATTTCGCGCTAAAATAGGGGTCGAAATGTTAAGACACTTGCTTCGAAGTGGTGTTGCAGACACGCCACTTTCGATTCAGCTTTGATAAGAGTCAGTCGACTTTGGGTCGATATTATCGAACTTCCGTTTATCTTTAATTTTTTAGAATTAATGCAATTTCTAAATACAGTTCCCGTACAGTTTAGTAGCTATTTGTTGTGAAGTGAATTTTTTGAAGTTTTCTAGTTTTTGATAAATCTTGTTTGAGAAGATTTACTAATATCGTATCGTTAATAATCATCTATGGTTTGTTTTATCGTGATGGACCATTAAGAACATTTACTCCCTTCAGCTCGCGCTTTAAAAATAGTGCAGTTTTGTTATTAAAAATCACGTAGACTGGCCAATAATTTAAATAATAAATTCCCGTTCTATCTGCAGACAAAGACAAATAATTATTATTTTACGGGAGGAAATTTAAAAAGTAGCAAGTGCTATCTGGGCTAAATTTTTTAAGCTTTTAAAAGACATTACCATTATCCTTCGTGAGTAAATTATAAACAATAAATAATAACAGAAACAGGATTGTTTAAACTGTGTTTAACAAAGATTGTTGGTGAAATCATAAGAGTGATTGACTATTTTCAAAATAAAAAGTATTTCTTTGGACCTGCTACCTTCAAACAACAATTTAAAACCATCTAGCATCAACCACGGTATTTCTAAGAGAGGCTTTTCCAACTTCTAGCTGACCAGTGTGGCTTGCTTTGCAAGGTCAATAAACAAAGGTTTAATTGGATAAGATTTAAGGTACTGTACTTTAAGAACTATTTATTATTGTGAAGTTTTGGTTATGGATTATTTGAACAAGTAAATTTTATAATTTTCTATAAGAAGAGAGCTCTCTAGTAGTATTTAACTTTAGTTTGTCACTGCTAGTAAAATTCTAATTTATTAACTTTAGTAATATTTAAGTAGATTCAATTCCGTAATATTTTACAGATATTTGTGTGTTAAATTTTTTGAAGGATTTTATGTTAATAAAATCTAATAATTTTTCTGATCCTAATAAACTTCTGAATGATTTTATGTTCAAGAAAATCTAATAATTTTTCTTTCTTGTTGAATAAATCTTATCTATATTTTTGGATTGTTCTGTGTTCAATAATTCCGGAGTAATTTGATAATCATTTACTGAACGACTAATCTTAAGTTTAATAAAATTATATTGTTTATGTTTTTTATATGTGTTTGATTATTTTTATTTTCTTACTATCCAATAAATATGTTTTTCAGTTTATATCAAGGATCTAAACGGAACCATATAATTATGAACGTTTTATTCAATTCGCATTTTAAAACATTTCTAAACATAACCAAAATTTTTGTTCAGAACCTAGTATATTTAATTCATTTTCTGATTAGTAAATTTAATATCTTTTCTGGCTTAATTAAACATCATCATTAAGCTTCATAATCAGATGGCGCCCTTTTAGAGTTTTTATTTGAGTTCTAAACCCTTATCTACTCCTTTTCATAAATAAGATAACTGCAGAACCAATACCTGCGACCTGAATACAAAAATTTGTAAGATAGAGCTAAATCTCAAGCCGTGGTAATCTTGAGCTTCTTTGCTAATGTACGAGGATAAATTGAAAAGTCTCCGGCCTAGGCAATAAAACAAAAGAATATCAGGTTAACAAAAATTTTATTTTTCTACGTAGTCCCCATCGAGTTCAATGCACTTGGTCCACCTTTGTTCAAGTGCTCTTATACCGTCCCTATAAGCCTTTTCTTCTAACTCGTCAAAATAGGCGTTTGTGGCAGCAATCACTTCTTCATCGGACTCGTATTTCTTTCCAGCGTGAAATTTTTTTAGGTTTGGAAATAAATAAAAATCCGATGGGGCTAAGTCTGGTGAATAAGGGGCATGGGGTAACAATTCAAATTGCAATTCATTGATTTTTGCCATGGCAATTGCCGACTTGTGACAAGGTGCATTGTCCTGGTGAAACAGAATTTTTTTCTTTGCTAATCCAGGTCGTTTTTCTTCAATATTTTTTTTTAATTCATCCAGTAAGGTAGCATAGTATACTCCGTTGATTGTTTTACCTTTTTGAAGATAATCAACGAAAAGTACTCCCTTGGCGTCCCAAAAGACTGAAGCCAAAACTTTTCCGGCTGACGGAACTGTTTTGGCTTTCTTCGGAGCAGGTTCTCCTTTGGCAGTCCACTGTTTTGATTGCTGCTTTGTTTCGGGTGTGTAGTGATGAATCCACGTCTCATCCATTGTTACAAACCGTCGCAGAAAGTCCACTGAATTTCGATTAAACAAGTCTAAACACTCACTTGAAACTGTTTTGCGAGTCAGCTTTTGTTCCAGTGTGAGCAGCCGCGGCACCCAACGTGCCGATAACTTTCTCATTCCCAAAATTTCGGTTAGGATATGATATGTTCGTTCCGTTGAAATGCCCAGGGTATCTGCTATTTCAGCCAACTTCAATCGCCGATCATTCAACACAACTCTATGGACTTTTTCGACAATTTCCGTTGTGGTGGCAGTTTTCGGTCTTCCTGAACGCGGTGCGTCATCTGTGCTTTTGCGACCCCGTTTAAAGTCCGCAACCCAGGTTTTAACTGTGCTATAGGAAGGAGAAGATTCGCCTAATGTCCCGTCTAGCTCAGCTTTGATTTCTTTTGGGGATAAACCCTTAATGTGAAAATATTTAATAACCGCACGAATTTCAGCTTTTTCCATTTTAACACCACACAAAACTTTATCGACTTTGACAACTTGCCAAACAATTATTGTTTGACAGAAATTTTTATTATTTCACAGCCATATTGATAAATTATGAAAAAATAAAATGCCGTAAAAACATTGCAAAAATTTGTATCCCATATGGGTTAGGCCGGAGATTTATCAATTCATCCTCGTAAGTATAATGTTTATTGCTTTCTATTGTTAATTTTGCCGTACAGAAAAACGTATGTTTCATCGTCAATAATGATACAAAAGAAGAATTAGAAATTTTGCATGGTATTTTGACAACAATACTTAGTTTGAAAATTACACAGCCACACAAAAAAAAATTTTGTTTCGGGTCTGGGGATCAGACCATGTTTTCTATATGTTTTTGGGGTCGCTGAATTCGAATCAGTTTAACCCTAACACGTCAGTGTTTTGCCATAACTTAAAAAAACCCAATAATAGAGGCTTTTCAGCACTTTTTAATGCATATAAGCGTATGACTCAAACTTTAAACACAAAACCCAAGGTGTTATATCCAAACCCATAACTCTATAACCCCATAATGCAATAACCCCATAACCTTAGAAAACGCCCATAACTAAGGCTTTTCAGCCCTATTAAACGCATGTCACATTGAGACTCAAATTGTCAACAATCTTTATCTCGCGGACGATTGTACTATCTATTTCCTCGTGGTGACGGCGGGCAACGTAGTTGTTCCGCTATCCGGCTGAGTTCCTGGATGATAACTTTCATGCCGTATCGGCGACTGGTCAGGGTGAGAAAGCGGGCCCGCAGGCGTCGTCATCATGCGACCGCAGCAGCTCTACATTAGTTGGTGACTTGGCTAATGTAGGGTTTAATACTACAAGAAAACAATTTGAAATGGTTCCACAAACCCATGATTGTCATGTAAATCATGACATCTTTTGCTACGTATGCTCTAAATTCTAGGTAACTTCTTTGGGAAAACCCATTGACGACGATATACGTAAAACGTATGAGGAAATTTTCAAATTAAAGATAGATCTGGTCAACAGCTGGGTTCCACACATCATTTGCAACTGTTGCAAAAAGATGCTAACTCGTTGGAAAAAATGTAAGAATAAAGAAGATATAAGGTACTATAGTCCAGCTATTTGGAGTAATCCTGGTCACGAGGAAAACTGTTTCTTTTGTTTAAACCAAATTAAAGGTTTCAATATAAAGAATATAAACACTATTGTATACGGGTGTCCCACAATGCTATTTACAGCCTATGTCTCCCTTACTTAAAAAGATAAAGAAATCATAAAAAACTATTGTGTATGACTCAAAATGGACCTTCAGAAAACATCTTTAAACGTTGGTTGCATAGCAACGTTTAAGGGATCATGCCAAGTTGATTAATTTTTCAAATTGCACCCTCGGTTTTATTTCACGGAAATGTATTCTTCACTTCATTCTGCATACGGTAGTATGCCTTAGTAAATTATCTAATGTGCATTGAGGGGTTGAAAAAAATATTTTTTATAAATTGTACACTTTATATTCACTAACTAAATTATTTATTCAAAAAATATGATTTAGAGCCGTGTCTACAAGGGAACTACTGAGGCACTTTAAAGCCCGTGTAGAGTCCACAGGAGGCCATTTTGAGCATTTGTTTTGAGTTTAAGATACATTAAATTTATAAAAAAATATTTTTTTCAACCCCTAAATGCACATTAGATAATTTACTAAGGCATACTGCCGTATGCAGAATGAAGTTAAGAATACATTTCCGTGAAAAAAAACGGAAAGTGCAATTTGAAAAATTAATTATGTTGGCATGATCTCTTATACGTTGCTATGCAACCAGCGTTTAAGGATGTTTTCTGAAGTTCCAGTTTGAGTATTCACAATAGTTTTTGGTTGATTTCTTTATCTTTTCAAATAATGGAGATATTGCGTGTAAACAGCATTGTGAGCACTAAATCTGTAGCGGCTCCAGTTTTAGTTGAACGGAAAAAAGTATGAAATTGAATCCGATCGTATATCTTGAGGCATCGAATCAATGGAAATTGTCGAACATTTCTCTGAAGAAAGTGAATCAGAGAGCGATGACAACGATGATAGCGAAACGGAATATGCATCACGCGAGAAAAAAACAGCAGTTTCGTCAGTGGTCGCTCAGTCGAAGTTAAATGACCTTGTCCGAAACTTGGCTTTAGCAAAAGATGGTTCTGAGTTTTTAACTTCATTCCTTAAGGTGAAAAATCTTTTAGAACCAAAAACTAAAGTTTCTGTTTATCGAAACCGAGAAAAAATATACCAAAAGAAAATAGAATGCGAAAATCTTTGAATCGATCTTTTGATGGAAAGAGTTCTAAAAAAGAGAAAGACTGAAATTTTATGTTGTTTATTGTTTTTCTAGCCTTATTTTGTGGAACTCCATAATCATGAAATAAATAAAGATTATTAAAAGTTTCACAGTTTTATTAAAATATACCTGACAATATTGTTTCGACAGCTATGCTGTCATTATCAAAGGTAATATAATTATAAACAAACACGTCGCTAAGGTAGATACAAAATAGGTAACTAGATAAAATAATAATAATAATAATAAAAATTAATAATAAAAAATCATAATTAAACATCTAATACTTCCAGTAACGGAGAATTACTGAGCTCAAGTTGTTCATTCATTAAAGGTACCCTGAGTTTGTGTTTGTATATCTCAAAGGCTTCTAAAATGTCTAATTTGCGTTTGTTATTACAAAAATGTAGGAATTTAATATTATTTTGAGGAGTCATTGTGTGATTTTGTTCTAAAAGGTGTTTGGCGTAATTCGATTTTTCAGGATGTTTATTTTTGTAATGACGTACGTGTTCTTTATATCTTATGTCAAAATTTCGAAGTGTTTGTCCAATATATACCGAACTACAAAAAGAACAATTTAAACGGTAAATGCCCGATTTCATGATATCATGTGTTCTGTCTTTAGCATTAAATAAAAATGAAAAAGTGTTAGTGTTGGTTTTAAATGTTATTTTATAATTGTTGGTTTTTCTTAGTATATGTGCAATTTTTTCTGATATTTTGCCAAAATATGGTATAGATATGTAATTTGTGTCTTCTGTTTGATTGTCAATGGGATATATTCTTTTGATAGCTAACCTATAATCTTTTTGTTTAATTAAACTGTCAATCATGTTCGGATTATAATGATTTGCATGTGCTAGTTGTTTAATGGTTGATATCTCTTTGCTAAAATCTGATTTTGTTAGTGGAATAGTTAAAGCTCTGTGTACTAATGATCTGTATGCTGCTATTTTATGTGTATTGTGGTGACAAGATTCATTTGGTATTGTTATGTCTGTTTGTGTTGGTTTTCTGTATATGGAAAATTCAAAAAGATTGTCTGCGTTAATCTTGATATTTAAGTCTAGAAAGTTTATAGCCCTGTTTTGTTCTGTTTCTAGTGTAAATTTTATATTAGGATGGATATTGTTTATAAGAATTAAAAATTCATTGATAACCTCAAAAGAACTGTCAAAACAAGCTAAAATGTCATCAACATAACGAAACCAGAAGATAATGTGTTTAGAGAGGTTTAATTCAAATATTCGATCTTCAAACTTGTCCATAAATATGTTAGCTAATAGAGGACTTAGAGAATTACCCATAGGTAAACCATCCTTTTGTAAATAAATTATGTTATTAAAAGTGAAATAATTTTGACTTATACAAAGGTCAAATAATTGAATTAACTCTAACCTTTTAACTAATTGTATATTACTATTGATCAAGAAACTATCTAATAAAGGAATACATTCTTGTGGTGGTATTCTGGAGAACATGTTGCAAATATCAAAACTAACAAGTTTTGAATGTGGTGGAAGATGTATGTTTTGCAGCTTATCTACTAATTCTAATGAATTTCTAACAGAGTATTTCGATTTGTAACCTATCGTGTTAATAATCTGGTTCAGTTTTTTGGATAAAATGTGATTAGGTGCATTGATGTATGATACAACTGGTCTTATTGGCATATTCTGTTTGTGGGTCTTGACTAATCCATACAGTTTAGGTATTTGTGGGTTTTTATTAATGATTTGTTGCTTTTCTAATTCTGAAAAGCAGATATTGCAGTTTTCTAAACCTTGTTTTATTTCTTTTTGGAATTTTGTGGTTGGGTTTTTGTTTAACGTTTCAAAATTTTCTTTATTAATAAATTCATTAACTTTTTGTATGTAAATATCTTTTGAAAGAATTACCAAAGTGCTACCCTTATCTGCTTTAACAGAAATTAGATTGTTCTCTGTGATTTTCTGTTTTATAGATTGAAGAAGTGATATGTTAGATGTGTTGTACATTTTGTCCTGTTTCAAAGACATCTCTTTTAACAAATTCGAAATTTGGAATTTTGCATAGTTATTATGATCTTTCTTAAGTATAGTTTCGCATTCAACGGCCAAAATTTCTTTAATTTTGTTGGTAAATTTTGGAAAAGGACAAAATTTGAAACCTTTGTTAAGAAATCGTGTTTCTCTGTCATTGAATGTTATATTCGACAAGTTTATGAAACGAGGATAAAAGTTTGCAGTGTTCTGACAATTATGGTTATTTTGTAGTGTACGTTTTTGTTGTACAAGTCGATGAAGTTTATTTTTCTGTGTGGTGTATTTTTTGAATTTAATGTGACTGACGGTTTCTCTAATGTCAAAATCTAAGATGTCAAATTGGATATTGTGTAATTTATGAGTAAGTTCTGTATAGAGTACCTTTATATAAACGTGCATATTGTCTCTTATACTAAACCATTTCTTCGATTCTTCTTTGAACCATCTTCTTTTGGCATTCCTAATCACTTTTTCAGTAATCGAATTCTTGGTTCTGGTAGTGATGTTTATGTAGTTAGGAATAACCTGACGTTTCAGACATTCTTGGTTAAACCAAACATTCTGACTTGCGATTCCGTGTTTGATCATAAGTTTCTTGTATAACTTGGCTTGTTCTTCTAACGAAGACGAAATAATCTTGTTTATTGTTTCTAGCCTTATTTTGTGGAACTCCATAATCATGAAATAAATAAAGATTATTAAAAGTTTCACAGTTTTATTAAAATATACCTGACAATATTGTTTCGACAGCTATGCTGTCATTATCAAAGGTAATATAATTATAAACAAACACGTCGCTAAGGTAGATACAAAATAAGTAACTAGATAAAATAATAATAATAATAATAAAAATTAATAATAAAAATCATAATTAAACATCTAATACTTCCAGTAACATTTTTATTTAATGCTAAAGACAGAACACATGATATCATGAAATCGGGCATTTACCGTTTAAATTGTTCTTTTTGTAGTTCGGTATATATTGGACAAACACTTCGAAATTTTGACATAAGATATAAAGAACACGTACGTCATTACAAAAATAAACATCCTGAAAAATCGAATTACGCCAAACACCTTTTAGAACAAAATCACACAATGACTCCTCAAAATAATATTAAATTCCTACATTTTTGTAATAACAAACGCAAATTAGACATTTTAGAAGCCTTTGAGATATACAAACACAAACTCAGGGTACCTTTAATGAATGAACAACTTGAGCTCAGTAATTCTCCGTTACTGGAAGTATTAGATGTTTAATTATGATTTTTATTATTAATTTTTATTATTATTATTATTTTATCTAGTTACCTATTTTGTATCTACCTTAGCGACGTGTTTGTTTATAATTATATTACCTTTGATAATGACAGCATAGCTGTCGAAACAATATTGTCAGGTATATTTTAATAAAACTGTGAAACTTTTAATAATCTTTATTTATTTCATGAAATTTTATGTACTTGTTATTCGTTGTTTATTTGTTTATTAATTTAATTTAATTTATTTATTTATATATTTATTTATTTATTTACCCTCCTAACAGCCCATTGTTTGGGTTTTTTGAGGTTATGACAAAATCATAACGTGATAGGGTTAAACGGATTCGAATTTACCGACCACAAAAACATACAGAAAACATGGTCTGATCCCCAGACCCAAAAAAAAATTTTTTTTGTGGCTGTTATACCAAAGGATTTTTAATACATATTGTAAATTGATTTTCCCCATTGTTATTCATATTCATTAATATTGTTCTGAGTTTGTAAAATCATGTTTTTGTGTATGAGGGTGTTGGAAATAATTATTATTGTTAAAATAGTTTTCATGAATATTATACTTAGTTTTTATCATTGTGGGACACAATAATTTCACACACATTCAAAAATCAATTAAACCGATAGAAATAATCTCTAATTTAAGTGTCATTCACAGCTGCTATGTAAGATTACGATTGGTTGCATTATTGTCAGGAGTGTCAATGCGTTTGACGTGTTACTTTAATAATTGAACATATAAGCACGTTCAGAGTGATAGAATTCGTACTGTATAACCACAATCCAATAAGACTTTATTCTTTAAGATAATTCACGATCATACTTTGACCTACTTTATCTCATGTTTTGACTTAACCGTTCTTAGGCGATCGTTAAAAGGGTCACTAAATTTAATAATAAATTGTTCTTACATATTTATTACAAACTGTTGCTTAAACGGGACCATAACTCAAAATTCAATACTTTAGTTATACACAACCTGTTTAAATGTTGAACTTCAAAAAGTTTCTTTAAACAACATGTATAACCATCAAACATTTAACAAACTTCTTTATAACGATTGTTAAATTATAACAATAAGAAAATTTCCAACCTTAACAAAGACACCAGTTATAAATCCACTACAATATATTACTACCAAGGAAATCTTTTAAAATAAAAAGTTGAGATAAAAACGATTTACTAATGGGTAGGTTTAAAATAATATTGCATTTATTTTTGGTGCGATCAATACACATTGTTAATTGTACAGTATTATTTATCCTGAGCCTTGAAAGAGTGAGCTGGTGAGCGCCAAACTTTTTACCTACTTTTTGTTTATATATTTTTAAGTTACTTTGCTTTTTTAAATTTTGGAAAAAATGTTTTAAGCATGTGATGATGACATGAAAGTGACTCTATCTAAAAAATTAATGGAAACTTAGTTATTGAAGATGGACATTACTTATTTCGTTCACACTGCTTGTATTTGTTTAATAGAAGAAATCCACTAAAAACTTTACGTCATTAAGCGATTCAAAATTATTGTAAAAAGTATGGTTGCATATACATATATAGTATTATTAGAAATACTATTGAAATTTAATGTATTTTTAAAATTATATTAATTGTTTCCACATAATAGGGTACTTAATAGGGATATACAGTCTGTTTGATTTAAAGCGCCCGGCTTTGTAGCTACTTTATTTTAAGTCAGAAATGGTATAAACCAATATATTATTAAATGGCATAAAATTCTCTATGTTCTGGTTCAGAGAATCTTGTCTTTACTAAATCAGTGTGAGCGTGATGACGCCATCGAACTTTTTTTACTGAAATCAATAAAGCGTTGTGTTCTCTCTTCAACCATAATAAATATTCATTCTCTTACATCAGAAAATTTTCAAGAAAAACGTGAAAAAATATTTACGACTAGTAGGCTTTGATTTCTAGTTCTCCAATTAATAAAACAGAAATATCTAGCAAGCTTAGGTAAATAACGAAATTTTAGTTATGCCAGTGGAGTATTTACAAATTTTTCTCGGGGCGAAGGGAGGGTACTTTGTAAAAATTCCGAATCAAAATACTTAGAATTTGTCATAAATAACCTGGACTATTAAAAAAATCGGGAGTGGCTCCATCCCTTTAGCCCTTCCCCCCAAACATGCCACTAAGGCTTTCTGATGGTCTTTAATCTTCAATTAGGGAAAATGTAGAACAAAACAGTACAAAAATAAATAATCGATAGAACAAATCCAAAAGTGGGACCACTGCCCGATCGAATCCAACCTCAATTGTGGCGAGACTTGATTTTTTAATGGTTTTGCCACCCCGATCTACCAATTTTAGGCTTGGTGGGCCCTCGACAGAGCTTCGTTTAAGTCTACACGTTATAGACTCCCGGTGTGTACCCGTATTTGGTGAAGTTGTCTTGATTGTGAGAGGCTATGTATTCGCTTCAACTCTCCTTAAGTGTAATGGCTTTCAGAGCTTCTTCCAATCACTGTACCCGGCTGCAGTCCGGATCATAGGGTGGTCGGGATAGCTCCTAAGCACATTTACCTGGCGGCCTGCAGTTTCCCATTATCACAAAAGCAGGGTAAACCTCACTTCGATTCTCCGCACTTGAGATTCAGTCAAACAGCGGGTTCCTTTGGTGACCATAAATGACCTCGGTCAAGCAGCGGGTTCCTTTGGTGACCATAAATGACCTCCGTCAAGCAGCGGGTTCCGTTGGTGACCATAAATGACCTCGGTCAAGTAGCGGGTTCCGTTGGTGACCATAAATGACCTCGGTCAAGTAGCGGGTTCCATTGGTGACCATAAATGACCTCGGTCAAGCAGCGGGTTCCTTGGTGACCATAAATGACCTTATCCCAGGCGAGATTCGAATCCGCCCACATCGGTCTCATCTATCAGGGCTCCCCCTGATCGGTATGAGTTACCGTCGAGAATTCTCACGAATTTCTCTACACACACTTAATCTGACAGCTTCATCCATTGCCCTCTATAGGGGTAGGGTAGAAGACAGCCAGCTTTATGGGTGAACGTCGTGTGGTCTCCCGAACACCCAATTGTTACCAGACAGTGGAATGGTTGGTCTAACATACCTATAACCTCAGATATTGTAGGATCGTATTCTAATCCTGGTTTCAATGCGATCTCGTTCAATATCACCGCAGCGTGCTTTTCCTCAGAAGCCATTGAAGATACCTGGATATAATAATTACATTACATTCTTTACCACTTTAAATAACTTAATGCCATATATGGTTTTGTGTGCAACCTTAGAGGAAATACTGTACCTAATTATACCGAGGTAATATAAAAATGAAAACGCAAAACTCTACTGTGGTCTGCCAGCGTTATTGCAGTTCGGGACCATCGTGAAGTTTTTGTTTTTTACTTAGGAGTCATCTATTTTTATTGCTAATCAATTTTTACCTCTTTCGGTTACTCAATGTCACATCATTTTAATGTTTAAGAAATAGAAAGATTTCTAAAATAATGTGTAATCAATGTGACAGAGCACGGCTTTTAATAATACCTTTACTATTTAGTTATACTTTCTAAGATTGAAACAAAACTAGGAATTACTTTTGCAGCTAAAAGTTTAAATACATATTGCAATTTTCCTGGTTGAAATTTTAAGTTGCGTGTTCTGTGCTGTAACGTCCGTATTGCTGGAAAAGGGAGACCTTGACGACGAACTTCTTCATAGCCCTTTCCTCCACAAGCCATATACAATTTTAAGCCTTTAGTAATTGTATCATCTGACCATATATAACCCTTTCCCGACCCTGACATTAAAAACAGATCCTGATCTTTGTTAAATATATTCTTATAATTACTTTTTAAACAATCTATATGTTCTTCCAAACATTTTAATTTTTAGTCTGTAACTGTGGTTCTTTTTCTAAATTTCTTATTATAGGCAGATGATTGCAGCTATCACAACATTTTTTTTCAGCTGATACGATACGATACGATATCAGCTGATATGATTTTAGTTTCACCATTTACTTGTTCAGTTTATACTATAACCTCTGGAATCAAATGTCCTTCCAATGACTTATTCGTGAAATTATTAATAGTCTTCGGCATTATGTCTGGCATAGCAAAAGGTCTTAACAATCTTCTACTATCTTGTCGTCTAGTTTCAAATTGTTTATTGGAAAAATGAAACTGTAAATGAAAATGAAATTACAATAGTATGTGTAGAATTAGTAGAAACATATATTAACTAGTGAAGGAGTTTTTGATCTAGATTTGCACACCACTCAATTGTAGGATAGGTAAACCTACTTTAGAATTCTCAGTACCATCTTTAAATTAATAACATGTTTTTTTAGATTTTTAGACGTACTTCACATATTTTTGAATTTTCAGCCACATACTCCCTTCCTGTAAATTCTTCCCATACATTACGGAGTTCTAAGTTTCTTAATCGAGATGGTAAACGAAGAAATCGACATGACATCCGTTCAGTATTACTGCAACCTTTCACAACGCAGCGTGGCATTTTCAATATATACAAGTCAAACTTATCGTTGGTCAGAAATGCTAGACTGATTTGAATGACATACAAACATATGTATGTCAAATAAAATTTGTTGACATGGAAATTAAGTTATTTAACCTATGGACATGGATCTACGAAAATTATTAATATCGCTGCTGGCAGTCATATTCTTCAGCAATAAGAATGCGTTTTATTAAAAATAGTTACAAAACTACTACAATACTATAAAGTATTGCCGGTGCGTTGAGAAAAGACAACTCAAACTGTTTTAAATGTGCAATACAGACAAAACAAATTCCAGATTGTCTCGGACTCTCGGTTTACTCTGTTATCGACAACCATTTTCTAATTCAGTATTGTAAAAGCTTTGACAAAGAAAAAGATTTAAAGAAACACACTGTCCTTGAAAATGATACGGAAGAGCTTTGTCAAGAAATTATGAGCAGTTCTATCCCAATTGGTAATCGAACAGGAAAAAGTAAAGGTGAACAGAAAAAGAAACAGCTATCAGACAAAGAAGAAAATTCGTTATTTTACTTAACAGCACATGTATTCTCTAAATTTATAAACATACTTTATACTTGCTTTGCTTATAGCATATGTACTATCAGAGAAGGTAAAAGCATAGCTGATATTGTTATATTTAAGTGCTAAATTAAAAAAATAAGAAAAAAATTACTGGTGTCCATTTCTCGTACTATACCTATAATAAACTCTGTTCATTACTGTGTGTGTTAGTTATGTAACAATTTAATGTGTCGAGTTGTTCATTATTGTTCTCTGTATTTTATTCATTAAATCTACGTTTAGTTTAAAAGGTGTTTTTACATAATTTTTATCCTAAAATCCACAATCCTGTATTATGCCAAATACGTAAACTACGATTTAAATTTTTCCAATATTAAATTTCGTGCTTTTTTCTTGCCCCAATATGGCGTCGATTGCGGTACTCTGATCTACCACCGTGGCCTAGCTTACTAGATGTAGTGACTCTATTTATTATAACAAATCATGATTTTGATTTTCCCTGTATTCCAGCCAATGTTTTAAAAATTTTGTACTTCATTATGGTATGATGATAGAACTTTTTGGGACACACTGTATGCTATATCGCTGTGTAGATTTTTTGCTATTTTACATTATCATACAAGAAAATTAACTCACTCGTGTAGTGTTTACATTTGATTCTGTTTAGCTGTATCCCTCTTAACATTCAATAAGTAATATATACAATTTAGTGCTTGTCTTTTTAGCAACCGGCGGAGTAAGTAAATTAAACTAAAAAAGCTGATAAAGTGGTGTATACCAAAATTTATTCATTCTGCCTCAAAGATATGAACACCCTAAAATGCGCCGATAACTCTACAGATTTCTAAGTGTACGAG
The DNA here is from genome assembly GCA_929113105.1 of Agrypnus murinus. NCBI lineage: Eukaryota > Metazoa > Arthropoda > Insecta > Coleoptera > Elateridae > Agrypnus > Agrypnus murinus. The sequence continues at coordinate 188,285,658 of OV816025.1, forward strand.
TATGTTAGATCGCCTTTAATGATTTTCAATAAAATCATACTATATAACTTCTAATAATCAGAACCTATTGAAATTTTTTTAATATTCTAATCATGTAATATTTTATAATTAATTAGGTACATTGGGCGGTTCTCATTCGCGCTGTTAATTTAATATATTCTGTTTGTGGATTCATTATAACGCCCCGTATCTAACTACACCAGAACGTCACATTACAAATAACATGACTACTGCCGAATGCAAAAGTTCTGACCCCTGAGTTTGAATGCGCACGACAAAAAAACTAACTGCTCAAATTAATTCAAACAAAGACAGTTAGATAGACAATTTATTTTTGTATAAAATACTAAATTTGTAAAATTATCTGATTTTAAGTTTTTGAATTTTCGCGAATTATGTTATACAGACGAATTTGTGTACAGAAAGTCTGGTTTCTTGGGAGTTTTGACGTAATGCGTGTCTTTAATAATTATGAGAATCTTCGTAATATGATATCTGCATTATTTCTCAAGTTATTTATAAAATAGGGGGTAATGCATTCTGATGTTCTGGTGCTTTAATTGTTTATTTTATAAAAAATATTATTTTTTAATCGAACAACAAATATTACAAAAAAATATTGAAAATAATCACGAATTATTTAATAAATAATTCTTTTTAAATGATTTTGAAAATATTCAGAAATTAATTAATAATTGACTCTTTAAAAAATTATTTCTAAAGCAATTCGTAAATATTTTTAAAATTTCTTAACGTATTTGTTTTATGAAAAATACTATCTTTCTCTATAAAAAAAGATTTTGATTAAGGCACCAGAACACCAGAATGCAATACCCTCTATTTGAATATTTTGAGAAATAATAGAGATATAAAATTATAAAAATCCCAGCATACATACAACACTATTAGCTACTTGCATATAAAATTATATTCAATGATGTCGAGTAGTTATTAAAATATTAATTATTAAAGACACGCTTTACATAAAAAACCGGACTTTTTGTAACATAATTAGAGAAAATTTAAAAACCTAAAATCAGATCATTTTATTTTACTATTTTATACAAACATAAATTGTCTATATAATTGTTTTGTTTTAATTAATTTGAGCGTTTAGTTTTCGTCAGAACTTTTGCATTCGATTAGTAGAAGAGTCGGAGATAAAACGAATAACAAAAGTAAAATTAAAAAATATATACTAAATATTAATATATAAAAAATAAACCAATATATTAAATAGAATGAATATGCTGAAAACAACGTGAAAGAGTCTAATTTCGGAAAAAAATAAAAAAACAGAAGATACAGTTTGCAGCTTGGTAAGAAGTTTTTTATATGACGTAATGTTTTTCTGGTTTGCACGCTGTAATAAATTTTTCTTCTCGAAGAAGGCTAGTGCGCCTAGTACTTAGTACTGATTTCTACATGACGCTGCGTTCGGTATAACGTCCGATATGCATGATCGCATGACAAGTTATATCAATATTGTATTAGCATGTTACATTCCACTTTCTACACAGCGTAATGAATGCATGTCAGCGCATATATTCTCTCTCTGAAAATTGTAATGGAAATTTAATAGAAATAATAATTTAATAAAATTTAAGTAGATTTGCACAAGACCAAAATAGTTACTATAGCCTAATAGTTTCCGAAATATCACTCCTCAAAGTTGGTCGAAATTTCCACCCATGCTATTTTTCAACTATTAATCTATAGAATTGGCATCAAACTTTTAATAATACCTCTCAAATAATTCGGTTCGGGTTACATTAACATGCAACCGCATTTTAACTTGAATTTCGTTGTTTGTGGTATCTCTTTCTTCTTCTGTGAATACTGTAACTGTTGGCAAGAGACAGGTGACTATTGACCCCCTAACACTGTTTCACAAGCTATGCGTTATAAAACAGTCAGATGAAGGACTGAAGAACTTCTTCACACACGATCTTTCACCATATCCTCTGTCCCTATTCCCTCAAGATGGAATGAGGAAGGGTACAAAATCCTCTTTCTATGTCGTTTTTGAACCAGTTGACATTGGTGAAACAGAAGTAAAATCTAAATTTGAGGTTGTAGATGGTGGTCATCTACTCCACAAAGTGGTGTGGCCCAAAGGCTCCTCATTTGAGTTGATAGCTGCCAGATATACTCAATATCTTGTTACAAGATATGGTCCGCTCATAAAAGTAGTGTTTAATGGGTATCCAGCAGAGGCTAAAAAAGGAGTACAAAAAGCGCAGAACGTATTCGCCGAGCTCGGGCACATTCTTCTTCTGATGTTATATTTGAGTAGACAACCTCAGATTTTTATCTCAAGAACAGTTTTTATCTAATGATAAAAACAAAGTGAAATTCATCCAGCTACTGAAGGAAAAGATGGAAACCAAAAACATTCAGGTTGTTCAGGCTGAAGAAGATGCTGATAGGCTGATCGTCACTACAGCTATCGCACAGGCATCTGATTTTGAGGTAGTGGTTATTGTAGGTAAAGACATAGACTTGCTGGAAATCCTCGCTGGCCTCACGGGTCCCAAACACAGTTATATCTACTTTCAGAAGTGCGGAAGAGGTAAAATACCAGATGTCCTCTACTCAACCACCTCAATATCTTCTTACCGTCACCTCATTCCCTTCACCCATGCCTTCAGTGGATGTGATTCTACGTCATGTTTCTTTGGTCAGGGAAAAGGCAAGTCGTTATCAGGAATTCAGACCTCAAGGAGAAAGCAGCAGTTTTTTCCAACCCAAAAGCAACATCTGACGTAATAGCTGAAGCTGATTCTCATTGCGCTGTACGGTTAAATCAACTCAATGAAAGGCTCTATGATCTGCGCTATCAGCTCTTTGCAAAGGTTGCAACCAAGACGAACTTCAACCTTACCAGACTGTCTCTCACTCAAGACGCTGCCAGGTTCCACTCACTGAGAACCTACCACCAGGTGCAGAGGTGGCTGGGTATGGATATCAATCCGCTCGCATGGAGGTGGATTCTTACAGCTCACGGCCTTTCCCTATGGATGATGTCGATGGATGCGGCACCTTCACATATCATGCAAATGATCTCCTGCAACTGCAAGAAAGGATGTGGCAACGTATGCAACTGTAGAAAAGCAGGCTTGAAGTGCTCTATTATATGTAACCAATGTAGTGAACAGCGAGAATCGGCCAGATATCATCGTTGACATGGATACTGCCGAGCTCGATGACCTACTAGATGACGATGAGCTAGATGGACTGATTGTATATCCTGACAGCCCTCCTGATAAGGAAATTGACCAGGCTGAAGAAGTACAGGAGAACATGGACACAGAGGGTGAAGAGTAGCTTGAACCTGGACCTTCCAAGAGGTTTAAACAAAATTGAAACGCGTTTTCCCTGTCGCCTTTTCATATACCTACTTGATAACATTTACCATTTACGAGAGATTATTTTTAAGATTCCATTGTAAAAAATGATTTTGTTTGAATAAAACTAAAAATTTTCTATTCTATTCAATTCTATTCTTATGGGTGTAAATTTTGACCAACTTTGAGGAGCTATATCTCGGAAACTATTAGACGTTTAGTAACCATTTTCCTAAATCTGTCTTAAGTTCTTAAAATGTCTTAAAGTGTAGTAAATCTAATGCTCTTTCAAAATGAATGTATTTTATGTGAAATGTATTTTTTGAAAAAGTGCTCCTTCATGGTCATAATTGGCCAAATCTAAAAAAAAACATATTTTCGGCGGTCTTACCGCTTTTTCGACGAACTTCGAGCAGCTATATGTCGGAAACTATTAGGCCTATAGTAACCATTTTGGTCATAAATTGTAGAAAACTTAATGTACTTTTAAAATGAATAATTGGTGGATTATTATGAATGAATATAGTTGTCTTTTTCGAAAAAGTACTCCTTCATGGTCAAAATTGGCCAAATCTAAAAAAAAGCATATTCTCGGCGGTCTTACCACGTTTTCGACGAACTTCGATGAGCTATATCTCGGAAACTATTAGGCTATAGTAACCATTTTGGTCATAAATTGTAGAAAACATAATGTACTTTTAAAATGAATAATTGATGGATTATAATGAATGAATATAGTTGTTTTGTTTGAGAAAGTGCTCCTTCATGGTCAAATTGGCCAACCCTAAAAAAAGTGCAAAATCTCGGAGGTTTTACTGCTTTTTGGCTGTGATCCAGAAGGTCGCGGAGGTCGAGGTCGGAGGTGGACAAAATTGGATTTGGCATCTCGGTACTTCACATACAATATAAAAAAAACCTACTACCCCATTTCATGCAAGGTACAATGGACTAGGTTACTGGGTTACAAAGAAAGTCTTATACATTTTTTGTGGAAAAATTCTGAAGTGTTTGAAAAAAAATGTTTAGTTTCAAAAATGATTGATAACAATCATCGAAAATACCGTAATGCGTACAGTGCAGCAAATCTGCAAGTGAATATAGTATGAATCTTTATAGTCGTTTAACTAAATGAAGCAGAAAACCTTAAATCTGGTTTTTTGCACGGATACGACCTTTAAATATATACCACGTGCCAAATAAGGTCAAGAATTAATTTAGATTGTAACAAAATGGATACTATTCAAAGAAAACTGGATGATGTGGTATGGTATGTAATTTAAAACGCACGAATGGAACTAGATACCCAAAAAAGTCTAAAGCAAAGTGCAATTTTAAGAAATGTTATAAAGTACAAAAGAAATATTTATTTAAACAAGAACGGTTAATCTAAGAACATATAATTACTAGATAAATTAATAAAATATTAAGTAGAAGCACTATCCAATATGACAGATGAAATTGGAAAACTGTAATTATGAAAACAAAAAAATACTAAAAAATGATCCAAGTTGCATAGGTAAAGTTTATACCTAAAGTAAGTAAATAAAAGTAATCACTTCAATGCTATTCAAAATAATGATTTATGATTGTATTCGCCAAATAAAGTATTGTATTTGCGTAAAAAAGTATTATCTTAAATACCAATTAAAAAATTATACGAGGGTCGTTTTTTTTCAACCTCCGATAGGCTATCAATAAAAGACAAATGTATAAAAAAAGTCATTTTATTATTAAAAGTTCTGTATACTTATGGTTACTTTTCGGCATACTCACCATAAAGATTGAAGCATTTGTTGTATCTGTGAACAAGCTTTCCAATACTGTCTTCATAAAATGTTGCCGCCAACGCATTTAAATGAGTCTTGACGTTGTCTTGAAGATCCTCGGTAGTTTTGTACTGTCCTACTGTTTAAGTACTGTCCTCCTGGCCACGTCTTCAGTTCAGGGAAAAGATGAAAGTCACTCGGTGCTAGGTCGGGACTAGATGTCGGGTGATCGAAAATGTCCCATTGAAATTGCTCAAGGAGCCGTTGTGTTGCAACAGCACTGTGTGGACGGGCTTGTCATGGATCAGAACAAATTCCAGAAGTCAGCATTCCTCTTATCTTGTTTTAAAAACGTCTCTCCGCAAAGTTTCGTCGTAAAGTTCCACAATAAACTACCGAGGATCTTCAAGACAACGTCAAGACTTATTTAAATGCGTTGGCGGCAACATTATATAAAGACGGTATTGGAAAGCTTGTCCACAGATACGACAAATGCCTCAATCTTTATGATGAGTATGTCGAAAAGTAGCCATAAGTATACAGAACTTTCAGTAATAATATGATTTTTTTACATACATTTGTCTTTTATTTATAGCCTATCGGAGGTTGAAAAAAAAACGACCCTCGTATAATAGTATTAGTGATGACATGAACATAAATATTTGTGACCACTTTAGACAACATCTAAAGTGACTCATTACCATTATGTAAGAACGTACAACTTATAGAATGTGGAGAAGTTTTAGAAATATAAATATTTTAATACAAACATTTTAGTGTATTGGCCATACAACTCCCATTTCATTTTTAATTAGCACGTACGCGTACATGTGCATTAGAACGGAATAATCATCATAAATACTTATTACACTTAATTCGTAGTCGCAGCTTCAAAATTAAAAATTCTTTTACGCTTGTATGCAGCAATATCAAAACTAGATAGCACATACATGTACATGTACATATTTTTTGTTTAACACTAGAGTTTATATGGTATCAAATACGCATCGTGAAAAGACGAACTATTTTAAAATTACTCATTCCACATTTAATTAGATTTTGTAATGTTAGCAAACAATAGAACTAAAAAGGATTAAAGTTTTCATGGATATTGTACATCTTGCAACTTCTTTCTCAACGCACATTTTTCTTTAGAGAACTTTTAATGGTGTATTTTTTATAGTCGCATTTACCTAAAGTTAGTTAAGACATTTTAGCCGATGTTAACCAAATGTCGCAAAAGACGCTCTTAAGTAAAACCATGAAGAAAACTGAGCTAGAAATTGCTGCAAGTTTACATTGGCAGTAGGTACTACGAGCCTTTTATTAAACTTTCAAGTCTGCAGGAAAATACTCAAAGCTGGAACTTAGAAGCATAATAGAGTCGGCGAGTTCATTAGAGAAAACGATTTAAATTAGTATCGAAGTTAGCGCGCAGCTTCAGCAACACCTGAGCTTGTAATTTAGTTTAACTTACATAATGGAGTTTGTTGTCTGCATACAGGGCGATCTACTAGGTCCAATTTAAACTTAAAACCGATCATATTGCCTCGTAACAATCTTATAATGGCGCCGTTGTTACATGCATAATAGATGAAACCAGGTTTATTAAATGTTTTATTTTCCTGCTTTTCTTTTGCAATTTAACACTAAAGAATTAGGTGTTTTATGTACAAGTGGCAGGATTTTCAAATAACCTTTGGTTAAAAGTTGAAATATTATTATCCTAAACTCTCTACTGACGACGTGAAGTTTATTGTTGTTTTAAAACGAGATGTTTTAATGCAAATTTGATTAAAATTCACTCAAAGCATTTCAACGTACAATAAACAGGAACATATGGCCTTTTGCTTATTTTAAATTGATTCGGGATGTACGAGAATCTATCTCGTTAGCTACTATCACAATTCGTCTAATTTATACAAATAAATATAGAGATGTTAATTAATTGGTTAAAATTACATTTACGCAAAGGTTAATCGTAGTTGTTCTGCGTATGAGACTTGTTATTTTATGAAGCATTAAAAAAATTATACAGTAATATTAGTAATAGCTTTTGAATTTCTAAATTTGCATATTTAATTTTTTCTAAAGAATAAGTAAAACGAAGTTTATCCAGTCATTTATTTACTTGATACTAAATGTTCTTGATTGATGTAGTTTAGTTATATGGTAAATAGTTTAATGTGCTTTACTAATTCATTAGCTTTTCAAATATTGAATGAGTATTTGTTTATTCACTAATTAATTAAACTAATTGCTAATTAAATTAACATAAAAATAAAGTGCGCGAAATTTAAATTACACGCTAGTGAAAAACCATCAAAATAAAGTGCGCGTGATTAAATTGCACACTGGTAAAAAGCCACTTAACATATTCAAAAACACACTTAAATGAGTGCCAGAAAAATGTTAAGAGTTAATTACGATAGCCAGAGTTCTTCAACCGAAGACGGTAAGAGTAAGAGAAAAAGAACACAAGAGGAGAAAGTCTTTAGCAAGAGTAAAAAGACACCCAGATCATTAACACAACCCAATAGCGAAAGCAATGACGAAAACGAAAATGATCAAGAAGATGAAAAACTAATAACATTGAAGGGCATGATGAAGGTATTAATGAAAGATATGAAAAAAGTACGAAGAGATCAAAAAAATTAGCAAGAAACGAAAAAAATCAGAAACGAACTGAAAGAAATAAAAAAGTCCAACAAGCATAATATGGAAAAATAACGGAATTACAGGAAAAGGTGAATAGATTAGAAGAAGAATGGAAGAAAGAAAAGAAAGAAGTGATGCAGAAAATCGAAAATATGGAAAACCAGATGGAAGCACGGACAAACAAAGCAAAAGAAATAATATAGTTATAAAAGGCTTGCCAATTGTTGATGATGCACAAATAGATAAAAAAGTAGAACAGTTTTTATCCGCTGAAGTAGGAGTGAACGTAAAAGTGACTGAAGCTTATAAAGTTGGAAAGAATGAATCAAATAAAATAATAGTTGCTAAAATACAGTCATGGAATCAGAAAATGGAGATTATGGAAAATAAGAAAAGATAATCATTGATAGCGATCTAACTGTGAAAGAAATGAAAATACAAAACAAAATAAAAGAAGTGGCAAAGGCAGAAGTCGCAATGGGCAAAAAGGTAAAGATAGGATACAAAAAAATAACAATAAATGATGTCGTATATGTATATGAATGGGACTATGAGAATGGGAAACTGAAACATACAACACAGACACTAGATCCAGTCCCAAAAAACTGTTAGAATATAAGTGGAATGGAACTATGACAACAACGGCGAGGAAACGGACAATAAATGTAGTAGTGTAAATCAAACTGAAAAAAAAGAAAAAAAATTATAAAAAAAAACAAAAATAAACATAGAAACAATATTATAAGACTGGCAACATGGAACATAAGAACATTACTTATACCTGGAAAAATGCAAAAAGTGGCCAATGAACTCATACGTTATAAGATAGATGTAGCAGGCCTATAAGAATTAAGATGGAGTAAGAATGGAGAAATAAAGAATAAGGATTTTACACTGGTATATTTGGGATAGACGAAACAAGGAAGAAATGGTGTAGGATTTATAATAACTAAAAGATCATTATGAATTTCGAACCGATAAATGGCAGATTAGCATACTTACGAATAAAAGGAAAACACAAAAATATTTCTATAGTGAATGTATACAGCCCCACAGAAATAGCAGAGCAAACAGATAAACTGAAAATATATGATGAAATAGAGAAGTTCAACGCCCAAGTGGGAAAAGAAAAACATAATGATCTTGTTGCAGGAAAGCTTTCACTTCACCAAAAGACTAATGGAAGCAAACTGTGCAATTTGCAGCTCTAAATATGGAAATATCTAGCACAAAGTTTAAACACAAAAGAGCGCATAAAGAAACTCGGAGAAGACCAGGCGCTACAGAAGGAAACCAGATCGACCATGTACTAATATCTAAGAATTCAGCAAAGGCAGTAAACGACGTAAGATCATATAGAGGTGCGAATGCAGACAGCGATCACTCGCTGGTAATAGCAAAAATTAAGTATACATTGTACAGCAATAACAAGAAAAATAAAATAACAAGGCAATGGAACCGAACTAAATTAAATAATGAAAAAATGAAAATAGAATATGAAAAAGAATTAAACGGCAAATTAGATCAAAAGCATGAATGCAAAGATATAGAAGAAGAATGGAAAAACATAAAACAATGTGTAGTAGAGACAAGAAGACAAATAATTGGTTTCACAAAGAAGACTGAATCCAAGGAATGGTTTGATGATGAGTGCCAAGAATTAATCAAAAAGAAAAGAGAAGCCAGATTAAGACTGTTAACAACCGAAGATGAGCAACAGAGAAGAATTTATAATAAACTGAGAAAAGAAGCAGTAAACATGTGTAAGAGAAAAAAGAAACAATGGTTCAACAATAAAATGGAGGAAATAGAAAACAACTACAAGAAACATAACACAAAAATGTTTTACCGAAGAATACAAGAAGAGAAGAAAAAACCAAGAAGTTATAGAAGAGGAATAAGAAATAAAGAAGGTCAAGTAGAACATAATGAGCAAAAAATTAGAGAAATTTGGAAACAGTTCTACCAGGAGCTGTTAAACGAAGACACTAACGACGAACCAGAGAAAATAAATAATACAGCAGGTCAAAACGACGCAGACATACCGATGCCAACTTATGAAGAGGTAATTAACATAATCAATAAAGCAAAAAATGGAAAAACAACAGGAACTTATGGAATCTGCTCAGAAATGTTAAAAGTGGGGGGTGAAAAACTATATAAAAGAATCTTTAACCTAATAAGAGAAATTTGGATAGTTGAAAAAATGCCCAAAGACTGGGAAGAAGCAATGATAATTCCATTACCAAAGAAAGGTGATCTGAAGGAATTGTCCAACTACAGAGGCATATCGCTGCTAAATGTGACATATAAGATATTCTCCAACATTATACAAAAAGGACTGACACAATATAGTGAACTGGAAATAGGAGAGTACCAATATGGCTTTCGCCCAGGAAGGTCGACCACTAATGCCTTGTTCATAGTAAAACAAATACTAGAAAAATGTTTCGAATATGGAACTGAGATACTAATGTTATTTATTGATTTCAGACAGGCATTTGATAAAGTGAATAGAAGAGAACTATTAAAAGAACTGAATAACTCTAATATACCACACAAACTAGTCAATTTTATCAAAATGACATTAACAAACACGAAGGCAGTAGTAAAACTAACAGAAAGTATGACTGAATATAGGGGTACGTCAAGGAGATACGCTATAGGCAACACTTTTTAACTATGCCTTGAAAAAAATAATAAAGAAAACAGGAAGAGAAGGAACGATAATAAATAAAGAAATACAAATTATAGCATACGCTGATGATGTCTTGGTTATATCAAGAACACACACAGGTCTAATTGAAACATTCCAACAACTGTGCACAGAAAAAAAACATGGGCTTAGAGATTAATGAAAGCAAAACAAACTTAATGAATATACAAAGAAATGATCGGTTAATGCAGGACATTACGATAGATGGCTAGAGTTTTGAAGAAGTAAAAACATTCAAATATTTAGGACTGCAAATAAACAACAAAGATGAAAACGATCCAGACATAAAAGAACGAGTACTGCCAGGAAATAGAGCCTACTACAGCAACATAAAATTAATACAGAACAAAAACACCAGTAAACCAGTCAAGCTTAGATTGTATAAAACATTAATTAGACCTGTAATCACATATGCAGCCGAAATAATCTGCCTGACAAACAGCGAAGAAGAACAATTACGAAGATTTGAAAGGGAGATTTTTAGAAAAATATTTGGACTCAAAAGACTTGACAATGGAGATGTGCGACCGAAGATGAACCACGAACTGTGCGAAGAATTTGGAGGGGAAGATGTAGTGAAGTTCATTCAAGCCCAAAGGATAAGATGGTTATGACATGTAATAAGAAGCAACAGTAATAAAACAACAAAGTGTTTGATGGAATGGAAACCAACTGGAACTAAACCACGCGGAAGGCCTAGAACGAGGTGGTTTGATGAGGTAGTAAGGGACATACATGAGATGAAGATTTTGAACTGGAGGAGAAAAGTAATGGTCAGAACCGAATGGAGAAAAATTGTGAATGCAACAAAAACGCACCCCAATTTATAAGTAAAGAATATGAAAGACTGGGAAAACGAGGACTAATCCAGCCCATTAATATGATTTAAAACTTCACATGAAGCGGCTATATTTCACCAAGGAATGTGAAACCTATGCAGTGCGTACCAAATGTATTGAACCGGCCTTGTTATTTCAAAACTATTCAAGCTAAATCGAGAAAATTTGGTATGCATGCTGTTTACAAAGCCTCCTATTATTTCCATAGTTTTATTATCTTTTTGATTTTTTTTAAATAGGAAGGGGGGTCAAATCTCATACCGTTTGAAAGGTATTTTCAAGTAGAATTCAGCGACATGCCACTTGCCATAGTTATCTCTAAAGATAACTTCGCTATTGTAAATTAAAGATTGGGAGTAGGTATTAAATGGATAACTAAAGATCCAGTTAGCGCTGAAAACAATGGTTAGTTTATGTTGTTTACCGAACGTCAAAAGCTTAAAACTGTGTCCGAAGTGCTACATTATGGAGCATCTTACAGAAAAAGAACGTATAGAAATCTCAATCGCCAACTCTACGGTTACTAAAACAATGAAGCGTTTTACGGAAAGAGGTACTGTAAAGAATCTTTTAAAGTCTGGCCGTCCAAAAACAGCAACAAAGGATGAAAATTCTGTAAATGTTATGTTGGATGTTATTAATACACCAAGGACTTCGGTACAGCAACTAGCAGCAAATCATGATATATCCAAGTCTTCCGTCTGCAGAGTCTTGAAGCGTCAAAGATTTCACCCTTATAATGTACGCTTGGTGCAAGAATTAAATGAAGACGACTTCGACAGAAGATTAGAATTCTGTGAAGAAATTATGCATCGAATAAATGCTGATCTACATTTCATCCGTAACATCGTGTTTTCTGATGAAGCTACTCTTTTGCTAAATGGCAAAGTACATAAGCAAAACTGCAGATACTGGGCAGACAGTAATCCTCATTGGATGGTCACACGCAATTTTCAAAAAAAGTTAATGTTTGGGCAGGTACGTAACAATAAATTTAACTGAATAGTCTTATGTTTTAATTTAACTACTGCAAGAAAATATCATCCCTCATCTAACAAGATTATACCCCGATGAAAACGATCCTAACGTAGTTAGTAACACGCTATGGTTTCAACATGATGGAGCCCCTCTGCATTATAGCCACGAAGTTCGTGCTTATTTGAACAACGTTTTTCCGGAAAGGTGGATTGGACGTCGAGGACGTATTGAATGGCTTACCCCCTGATCACCTGACTTATCCCCTCTAGATTTTTTTGTGGGGTTACCTGAAGAGTCGTATTTACCTCAATAAACCAAATAACTTGAATGAACTAGTACAACGAATTCGAGAAGAAACAGCAAATATTCCTCGCGAGTTCATTTTGAATTCAATTGAAGGATTTTCTAATCGAATGTATTACTGCCATGAGGCGAATGGCGAACAGTTTGAGCATCGCTTATAAATGTTCCATTCTTGTACTAGATGCATTTCATCAACTTAAAACACGGTTTCAACAATCTGATGTTACATTAAACACCATAAAGCAATTCATTGTTCCCCATGCTAACTGGATCTTTAGTTATCCATTTAATACCAACTCCCAATATTTCATTTACAATAGCGAAGTTATCTTTAGAGATAACTATGGCAAGTGGCATGTCTCTGAATTCTACTTGAAAATACCTTTCAAACGGTATGCGATTTGACCCCCCTTCCTGTTAAAAAAAATCAAGTTATCTGTGCAGCTCCCGACCTTGTCAATTAAAAAAATAATAAAAATATGGAAATAATAGCAGGCTTTGTAAGCAGCATGCATACCAAATTTTATCGATTTAGCTTGAATAGTTTTGAAATAACAAGGCCGGTTCCATACATTTGGTACGCACTGTATATATTTGTTTATTCGTTTACGTTTGGTGTGCGAGTGAATATTCTTGACCATGTTCCAAATTTTGCACTTTTTAAGATTATAGGAATTTCAAGTTAGTTGTATAATTGTAATTCTTTTTAAATAAAGTAATATTTTCAAGAAACAAGAAACTTACTTGCATTTTATGTAAATGGTGTAATTTCAAACCACTTTTAAATAAACATAAATAATAATTTAAAAGTGTAGGCTACTTACGTGGTATTCACACTGTCTTCACGTAAAATAAATATTTTATAGAAAAATATAATTCTAAATTAAATATTACAGTTACAATATTTTATGGCGGTTCTAAACTAACTAATATAATATTATAAAACTATTTTAAATTGTTTTCTTCTAATGTAAGCACTTAATCTTCAAGATAAATTAATAAAGAAAGAAAATTGGTGTATCTAGAAAAACGAACGACCGAAAATCGATCTTAACAAGAATGGTATTATATTTTATCCTTAACAAACATTATCAATCTTCATTTCCTCTTAATTTTAATGCGCCACTCGTCCTTATAATTGGCCAAATTTAAAGGGAAACAAGTGGAAAGCGTGTTGATGGCACAAAAATCAAGAGAAGCATTAGCAACGGCCACCGAAATAAAATTTCCTCTGACTTATTTTAACAGACAAAGATTAATTTTTGTTATTATTATGCAAAGAAGCTAAATTAATGTGCTATTCAGATAGAATAAAACAAAAGCAATGCAAAAGTGAAGATGGTAAGAAATTTTTAAAAATGTACAAATTAATGTATTCTCATTCTTATTGTAACAGAAATGCTAATACGAAATGATGTTGGCTGCTATGTTCTAAATTCTGGAAAATCTATTATATAACTTTATAAATGGAAAGTACTTTTTAACTGAATGAATTATTTAGTGTTTCGTGTTTACATCGCCTATACACTTTTACATTTGCAACCAAAGCAAAGCAACATTTTCAGGATACTTAAATATGTAAAAACGAAATTATAATGCAACACTCTTGCAAGTAATTATTAAGAAATAAATACAGACAATTACTAATATCGTAAGCACTGTATAACGTTATCAAATTATTATAATATTGGTATTGTAAATTATCAAATTTACCAAAACATAACTAAACAGTCTCGTTTGCTAATCTAAATTAAGAAATCAGACTGTAGAAGACAATGAATACACTAAACCATTGAATGTGTTTAAGTATTATTAGGATGCTTTAATTAAAATATAAAATAGTACCTACCCTATAAACTCAAAGAAATTATAAAGAAATAAATGTTTTTATCCCAACACATATAAACAAATATTAATAATTAGTGCGATAAAAAAATTATAGATAATGCAAATTATCCGTTCATACATACTTGTATGCATTTAGTATTATACGTATTGCTGTGATTCCAGCACTCATAATTGAATATGCCATTTGGGTTGCCTATATATTTAGGGGTTTGGATTCAACTTGCCCAAATATTAGTGGAATATATTAATTTGTTACCTAATAGGTAAAGGATACACTTTACATCACTTGATAATAATAAGAAGTGCTGATAATAATAAGAAGAAATCCTAAAAGGATTTTTCACTTAAAATTGAAAACTTATTTTGACAAGTTACGATTTGCATATCGTTAGGTCGTTGGACTTGGTTTTTCATAATTGAAGCCATTGTAAGGTGTAGTTTCACCTGGAAATTATAAAAGGCATAGATGGAAAGGTGTATGCAAGCAATCACCACTATACTCACAGTTTTTGTTGTTAAATTTCAAGCAAATGTCATGCTGGTTTAACGATGCATCTAATTTCATGATAAATGTATAATTTTCATTAATCTATGCATTTGCAGCCAAAATGTTTTGCTGCAATATTCTTAATTCGATTCTAGAGCACCTTTAGCAATAGAATTTTCAATTGGAAAGCTCTATATAGAGAAGGTTTAGCCTGTCGAAGCTTATAATTTGTATCGTTTTAACCTTACCTACTAAAATGGTAAAATTTTATTAATATTTAAAGTTTTGGTGCCAACATTCTTGTAAATATCGTGTGATAGGATATGTGGATTCATTTAATACTAAAAAGAGAACATAATAAGGTGTGAAAATGTTATTATCTATAATTTTGTAAAAACCATGTTCGTCAGGAAATTCGAGATGGTTGCCATTGAATCCTGGAGTTAAATTTGCTTTTTGTTAGACATGCAATATACCAAAATATAGGGAAAATTATCCTCTTTCCGATTATGTAATTTGTTTAAACATTTAATTTAATTTTTTAACAATATTTTGGTTATGTAAATTTTGTTAGGTTAGATGTTCAATTGTTTTTAGTTACTTACCAAATTTTTTTTAGTGGAAAAATGACGTTCGTCATTTGTTATTGGAAAAAATATAAAAGCAGATCAAAAGTCTGGTTACTTGCTTGTTGATTTTCATATAAAGCAGAAGCCATGTTGGATCATGCAATAATTTGTTAAAATCTTTAAGTTATGTGTGACAGATTTAACGCAATGAAATCTTAAAAAAGTGAGGTTATGACAAATGTCATCCAAATTAAATTTTTTTAAGTGTTTAATAATGATAATAACAATGGGCAATTAAAGTGATTTAAATAAAAAGGAATGTGAAAGTGTTAATTTGGTTTATTTATAAGAAGGAAATTTTTTAGAAAACGTATTGTAATTTTATTTCTGGATGGAACGAAATTAAAACTGGATGTAATAAGAATTTTTGGGAAATAGACGATTGATTTATGTACTCACGTATTGGAGGTAAATTGTCCAATATTTAATAGTTGTAATAAATTACAAAAAAAGACCCACAAGAACAATTATACGGAAATAAAATATTTTAATTGTTAAAAAGGAGATTCATTTGTGTATTTTTCTTGTTTTGTTTCACAGGTATAAGTAGAACAATATTTTATTATTTTGTCAAAGAGCGACCCGCCTGAAATGTTCTCATGCAATTTTCTTGAGCTTGTCTTTGGATTTTAAAATCATAGCCCGAGCAAATTTTCTTTTCATCACAAAGGTAAGTGGTGTTTGTTTTTTGTATAACTTTTCAGTTTGCCTTGCTATTATTAACATAAGTAATAGTGGTCTTTAAATTTAAATAAATTTATGATCAATTGTTGTAAAGTTATAATAGGACGGCGCTTATCACCATACAATTTTATTGTCGCACGAATGCGATGCTTATTAACCAATAAAATATATCATAGCAGTATGTAGCTGTAGTATGAATTTCCAAAATTTTGTAATTATTCGGAATTTTCCAAGATTTAATTGTCGAGTGAAGAAAAATGCTACCTTTAAAGTAATTTTCAACTTTTAAAATTAAATACAATTTATGTAACTTTGCTTGTCATCTATATATTTAAAACACAAGGCTTATTTTTGTTTCAGTACGTTTGAGAGTTCTGCTGGGTCGATCTATGTCTTTCTTTTTTTATATTGAAACTTTCGCTGCGTAGATCAATCAACACTATTTCATTTTTACAATTTCTTAATGTTTATATTTTTAATTTAAATAAATGTAAAATGACTAATTCAAGACGCATGAAATCAGACATTAGAGACCCTTCAATTAGAGTCTGGCCAATGCGTTGCCAAGGTGCCCGCCATTTTATGTCACAATATTTTTGATATGATATTTTGATTCTAATTATAATGTAATTTTACTGTTAAATATGTTTTATATACACAACCCGCTGTTTCGTGATTTTTAATTGAGTCAAATACTGTTTACATGCGTGCCAATATTTGGTCGTGTAACTATTTCTGTACTTTTCAAATTTGGCGCCACGCGTTGTGATATAAAATGGCTGCCTTGGCCAGACTCTGATTAAAGGGTCTATATCCGACATTAGAGACCCTATATCTACTATATCTACAACTATATCTACAAAGATCCTAATCTTAATTGGGCAAGAAAAAAAATTACCTACAAATAATTTATTCAAACATGCACGTATATGAAAACTTGATTTAATATTTTAGAACGAATTCGTACATCTGGTGCAGTATCCAGTTTATTGCGATGTTTCGTTTTTGTATTTCACATAAATGTAGGTAGCAGAAGGTACCAACAAATAAAATAGTCATTAAGCCGTTATTGTAGGAAAGTTTAAAGTTTTGCAAGTGGTTTCATTTTGTTATATTACAGGACTTGCAACTGGTCCCACGGAACCCCAAAATATTTTCACGAAGCCCTAGGGTTCCACGAAACACTTTGGGAATCACTGACCTAGATACCTCTTAAACTGCGTTTGAATTTCGTTAACTTTTTTTGACATTTGCCATTTCGCTAAGTTACCGAGAAAGTTTCCGGAGATATTTCCATGAAAAATTTCCAGAAATCCAACACTATTTTTATGCCATGTTTTTGAAATATGCACTAAGACGCGTACAAGAATTTTTTAAACAAGATCGATTTTAGATTTTATTCTTGCCATTTCGTAATTTATACGCGTGCAGTATTTAAAAGTACTACAATATATTAATTCCAAATACTAGAAATAAAGCATGCGGCTTTGGCGGTTGCAATCTAGCCTTCCATCATCCATCATCATTGAGTGTTTAATAGGTATTCGAATGGTTCTGATGTATAGACAAACCCTTGCATGCCGCTATAGTTCTCCTTTATGAGTGCTACAAGACCAATCTGATAATTCCTTTTTATAAGCTTTGACATTATATTTTCTTTAGTCTTTAAATTTTTAAAACAATAAATTTAAAATACTTTATATCTATTTAAATCACAAGAATTATTTTTGTTACGCTTTATTTCAGAGCTCCACTGCATCGATCTGCGCTATTCCAAGTTAAAGGGTTTACGCTAGGGATTTGCTAGCTCTCCTTAGTTTTGCGATTTGTTAATCATTTATTTATACTTTTAAAAACGTTATTTGTAACCGATGCATTTCTATACGCTCGAGACCGAATGTTACTTACTCACTCGCTTCGTCACGTGTCGGAACTAAACATCCTCCCTCTACTTGCTTAGTACGTCACCGATCGCTTGCTTACAAATCATATCAAAAACAATTCTTAGCCGAGTGTTAAAGTATTTAATGTGAAGCATTTCCACGGAATTCGATACGAGTGTCTGTCTCTGTCTATCAGTTTTTTTTTTCGAAATTTTTTAATTCTCATCAGATTCTAATATTTGATAAAAAAATAGTATACGAATGTCTGAAGAATCAGAATAAATTAGGAAATTAGTATATTAAGCATATGATATATGGATTCAATGTAGAATTTCCGTATGTATGTATGTAGGTAGAACAAACCGAAGGGGAGTGGTAAGCCAGAGCGGGCGATATGTCGGAAGGAAGGAGGGTAAGTTGTGAGAGGGAAAGGTTAGGATTAGATTTTTTAATTTAATTAATTTTAATTATTTAAATAATCACTCATGAAAATTCGAAGGACTGTAATCACACACGAATGTTGTAGATATGGAAATCCTACAATAACTTCAATCCTTTTGACCATCATGTCTTGACGGGGTTTCTCTAGTATATTATTAATACATTATACTTTTTGAAGTTAAATAAGGTATTTTTGAAATCATTACAGCTTAGTCATAAATCCTTAGGAATACACAATTGAACGTTAGAATTACTTTTAAAAGTACGTAAAATTTTTGTGAAATAAGTTCTTTTAATCTCAGCATCGATTTGGTGATGTGAGGAATTTGGAAGTTATAATTTTAAGTTAACATCTTATTTCTTAGTTTAATTTGTTTGGTATTAGTATTATTAATAAGAGTACTAAACAACAATGTTTGTTGTGATAATAAAAACGAAGACAGCTGCATTACCACGAAGAATTGATAATAGGATTTTTTTTGGTGCTACAGTAGAATCTATGAAAACATAATTGGCTACACCAACGAAAAATAGTAATCTAGTTTAAGAAAGAAAGTTGATTATAAATGAATAATTAGTTTTGGATATATTATTATTTAGCAGTACGATTCACCTAACCACCTTGAGAACCTAATATCATTCTGAGATAAAGAATTATTATCTATTAAATTCTTTTTCAATCTTATATTCTTAATAAGCAATGAAATTATATTTTAATGGTGTTAACAAGGTAGGCTATAATAGTTATAGTTTTTTTAAAATTATTATAAGAACAATTTTTGAAAATGTTTATTGTATTTTATTCTTTTATGCATGCATTATTTATTTTATTTATTTGTTTGTCAATACATATATTGCGGCATATGGCCGCATTATTATTTGAATATTCTATATAAGGAATTAAAAGAAATAGTCTAATAGTTAGCGAAGTATAAATCTTAATTAAAGTACTTCAAGGTTATTTACTGCAAAACAAAATTCCGCTATTCGATAAAGCCCCGATTTCGTAATTCTAGCACGTACTATTCCGGCAGAAAAATTTTGCACGATTTTTTTCCCATGCTCACATCCAGTGGCATGTTGTCAGATTATTATTTTTCTTTTAATGACATATGTCATCAAATACAATTTAGTAAAATACGTAGTTTTTAAATCAAAATGATGTATCTTGGTATATATTGTTTTTTGAAAATAAACCTTTTCTATATTAATAAAAAAACTAACTAATATTATTTTATTTTCATTGCAACAGTTATTTTTGACCTGCCTATGATATTGTGTTAAAGTTGTGTCATGTCATGAAAAGTCTTTCTGACTCACTGAAACTTTAAGAAAATCAGCATACTTGATAAAAATCGTGCAAAACTTTCCTGCCGAAATAGTACATATAAATATTTGTAACAAGAAAATGCTGCAAAATACAACAAAAACATTATTTCTACAATAACTAACTGAATTAAATTACTGTACACATCTGTGAGAGTCCTGTAGTCGCTGAAAGCACTTATGCTAGCAGTACACAGATTATTTAATTAACAGTCGGATATATTAACAGTGAATTAAATTAAGTAAAGAAAACTCTTTCAAACAGATCAAAGTAGTTATACTACACAGATAACAGAACACCTGAGTCTTAGGTACATTTATTCTGATAATTATTGGTCTTTTAATTACCGAGTGTATATCTATAATTGATGTAATAACTGTTCTGTTAATTGCCGGAAATAAAAGTCAACTAGATGAGAACCAAATAAAAGGAAAGATAAAGCAACAATATGATTCCTAAGAGCTGGTATGTGATCAACTAATGAATAAATTACATTGAAAAAATACTACCAAATGCTGGTTAACCAGACAGGTTAATACATACTAATCTATTACTTAACAAAATTAGTTTTTTGACTGTAGACGTAGAAAATTAATATTCTAAAGTGTTCTCACAAGATGAACTTCTATTAAAGTGCCTTTAAAGTAAGAAATCTTGTAGAAAACTGAGAAAGCTCATCATTCAGCTAGGTTAGGAATCAGAAAACTTTTCAAAAAAATAAGTGACCAACACTCAAATTCAAAATTGCAGAAATTCCCAGAAATACCTCACATAGGCAATCCAACATACGAAGAAATTTTTTATAGCTGCAGAAATGTAATTAAAAAAATTTATTTAAGTCGAAACTGTAGTAATTGACACTTTCCATTCTTATCATTCTTGTCCTTGTCCTTTGGGGCAAGGCCCACCTGTCTGTAAAATTTCAGCTTCCTAAGTCTTCTAGTTTTCGAGATATTTTTCGGTGGACATCGGACATCGGACTCCGGACATCGGAACTGGCTATTATTATATAGCAGATAAATGCCGACGTTTCGACAAGTAAATCGTTGTCTTCAAGAATTATTTCTCTGTTATTAATAGTAATATTAGATTTGTTTACATTTGAATGATTATAATTACAATTGAACATGATATAAAACCAAGTTGAATAACACTGAAAAGTCATTTGTTGGATATATTACACCTACGTACGTACTTTCAGTTTAGGCCAATATTGAATTACTTTTAGTAACCCTTTTATTATGCAAGTACATATTTCCATAGGTGTTTAATTTAGCTGTAAAAGTTCAGATCTCTTATTTATTCCTCAACACTCTAAACTATTATGTATTTCAAAGATCATTGTCGATCTTCAATTGACCTTAACACAGAGTTCTTTTGTTTGATTCGTTCGGTAAAACTCTAGATTAAACAGACTAGCTACACTTCGACGGTTTATTGAAACTCTTTCCTTGTCTATCTATGATCAAATATTAGAGCAGTTTTAACAAAAATGAACAGCATTATTGAATAAAGGAATGCAGTAATAAATAAGCTTTACGTTGCTGGTGCAATGATCAATGGTCTTGTCACGAGCGAAATCATTCCAAGATAAATTTATTATAGCGTTTTATTAAAATCGTTTAATCCAAAATGACATACGCCTTCAACCAAGAATAAAAGCTATTAATAAATCTGCTAAGGACCGATCTCTGACAAATTTATATAAAACCGTTTTCAAAGTCACTAAAAATTTCCCATTGGAGCTACTAATAGAAAAACTGATGATGCGCCACATTTATGTGGATTAATTGTATATTTCCTTTGTTGCGATCTTTTCCCAAAGAAGTCTTCTATAGTTATGGCCGAAACGTCTACTAACTAACTAACCAACTGTCTACTAATTCTGACAAATCTCTTCGTGTTCACTAATGTCATTATTATTTAAAGAAGGTCGTACAAAAACATCCCTCCAGCGCCGTCCTTTGATTTTGAAGTCTCGAGAACAAATTTGGAGTAGGGCCCCCAGTAAATAAAAAAATTACCGGGTGTAGCTAATATAACTAGCAACCTCGTTTTCCTGATCAATATGTGGTCGCTTTCTGCTAGTTTTCGAGAAAATCGCATTTTAACTTTTAAGCACGCCAAAGTACTTACATTAAAACTTTTTTAATTTTAAAGTTTAAAAAAATTCTTTGCTGCTTGCTGTCTCGAGAAGTGTTAGACACCTATTTATTTTCCGACACTTTGGTGTTGGGTGTTGCGAGTGGCGTTGAAACACACCACTACTAAGCAGTGTTGATAGATTGGACAAGCGAGCGGGAATTTCCTACTATCTCCATGATTACTTTTAGTCCAGCCAGCGCCTCGAGATTATTCGGTTACAAATGTCTCATCGTCTGCTCGTTTATAAAAACTTCCAAACGTTGAGACGTTTGGAAATTTGGTACGCTTCATTTCAAAAGTAAGCTTTAGCTTTATGTATAAGTACTTGCATCAAATGACGGTCTCTCAGTCTGTTTTATTAATGTCTAAGATTCCAGAGCAAAATTTTAAAATCTAAAGGTTATGTTGTGAGTTCAAAATATAAACAAACCTATATGTCAAAATGTTATGTTAGAAATTGTTGAAACGTCATGTAATTAATAATTTGTTGAAGTTCTTTGAATTAACTAGTTTGTTTTAACAATAATTTATTTTCAACTAAAATAATATTCAGTGCCGTGAATTTTATTAGTGGATAAACTTTTTTTGTAAGAAAATTTTTTATGAGTTATGAGACTATCAATCTTAATTATAAATTGGATAATGGAAGGGAATTTATCAATTTAATTATTGAATGGACTTATGGATAATGGACCAATAGATTGATATTTTTTTAAATATTTTAAAGTATTTAATTAGTTTAATTTTAGTGTTTAAGATAAGACTTAGAGATATTACTTCTGAAGATAAAAAAAATTAAACTATCTTAGAATTGATCTTTCTTGGATTCAGGATATCCAAATTTAATTTTTTTATTTATTTCGATTTTTATGGTTTTTGTTCATTTGTTATGTTAAATAAATTTTGTCATTTCACTTCTAAAGAATTTATTCTTTCTTGTTGTTTTTCTGTGTAGTTTAATTATGTTTCATAGATTCATATTTAGTTATTGCCCTATAAAGCGACCCGGCTGTTGAGTCTGAGTAAGATAGTAAGATTCAAGCTTCACAACAATTATTTTAGCAGGAGAATTTTCTTTTAAGGTAAAGGTAGGTGGTTTATATTTTGTATATATTTTCACTGTGCTGTTACTAAAGTCTGTTTTATGTGTTGTTTATACTGATAATTAAATGAATTTTAATAATTTATCAAGTTTCAATTCATGTTCATAAACAACTTACAATTATAAATAAAAAATTGCCCCCCCCCCCCCCATATGTTTATTATAGCAATATATTGTGTTGTTGATTAAAATAAGGAAGCTCGGTGCGGGGCTTCACTAGCTTCTGCATCTCTAATTATACCTATTTACGACAGTTTTCCAATCGGAATTTATAATATATTTTTATTTTAAATAATAAGCTATGTAAACACTAACTATAATATAATTGTAAGGTAAATACTAATAAGTTGTGGGCTTAATGAACCATATAAAGCTGGTTTGTTAAATATGCACTACATAGTACATCTGTGTAATGTTATAGCTAAATATGCAACATAGAGTGATGTTCTTATATTACTTTTACATAATTCTTAAGCAATGCATACTTAAAGTTTAATAAGTTATGTGTAATATCTATAGAATGAATTACTTCCTAAAATGCGGAGAAATAAAAACTGTGAATGTAGAAACAGTAAACAACATTACTCTGTAAGTATGATTTCATAATAATCATGGGACTATTTCCAGGTAGTTGTTCTTTGGATTATTATGAGTTATAATTTAATATAAATAAATTAAGGGTTCTTTGCTTCGTTGGGGCAAAGAGCTTTCTAGTAACTCTAACTACCTTATATGTATATAGTATGTCTGAGTAAACAACCTTGATGCGCCTAACTATTAGAGCATTATAATACATTACGATTTTTTCAATTCAATAAATAAGTCATAGCACACGCAGATTCATTAGTACGTGTAATAGGGTTAAAAGTTATTCTGGCAGTTTTATTTTCATTATGAATACTAATGTAACGAAGTTGAATTATATTTTCAAATCTAATTATAACTTGTGTAACTTGCTATTTGAGTTGGTAACCTGCGATTTCTTTTGTTTCGCAAGAAAGTTTTTTCATGCTTTACATTTTTCAGACTGTTGAATTTTCATTTTATAAAAGACCAACCTTGTTAATCGAATTGTAGGCCGAATAACTTTTTCTTTTTTAATTTAAAAGAAAATCCAGTGTTGTTTAAGTGTTATAGAATACGTGTATTGCTATCCCTTATTATTAAAAATTTAATACTGGCAACTACGAAACAGAATTCCATACCATGAAACTCCGTGCACTGAAACTGAGGTATTTCGCACCGGTGTGAATGTCACGTTATCACACGAGAGTGCGAAAAATATACCATCCCGAGAGTTATGTCTACAGTATTTTTCCAACGGCTTAAAAGACGAAATTCCTACTAGCCGGCTTAGATAAATTTTAAAATAAGGTACTCAAATTTAAATATTAAAATAAATAAAAAAGCCTGTAAACAACCAGTTTATTCACAAATTGGTTAAAAAAAATAATTTTATTATAAAAATAACAAAACGATTTTCTTTGGAGAGGAAGCACGAACCAAATCGATTATCTGGAAAACAGCTTGCCCGATTTAACAACATTTTAAACTTAGGAATTCAATCTAGCAACTAAAAAAAATCATATCGACTTTTTATTTATTATGTTCTTGGGTTAGTTCTTTAAATGGAACACCCTGTATAGTGTTATATTCTTACAATTTGTATATTGCCAAATTTGTCTGTTAAAGAGTACTTTTTAACAATATAACACTATACAGGGTGTTCTAGGTAAAAAAATTAATTTTAAAGTAAATGCAAGAAAATAATAAATGTGGCAACAACGCCATCATTTTTGTATTTGTTGTAATTTGTAATCCTCAAGTGCAAGATTTTGTTCGAATATTTCTTATATTTAAAAAGACTTTATTAGTGCTCGCTATAGACTTTTCTAAAAACTGTTTTCTACTTAACAAAACAAGTTGGTAAATTGACAATAAGGAATTAAAATTCACAACAATATTTCTGAGCAGTTATACGCAGGCAATAAATATTATTTGCTCACGAACCGTTAAGAGTAAATATAATAATCAGTTAGGGTATAAAAAGGACAGAACATCTGTTGAATTAATTGACTTTAAGACCTAAATCGATAAAATTCTTACCAGATCACTAAATGGTGCGCATTTACCGTAACCTTACAAGAAATTACAAATAGTACTCATTTAATCATTTCTGTAGGTTATCTCATCGATTAATCAAAATTATCCATTAAGTAAATTGCATACTTAAAAGCGTAGTCGGCATATCCATATCGTAAAAGAGATTGGAAAGGACAAACGATGGATTCTACTCACCGTGGATCAGGAGGAATATCTAATTTACCTAATCTTGAGTTTCGATTTACTCTGCGGGTATGTTCGACTTTTGGCATTCTTGAGCAGTGGTAATGCGGTTACTTCCTGTAGGTAGGAGGTGTTAATGTTGTCTATATTTCTTCTAATTTCTGTGCAATACCAACACCAGACTCTTGCGATCGATTTTAATGTTGGCTGGCTAGATCGGATCTTGCTTTAAGATGTGATACGGATGTCCTCATATATGGACAGGTGGATGGTTCTGTATGATTTCTTCAAGAGCTGGTTGACGAAGCAACTTGTGGAGGGAGACGTGGCAAACGATAATAGTATGCCTTGTGGTGTTAAGTTGCTTATCTAATTTTGACTGTCCAACAAAAAAGTCGGAAATCTTATGCTCTCACCCCCTAGGATAAAAAAAGGATTATTGTACATCGAAAAAAAAGGTACTCCTATTTTTTTATTTTGAAATCGAACAATGTTTAGGGGTGCCTCAAAGCCCTTCAAGTTTCCCATGTATTTTATATGGGGAAAAACACGTTTTCGTAGATTTGGTATAGAATCCTAGAAAATCAATATTGTTCAATCGGACTGCTCTGTTTCTCTTTAGAAATGTTCAGAGAATGACATCCAATAATTTATTTGTTAAATTTCTTATATTTACTATTTTCTACAGACTTGCAAAAAATTCCATAAATAGAAGAAACACGAAAAAATCGTTAAAAAGTATTTATTACTATTTTTTAATATAAAATATTTTGATAAATAAATTATTGGATGTCATTCTCTGAACATTTCTGAAGAGAAACACAGTAGTCCGATGGAAAAATATTAATTTTCTAGAATTCTATACCAAATCTACGAAAAATTGTTTTTTCCCGTATAAAATACATGAGAAACTTTAAGAGCTTTGATGCACCCCTAAACATCGTCCGATTTCAAAATAAAACAATAGGGGGTACTTTTTTTTCGATATACAATAATCCTAGTGGATGAGAGCATAAGATTTCTGACTTTGCTTTTTTGTTGGACCACCCTATAGTGTTCAGTCACACTGGTGCACCATACTTTGTGGTACTACGCATACGCTGCGTACGCAGTACTGCGTATACGGTAGCCGAAGTATCTCATGTTGTCGAGAATAGCTTTTGATTGATACTATTTGTGTTGCAGATATTCGCTAACATCTCTTTCATGTGTTTTTTGTAGATTAAACTCAGCGAAACTGGAGTAGTACTCAGGTAGTTCGGTATCTAGAAGCCGGATTATGGTTCAAACGAACAACTTTGAAATACGTTTCCAGATTACAGCTTGGAATTTTGTTGTACAAAAGAAAGCAACACCGCTCCAATTAGCAAGTCTTGGTCTCTATCTCCACAATTTCCAAGATACTGTATCTGGCATGTCAGATACATAATTCGACCATTACTACTAGACAAATGTACTAGTTGTTATACAGCGCGATGTGATACTACAGCAGTGATGTCAGAATGGAACGGGCGACGGGCAGTTCTTTTATATTTTATAAGTAAAAATAATATAAAAATCATCGTAAACCATACATTTGAATAGCAGTAAAAACTTTAAGAAAATTTTTAATTTAAAGTAAGAAAAATAATTTGCTTAATAAAAACAAATATACTACATACTCGAGGACTTTTTTGCAACTCTGTTATTGTCCTCTTCACCAATGTACAGAATAATCACTCGCACATTTGTCTACTAGTAAACGTTCAATGGTATATACAAATCAAAGGATCTAATACATATACTTGATGCAGTCTATTCATTAGGGTTTTTATTTGTTTGCTTGGCATTCAAGCAGTGACAATCCAGGATTGTAAAAGGTCATAAAATAGATCTGGTGTTAATTAAAGAACACAATATGTAGAAAATTAAAACCGGGTATGTTTCAAAGCAAAGCAACCTGAATACGAGATATACGTAACTAGCATTACCTTCTATAGCATATGGAATTATAACGTATACCCGAAACGACATAGCGAATCTAATTAATATCCCCTGACGCAATTGCAATATTCACTCGAATGTAGTTAACATTTCTGGAAATATAATAAAACTGTAATAATCCTAAGTAAATATTTATGCTCTAAAAGTGTCCAGTTTTTCTCCGAGCATATCTTATTTTTAAATGTTTAACCAAAACGTTGCTATAATGTTGCTGAAATGTACACCAAGAACTGATTAATATTATAGCAGAGAAGGTACTAAAATGAATATAAACAAACCATAGCGTTTCCACGCGTCTGAGAGCCAGCCACACTGCCTCAAAAATGTAATTCTCTCCCAAGTGCGCGAAAATTATGTGATACCGTGTAGTATGCAGGCACTCAGACGCGTGGAAACGGTATGGCATGTTCATATTCATTAATAAACTGTTAAAAACTAGCAGTATTCCAAAAACTAGCTTGATGTACAAATTTCAACGTTGTATCAAAAAAACTACGAATTCTCATCAGTATGGTGGATTGTCTGCAGCACCACATCAGTATGGCAAATATAGCTCGCATAGATTTTGCTCTCTAAATCTTTACTTTACACGAAACAATTTATATTGAAATGTTTATATTTCATACACGTTTAATATATTTTGATAAATTTAATATATCTATTAAACATTTTTCTGATATTGGAAAATTAATATTTAAATGTAAAACAGTGTATATTTGATATTCGTTTAATATACAAATAAAAATCAACTATAAAATGCATGATTCAAAATATTTACTAAATGTATCATCTAGAGAAAAAAATTACATTTAAATTTTTATATCTTATAAATATTTAACATACATTTTAAAAAATATATTTTTAAGTTAAGATATAATATGTAGATTCTGTATATACTGCATAGCTCATCGATGATTTGCTTAAAGCTTAGAATAGTGTAAAACATGTGTTGACATCTGAAACATTTTATTTAGTTTTTGAGATGTTTTATAGGCTTTATTGTAAAAATATAATGTTTAAACTTGAGGCTCGCAAATTGATAATATCCGTGAGCAGATTCGGCTAGTTTCGACAATCGGCGTTGGCGCATAGACCTTTCATACGCTTTTTACTGGTGTTAAAGTAAAATTAATGTCACCGTTTATTTGATTACTACCAGAAAATAAACAGGTAGTAATTTTTGAGTAACATAAAATTAAAATGCGGCATTTTTTAATTTGTATTGCTTTATGTAACTTTATTACAACGTCGCATCATGTTGTGTTCGGAATTTTCGATGAAACTTTCATATCTATATAATACTTAATAAATATTGAACATTTCTTAAATAAAATAATGATTTCATTTTCTGTATTTGACAAACATTGAGAATTAAATATTTTAATTATATACATATATGATGCTACCAGTAATAGTTAATAGCGTTTTATATTGTAATTTACTAGAAGACGTTATTTTGATTTCTTTGCGCATCCCCACGTAATCAGACTGACATCATACAACAATAACTTGTTCAAAAACAGAGATGTGATGTAGGCGGATTCGCCATTTTTGCAGTCATGTTTCGAGGATGGTGAGAACATTTTGAAAGTTTTTGATTGGGCTAATCGGATTTTAAGTAAAATGCTACTAAGGCCATGTTGTAATCGACAAAAGTTGAAATAACTGCATTTGGTCCGCATGGCATGTCAACAGGCCAACAACGCTTGCTTGGGGTATTCCAGAGTTTGTTACGTGGTACTTTCAGAATTCATCGTTTAGAGTACTTGTTGCTCAGATGTGACTTTAATAGTAGATATTATTGCTGAAGAAATGTAATTTTAATCTATAATAAAATATAAAGTACAACAAATCTAAACACCAGATACGATATACATACAGAAACACTGCGAACATAATTCGTTCTAGATAATATTGATCGTAACTAATCTATCTGTACGGTGTTATATAGTTTGGAGAAGGCAACAATAAGCACAACGAAATTAAAGAATACTTATAAAACCCACTGCAGATGTTCTAGTCGCTACAACAGATCACACCTAGTAAGTTCAGAATAAAATAGGTGCACTGAATGTTAAAAAATTATCTGGGTGTTCATCATTCTTTTAGACATAATGGGCGATTTCTACTTCAAGACGTGTTAAAAGATGATGTTAATAAAAGACGGAAGTTGTTTACAATTTTAACCATATTAAAATTATCATTTAAATCAGTTTATTCATTTAATGTTTCCCTATTTTTTGTATTCGTTTTTGCCATTTTAGACTTATTAATTTTATCTCATTTATGTCTAGTGTAAATAAAAAAAAATCAATTTACCTTTTTTAATTAAATGCTACTACACATAGATATTATCATCTTAATAATATTTTTTAAATTAATATATTTTATAATTTTTTATACGATGACAATAGCAATGATTATTTTATATGCTTGTAAATAATTTTAGAAGATGTGCTTAAAACTTATATTTTGGTAATAAGATAATGACAAATATAAATTACCAACACTGTAAGCAACCTTCTTACTATTAAAAACATTGTTTTACTTGACTTTTGATAGTATTGCTGTGAAGATCTCGTTCCCACAAGACTTATATGAGACTCTTTTCAGGATGAGTCGTTTTGTTATTTTTATGATTAACTGTTATGATCGTTAAAAAATAATAGACAAAGAAAATAAGCGAAATAGGAATCAATATGTCTCATTAAACACCTACATTACACGTCTAAATAACTTAGACATACTTTTAGTACATTAAATCTGATTATGCAACAAAATTTACATAAATCCACTTGACAATGAAGAAAGCAGGCCTGTAAATATGTTTTTATGTAATTTCGACAAAGAAACTCAACTATTCAATAGAATCTTATTAAATCATGCGACCAAGATGAAATTACACGAAATTCCAGAAATACATCAAACCACAGAATTAAAATTTAAAAGAAAATTAACCTTTCCAGCAAATACCAATCACATGACAATGCAATTTGTTAGATATCAACATTATTATAACAACCTGCTTTAGGGTTGCCAACTTTTGAAAGTAGGAGGTAAGGACAGTCAAGAATTTCAATAAAACGTTCTTTATTATATTCATTTATAATAATAAAGATTTTCCAATGCTATTTAAATGAAAATGAAACATCAATGTAGTAAACTGGTCAATGTCGTTAAGGGTTCTCTTAAATTCTCGCAAAGCGGTTCTTTCCATATATACACGAGTTCTTCTTTCGATAAATTCAAGGGATAGTTATTATAGAAACCGAAGTTTAGTTATTGTAAATAATATTATCGACAAATTCAAATAAAAGTCGATACTCGGCATTATAGATTTTTGAAAATATGAATGTAGCAGATTTTCGAGACAATTTACTTTGTGGCGTCATTGTAATATCTTACTAAGCACTGTAATCAATTAATAAGTGAACGTACTGTCATTAGTAACTGTAGAAAGTTATCAAAAAGTAATGAATAATAAAAAAGAAACAAACAAAAAAGGATGATAAATGACATTCATTAAAGAAGCAAAAAAACATGAACAGACAGCATGACCGACAGGAGCTTTCAAAACCCCTGTTGTATTTCCGGTTTGGGTAATTTGTTTAATAGAATTTTCATAAATAAACAATGTTTTTATAATTATATTTATAAAAAGAAATAACTTACAATAGTATGCATAACCATTTAGTTTTATTTTTATTTACAATTTACATACATAGTTAAAGAAACGAGTATAAAATTAAAAGATAATTTTATGTAATTGTTCTTTTTCATAAATACATATTATATTTATAAAAAAAATAATTTATAAAATAAACAATTAATTAATTAAATAAACAAACAAAAAAGGATGATAAATGACATTCAATACCCCTCTATTTACAGTTCGGGTAAGTTTTCTTAATAACGTATTTAATATATTTCATAAATAAACATCTTTTTAGAATTATATTTATAAAAAAGAATAATTACATAAAATTATCCCTTAATTTTATAGTCGTTTAAACAAAATAAAACTAAATGATTATGTATGCCATATTAGTATTTAATTGTAAGTTAAGTATTCTATTAGAAAAAATTACCCGAACCGGGAATAGAACGGGATTTTTGAAATGGTGGTGGAGACCTAGTTTTAGAGGTTCCTCTTACCCTTCCCCCCCGGCAGATAGTTCAGTATACACATAAGTTTTCTTTTTTTCTGAGCTTTTAATAACATTTTCTTCATCGTCCGGTAAATTATAATCTGTAGCATCACTGATTTTACTGGCTTTTAACAATATTATGCTAAAGTACCTAACTTAATACAGTTCAGAGCAAATTTGATTCATTTTGCACAAACGATGTTGGCGGTTAATTTGAAACTTACAATTCTTGATTCTCGAAAGCTAATTTCAGTGATTAAAGTAGAATTTAAAATTTTAATTAAAATATTAAATCATTTTCGTTGATGTTTGAAATAAGTACCAAACCCGTTCTTTCCTATAACAAAAAAGGACGAAGGGCACGCTCTTAGAAAGAAGGACTGTTTTTCCGAAAAAATATCAGTTGGCAACCCTAACCTGCTTTATTATATTCTAGATGGTATTATACTAGAATACAAACCAATACATCTCAAATTTAAGAAATATTTGTACGGATTATCCCATGTACAAATTTGAATCAAAAATAAGGACTCCTTTTCGAGGTTTGTTTTAAAATTTGAGGTTATGTATCTTCTAAATCGTAAATATTTATTTATGGTTGATATTTATCTAGTAAACCTCATTAAACGCATATCTTTCAGGAAGCATGTAAATATCATGACAATATGTTAAACTTTGTGATATAGCAGAATTTAGTAAAATATTAATCGATTCGTTGATTGTTTACATTCAAATCTATAATAACAGTATAAAGTTTACAAAATCTCGATTTATTTGTAGATAATTGAAGTGTGCGAAACTAAGATACCATATATAGTATTTCCACAATACATTAAAATATTTTAAAAGGGATTCTGGATAAATGCAACACAAACGGTGTTGTGTGAAGTATGTGAATTACGTTATAGAATTACACTTTTGCTTTTGTTCGCATTTTACTAGATTTGTGACTAAAATAAGGGAAATGGTAGTATAAGAGACATGTTTCAAGAGATCAAAACGTGCGAGAATATTCTTTAAAGCGAGATAAGTATTTCATTAGGGCAGCAAACGCTTTTCATTATCAAAGAGAGAGGATTTTATTGTGGGGGTAAATAGAGGCAGGGCTGCATTACCAGTAT
Source organism: Agrypnus murinus (assembly GCA_929113105.1). Lineage (NCBI taxonomy): Eukaryota > Metazoa > Arthropoda > Insecta > Coleoptera > Elateridae > Agrypnus > Agrypnus murinus. The sequence continues at coordinate 188,318,349 of OV816025.1, forward strand.
ACCACACCAGATTTAATCAAACGGCCTTTTGTCTTTCTAGATTTCTTTATAAAGTCTAAAATTGAGTATTTCCTAAAAGCTAAAAACTCAATTTAAAAAACAATGGATGTAGTTAAAAAATAAAATGAGAGTACCTTCCACAGCTTACTATTCAATATTATAAAAATCCTTGGTAAAATATTTTATTCATATTGTAATTTTTCAATTAAAATCCTTTTTTTAGGATTATCTCCTTTTGGCATCCTTTTCCGAAAACAAAGTAAACAAATTAATTTTACTGAAATTCAGAAAACGAAAAGGTGTGTGCAAAGATAATTTCTAATAAATAATTTGATTAGGAAAATGTAATTACATCCTTTAGCCTTATTTACATGAAGAATAAATCCTGAAATATCTCCGCCATTACGCAGCTTGCCTTCGGGGTTTAGTTATGCTGTTGTAGTACTACAATAAATGTAAAATTCAGCTAATACTAAAAATAAACACAACACAAATGAATAGTTGCATCAATCGGTTTTATCGGCAGAGTTGGTGTTTATACAACGAATTGTTTGAATGTGTATACATTGCAATTTCATTTGTATGTACGTTTGATTTTGGAATGAATTGTAAATGTTCAGTGTCGATAAGTTTGGCACTGGAAGCATGATATGTTGTACCACCCTTCAGGCACTAACGCTATATTCGATTAAAGGTGTCGATCAGAAATAAATTCTTGAATGGCAGCTGATGTGGGAAACATTTCATATTTGCGAAGCGCGACGCCACTCATCAAGTTCTTGATTGCTCTAACGATAAAACCGTGTTTTCTGTTGTGACACGTATCAGGTAAATGCATATTGGATCAGTCACTTGAAAAACTAACGAAGCGCCTGGAAATATACAAAGGCTAACGAACGCGTTCATGTTATTTATGCGATAGGACTTCAATAATCTGTTTAATGAAGCAGGAAAATTCTATATGCCCAGACAGAGTTGTTGCAGGAAAAGCACACTTGTTTATTTTATCAAAAAGTTGCTTAGCAGCTTTGAATGTTGTTTTACACTGAATTTATTATTATACTGGATGTTTGTTAAAATTGGCTTTTTTACAACATATACAGCTTAATAAAGAACGTAAAAATAGAACTCGGCTTTCGGTTTATGTTATCCAATCAATCTGAATTAAAAACATTCAAGTGTTTCAAATTCTACATCATGTAGAGTACTGAAAAATATGTTATTTACCAACTTGATTCAATATTTTGTAATACTCATAATGTAAGATGTTGCTTCAGTACATAGTTTAACTTTGATTTAATTTCCCTTTTTTTCTTCTTCTATTCTTTTCTGCTTTCTTTTATCCCAGATTTTCTTAGTCGAAAATTATAAATTAGTTGCTACCTGTTACAATAATTAAAACGATACATGTTCCTTTACTAACGTGTCATCGAGTGCTTTTGAAAAAGCGTCTTGTGGGTATTTATCCAGTTTGATTGAAATTTGTGAAAAATTTGCCTCTGAATACTAAGGATAGTAAGCTAAGGATGTTTAGTGTACCTTTTACAGCCGGTCAGATAAAAACTTCAACCACAGCTCTACTATTTACTTACGTTGTAAAACTAATCATTAAGGTATTCAAGTGGTAATGGAATGTACCTTCAAACCAGAATAAAGTATACATAAACCTGCCGAGATCACACACGTGGCTATTTGAAACCCTATCCAAGAATGGTTCACATTCGGGCTTAAAAAACCGGCTGTCCACACAGCTCTAGTACACTAGCTCTACAAAATCAAAATAGAACACCTACTAAACTTGACCTTGTCATGCACGACACTGTTATGTGCGTGGGTGTTGGATACTTAGCAACTTTGCTACGCGACCTAGAATTTCTTCGTCAGCATTCTGTACTTTATGTGTATAGAATGTTATACAGCTTGGAAAAAACTTTGTTGGGCAATCACTTCTGCTTTTAAAAATACTTGAAATACACCATGTCAAAGTTGACAGGTGACATTAGGTACCTGTGAAATTCTCCATTTTTTAAATCGGCGAAATTTGAAGTAATTGCTCCACAAAGTTTTTTACAAACAGATGAAACACTTAAAATACCACAAACTAAATAATGCCCCGCGATTGGGCGCCAATTGTAACACTTAAGTTTCTCAGAACAAAATAAATAAACAATGCAAATTAAATAATCATTCTAAAATTATTATACTTACGTTAAAAAGATGCTCAAGATTACCACGGCTTGAGATTTAGCTCTATCTTCTCTTTTATTTATTTTATATGTATCTTTTTAGTTTCGGGTCGTAGGTATTGGTTCTGCAGTTATCTTGTTTATAAAAAAAGGAGTAGATAAGGGTTTCAGAACTCAAATAAATACTCTAAAAGGGCGCCATCTGATTATGAAATTTAATGGCATTAATTAAACCAGAAAAAATATTGAATTCACTAATCAGAAAATGAATTCAATATGCCAGGTTTTGAACAAAAATTTTGGTTATATTTATTAATTTTAAAATAAAACATGAATAAAACATTCATAATTATATGGTTCCATTTAGCTCACTTGGTATAGACTTAAAAACATATTTATTGGATAGTAAAAATAAAAGATCATATACATATGTAATCAAAGAACATTAGCACATAAGTTTATTAAACTTAAATTAGTCATTCACTAGTTAATTTTCAAATTATTCAGGATTTATTGAACAAAAAATGATTCAAAAATTTGTTAAAATTTATTCAACATAAAGTTATTTAAGTTTTATTAAACGTAAATTATTCAGAGATTTATTAAGATCAAGATTTATTAAACATAATATCGTTTGAAATTTAATTAACATAGAATTGTAAAAATGTTACGGAATTGAATTTATTCGGTTATTACTGGAGTTAAGATATTTAAATTTTACTGAAGTTAACATACTAAACTTGAATCCTATTAGAGAGCTCTCTTTTTATAGAAAACTATAAAATTCAACTATCCAAATAATCCGTAAACACAAACAATGTTACAAAAAATAGATATTTCTTAAATTACAATACCTTAATCCTATAGATCGAATTCCAATTAAACCACTATTTACTTGCATCGCAAAAAACATTACTCTTGACTGATAGAAACTGGAAACGCCTCTCATTAGAAGACCGTTGTTGATCATTAATGGTGATGAAATATTATTTGAATACAGCAGGTCCAAAGAAAATTGTTTTCATTTCAAATTCAGTTCAATCGCACAAAACGTTGAAATAATCCATATGATTTAACCAACAATCTTTGTTAAAACACAGTTTAAACAATCCTGTTTCTGTTATATTTTGATTTATAATTTGCACACGAGAAATAACGGTAGTGTCTTTAAAAGCTCAAACGAATTTAACCACAGATAGCACTTGCTAATTTAAATCCTTCCAATAGAATAGATAATTGTTTATATTTATCTACATATAGAACGAGAATTTATTAGTTAAATTATGAGTCCGTCTGCGAATAAACTATAGTCCCAAGTAAGAACGCATCTGATGTTTTTAATAACAATGACTCCGTAACATTTTATAAAACCCACAAAATTTTTAATAACATAACTGCACTAATTTAAAACGAGAGCGGTAGAAATAATTGTTTTTTAATGGCCCATTACAATAAAACAAGCCACGAATAATTATTAACTGTACTGTATATTCAAGTCTCTCAAACTGAATTATCCAAAACTAAACTGTATCGAAAAACTCACGTCACGGCAAGTGTGTTCTCTTTACCACAACTTAGAGGCAAGTGTCGTCTGGACCGCGCTTAAAGCAAAAGTTCCTTCCCTTCGAAAACTAAAAAATTTTGTTATTGTGAATTTAAGATTTATAAATCGTATGCACCAATTAGAAGAACGCCAGATCCCATCTTGACAAATGAAAGCATTTTAGTCCACGTGGAGTCGATAAGGGAAATTTTCTTAGTTTTTTACTACTGGACTCACGCAAACAAGGGGTGTGATACAGATGTTGTTTACCTCGAGACTGCCGACGCGTCAAATTATTTAAACACTTAGCGAACATGAAATTCGTTGAAAGTGACTTCAATAAAATTTATTATAAGCCATATTTAATTATAATTATAATTATATCAATTCTTCCTTTTTTTATAAAAACAAATTAAAATAATTGAAATAATCATTTATTAAAAGAAGATTGTTATCATTTACTTAAAAAGAAAAATATAAACTCAGATTGTGTAGCGGTTAGATTATCTAGTTTTGGTAATTACAGTTGTAATCAGTTATTTAATTCATTGTTTTGCTTTGCTGTTATTTTACGAACATTAAGGTGAGGATGAGTTTTCTTCGACCGAATTGTGACAATTCGTATATTCTCTATAATATAATAATTTTTGTTGTTATAAATAAAACTATACATACACATTTTATAATTATTGCAAATGAGTCATCATTTAGCGAAAATTTGGAAGTTTATGCTTGTACATCAATCTATTTGCATTAACAGGGATGCATCTTAAATATATTAATACATTAAACTAAACATTGGCCAGCTGGATGCAAACGGCTTCAAAATTTCATAGAATTAATATTACTTTGTTTGATCAAATTTTGTACTTTTTCAAATAATTGTTTTTGATTTTTTAGGTTTACTAATCCGGTGTCAATTTATTTTTCACGAATAAATTATTTGATAATTACTTTATTATTTATAACAACAGGTTAAAGTAATTGTTATAAACATTATAACCATTTAATAAAAGATGATCTTTCATTATTTATTTAAAAAGAAAAAAATCCATCACTTAAAGATAACTTGACGCGCTTCTATTAACTTGTAACGTGTGAAACTTATTTTTGCACCGCTCGCTGTTCTACGCAAGTATCAAGAATAGCAAAAAATCATAGATTTTTTTCAGCTGTTTAAGTACAGAGAGAGTCAGATGGGTATTGTAAATGTGAAATTACTCAACACGAAATAATTTATAATAACATGAGAAAGATACCATAATAACGTTTAAAAATATGTGGGTTTGATTAATGAAAAATGGTATAATAAAAATAATGGTATAAAGCGATACAATATGATTTTAATTTAATAAAGATAACGTGTATATTAATCAAAACAAAATATGCTTTCATTTACGTAAAAAGCCAAACACGATATGATTAGATATAGTATATACGATACGTACATAAAAAAGATTGGCGTTCATTATGTGGTTTTCATTTACATCATATCGAACCAAGTCCTATAATTCATAAAGTACGTTTATTAGTGTTTCTAATCAACAGAAAAAATGATGCGTGAAAGTAGACAATGCTTCTTCTTCATCAAGAGCTTATTATGAAAGATCGATTTCCCATTTACTTAATCACCTAAAGCTCTAATACATGACAGGAATATTAATCCTAACACGTTTGTTTCAACAACCATTATATGTCCATCGTATGGTTGAATTCTCTTCATTGATTACTGTTCTATAAAAATAAGGCTATTATATTTGACAAATATACGTCCATTTATTTTAAAATATACGTCCATTTATTTTACATTTATGTAGTATTTGATTTTATTTAAACATCAAATAATTTTTTTGCCAATTATACTATGGAATAGAATACACTAACTTAGATATATAGCGATAGACATAATGGGCCAAAAAAGATTTAGTCACAATAGTTCGTGCATAATTTAAACCCCAACCTATATCTATCGGAAATAAAACAGGAAAAGTGTAATAGTTTAAATAGCCTCCCTCAAATTTGTCTTCTTCATTACCTTGTCTTTTACCTAAAATATTTTACGTCTCCTATTCGCTATTCTACATTTTCAATTTTAATATGTTCAATATTATTATGGCTATTATTGCCGTGTTGTGCATTGAATTATATAATGATTAGTAGGTTAGAACATTCAATAAAGGGAAAGGAATTAGTTTCATAAAGAAACTACCGTTAGATATAATGCCTGACCAGGCCATTCATGAAGTAAACTTGTACTTTCTTTTCAATTGAATACAGAAATGGTTTTCATACGGAGTTTCCTATCTTATTTATAAACAGATACTAATATTTAAACAGTAGTTTTTCTAAACACCTAAACAGAATGTTTTTACTTGTTAAAAATTCATATTGAAGTACGGTCTTGATGTTAATAACCAGTCGTTTTCAATAGATAAAGGGTTTCAAGAAGATTTTGATAGTCTTTGTACAGACAATAGTGTGCTTTTATAATTGATTCTAGAGTGTTTTACTACATTTCTCAATTTGTTTTCTTTTACTTAATTTAGCAGCAAGTTCAAAGCCAATTTATTTATTTATTACATTTATCATTTTATATTAAAATTAAATCAATTTTAAAATTTCGCAAAAAGAATAAATTTTAGTGAAATTCTATTTCGCTAGGCCAAACAAGATGGAATATCAATTTGAACTATTGCTAATAATACTTACCATATTCACATTCAGGCAAAATGTATTGTAAAAGCTATGGTTGACTTAAAACTTATCAACAACCAATTCAACACTAAACAGGAAAGCTTTTACCATATAAGAAAGAAAAAATAATTTTATGATACGAGTAAGTAGGGAAATACATAGGTAAATACAGTTATTTTTTAATGGGAAATTTTGGAAAAAAGTAAGTAGAGGATTAGTTAAAGCGATTTTAAAAACGAATATTTGAATTTTGGAGTTATGTGAATAATAATATTTTCGAGAAATTCCCAGACTTTAAAAAAGTCTGGAGTCCCGAGATGGAAAAACTGCCCAGACTCGAACCACGCACAAAACGCTATATCAACTGCTGCAACAAAAATTCTTTTTTAAGAAGCAGGTACTCTTCTCCCGTATTAAATAAGCATATTTCAAGAATAATGGTAGAAACTAATAAAATATATTTCTGTCTTGGTTACCTGTAAGCAATAAAACAATCCAAAAGTTGAGAGATTTCAGTACGTCGAAAACCCATTAAATACTATGTAGTGGTTTATAGAAATAAAAACAAAAGAACTGTCGAGGTTTTTGAATTCCTCATTTTAAAGTGCTACATTCTTAGTTGCTAGCCTCAGACGATAAATCATTTTCACTCTTACTTCAGCATACCTAGTTTAAAACAAGGAAGACTACATTGGTTACATAAGCCTGCCATCTAGGAATGTAACGAAGGGCCCCCTGGTACAAGCCTGAAATGCGAAAATCGGAAAAATAACTTCGTCCCAACTCAGTCATGGCCCATAAGTTAGTGATCAACATTGGTCCAATAGTGAAGGCCAATGTAGTACCGAGGCTAGTAGTACATAAGTCATACCGTAAAGTAAATAATATTAGTGCAGAATTGACTATGTTTTGATCCAACAAATGGCACCATAATTGCAACAAAACTGAAGATGAGTCCTTGGACCGATCTTGATGTTACTATGGTATCAAGGCTGAAAATCACCCAATGATGGCGCAGAATAATTGCTGAGAATTGAACCAAACTTGAATAAAGGGTAAGAAACAAAGTATAGAGACAACAACACAAAACAAAGATTTACGATTGAAAGTTTTTTTACACTAGGGCAAAGATTAGTCGACCGAGGATTAAAGGTTGGTCAACGTTTGGAAGACGAGTAAGGAACCGAGAGTTGGTATGTAAAGATTGGCCGAGACTTGAGAGCAGAAATGAGATAATTGATGATTAGTATCTTGAAGTTGGCTCAAGCTTGGGAGATGGGTAATTAGTCTGAAGCTTGCGCAAATAGTAAGGAACCGTGTTAAATACACAACTAAAGCATGGGAATTTCAACTCATTAACTTACTGCCAACCATCGAAAAAATATTAGAAATACGTAGTATTACATCGGCAAATTAGTTTTTTGATAATTTCAAGCTACTTTATGTCAAGACAATCCGGTTTCAGTTCAGGGCATTTCGGCGAAACTGCAATACAACTTATATTAACGGAACGTAGACAACAAATAAATATTGATAATATTACTATTGCTGTGTTTGTAGATCTGCGCCGTGCTTTCGTGGCCATCGATATAATTATTATGCTTGAAAAACTGTACTATCATGGTATCAGAGGAGTCGCACTACAGTGGTTTTCTGAATATTTGATAAATAGATTTTACATTGTCGAATTTAACTATCTATGCTTGTACATGTGGGGTGCCGCAGGGAACAGTTATCGGATCCCTGCTTTTTATAATCTATGTAAACGATATTAATCATGTTATAAAATTATCTAAACTAAATATTTTTGCAAGGTAATACGATACCTTGCTACCAGTTTCTAGAAATAACATCAATGAAGTTGTAAGATCCATCAATTCCGAATTAGAAATACATATTATCAAAATGGATATCAATTAATGAACTTAAATATCTCGGTGTAATTATAGATAGGTAATTCAAATTTAATAACCATGTAAATTATATATTAAAAAAATTACAAAAATAAGTTTTTTGGTACGATTAAGAAAGAATTTATCTTGTTCGGCAACGTTTCAATTTACAAAACCATCGTAGAACCCCATGTCAACTGTTGTAGCTCTGTTTTGTTCATGGTTGGCGTAACGCATATGTAAAGATTGCAAAATGAGGATAATTTTGAAATGTAATAAATATATGTTACAGCTATTAAAAATATGCTTAACTCCTTAAATTTTATACCTGTACGTTTAAAAATTATTCATAATCTCTAATTCTAATAGTAAGAAAGTTACTTGTACATCTATTTTTGAAGAGAGTATCAAAATATTTAATAAATTGCCTGATGAAGTACACGTAACCCATCTACTATATGTCAATTCAAAAAACAAAATAAGTAGAAATACTAAATTGTGATATTTTTAATTATTTGTATTATTATTATCGTGTGCTATTTATATAACCTTTTTATTGTTGTTGATATCTTGTTTCTGTGTAGTACTTGCGTTTGAAAAATAACATAGCTAAATAAAGTTTGTATTACATTATATTATTATAAAAACCGAGACTCGGTCGCTGAAGGTTAACTCTGACTTGGGCAAAGATTAGAGAATCCAGAATTGCTACCGAGGTGTTGGTTGACTATTAGGCGACGACTAAGTAACCGAGACTTGCGATTTGAAAGTTGGTGGAAACCTGGATGAAGATGAAAGTACCGATTGCTATATGAACGTTGGCTTAAGCTTGGGAAAGATTAGCAAGCCAAAACTTTATCTGAAGGTTGGTCAGACTAGCAATGTCGAAATAGCGACAAGGGCTACGGAACAACAGTGATGATGTGATAATCGCTGATTATTTATTATTATCAGCACACAAGACGATGACTATCGACAAGCCTCGAAGAACTGATTGTGGTGTGTGCGATATTCGACGCTAACAACTTCAAAGTGTACACAATCGAGTGAATATGTTGTTTACTAAGTTGATCAATTCTAGTTAGACGACTAAAGCTAAAATAATGTATTGAAGATATATACTTTATAGCCAAGCTTTTAAGATAGCAGTTGAATTTTAAGGGCTTTAATTGACCATATGCTAGTAGTACAATGCTTAAGAATATTACATCTACATATTATTTATTTGGCTGTTTTACGAGAATATTAGAATAAAATGTATTTTTGATGTGGTATAAGCAAGAGACAAAAAATTATTAGCGGTATTTATTTATTAACATGGTATTAAAAGTAACTTTGTTACACGATAAATAGTTTCGAAGTAAAAAAATTTCCTACATTCCGGTATCTGTATGTACACCGCTGAAAGCTACATCTTATTAGCCTCATTAGTGCTTTTAGCGGAATTTCAACAAGATTAATAAAACTAAATAGCGCTGCAATATACCTATGAAGCTATAACTTTTCTCTGTTTCCGTTTTCTTTATTTTCGCTAACATTCTTTTTATTGTTTTTATTTAACAACAGCACCAGCTGGATGTTTATTAATTAAATAATCCTATATACAAGAGAACTGGGAGTCATTTATAGTTCTAGTGGGCTCCTTTTTGCAGCTTTTAATTATTTTGTTAAAAGGATTAATTAAATTTTAACGGTTATCAATAGCATATATGTCAATTATAACTCATGAATGAACTGCATTGACACTGCATCGAAGCTCGATTTTGGATAATGTTTAGTATGTTGGTACAACAGAGTCAGTGTACAACACTTCCTGTCAGGATATGTTCGATATGCCTTTCGTGTTTTCAAACAAATCGGTAAAACGTACTATTCATTGAAATATATTGAAATATGTGTTATTCACTTATAATTTAAAAAAAATACTCTATAATTATATGACTTTTGGTAGAAGGTTCTTCTCTGTATTTATCCATTTATTTTTTTGATTAATTAAAGTTTAACGAGAAATGTTTCAGATTATCTTTTAATGTGATCAAAATCGATTGTCCCCAAGAGACGGAAGTTTTTCCTTCTTGGCGAATTAATTAATTAATTACACGCTTATTAGATTAGCCTGTTTAGTTTACCCATTTTAGTTACTAGTTTGTATTTATTATGCTCTCGTGATTTCTATACATATTTTTGCTATACAAATTATGACCAGTTTATAAAGCACGTACTAGTTTTAATGAAGTATTTGGTTTAAAATATCTTTATCAAAACAAAGCTTTTCTTTGATTTATTTAAAGCTAGATTATATCAGCAAAAGACAAGGAATACCTACACATTTATGTTGTTTAAACAAGTAAAAATTGTACAAAGAGTGTATGACGACGGAACTGCTTGCGTCTGTGACATTTAAATCAATTTTTGCAGAAAGGTGTTAAGTACTCCACTCACTCTTAACTCGATTGTCAGCGCGGCTGTCGGCCGGGCTGATGGGACATACGAGGTAAGCTCCATACATTCTTGGCCCGTCAGGCTTCTACAGGTGCCAACATATTCAAACTATGTTGCGTCATAGTTGAACATGTAAGAGGCCTCCACTATATATATTACGGCTAGAAGCGTAATAGATTTTAGTAGCCACGCAAGCATCGTGGCGAGTGCATAAAAATGACGCAGCTAACGAAAATTGAGTACCGCGCGGTCATTAAATTGTTAACAAAAGAAGGGCACATGCCTAATCAAATCAAACAACGTTTAGACGGCGTTTATGGTGATTCACCTCCTTCATATTCCACTGCAAAAAAGAGGTCAAAATGTTTCCGTTTGGGGCAAAAATCTCTTGAAGATGATGAGCGCACCGCTCGGCCAATTGAAGCGGTAACGCCTCAAAAAGTTAAAATCATTGAAGAAATGGTACTAGAAGATTGCCGTTTGAAAGTTAAGGAGTTAGCAGTGGTGTCTGACATTTCGGAAACGAATTCTTACTTCATGGGTATGAATAAAATTAGTGCAAAATTAGTATGCGGTAACCCGTCTTCTTTCTGATGTTCAACGTCAACGTCGCGCCGATTGTGCGCACTCGTTTTTAAACTTGTGTGGAGACCACCCAAAGCCAATTTTGGAGTCCATTGTCACTAGAGATGAAACAATGGTTCTGTATTATAATTCTCTATCCAAAAGGGAATCGATAGAATGGCGGCGACCCGATCAGCCTCGTCCCAAAAAGGCGAAAGTCGTTCAATCGACAAAGAAAGTTATGGCAACAAAATTCTGGGAATGCGCAAACGATGTTTGCAGCAATCTTTGGACCGATTCAACAGGAATCCGACCGATTTTGTGCGGCGATTTGTCACCATGGATGAGACATGGGTCCACCACTACACGTCAGAAACGAAACAGCAGTCCAACCAGTGGGTGGAAGCCGGTGGTTCAGCGCCAAAGAAAGCGAAGTCGATCACATCTGCCGGAAAGGTCATGGCCAGCGTGTTTTGGGATGCGAAAGGGATTTTGTTAATTGATTATCTTTCAAAAGGCAGAACAATTACAGGCGAATATTACTCCAACCTTTTTGACCAGCTGGATGCCAAAATTCGCGAGAAGAGGTCTGGCTTGAAGAAGAAAAAAATCATCTTTCACCAGGACAACGCACCTGCACACAAGGGTGCGTTGGCGATGGGAAAACTGCGGGATTTGGGGTATGATTTGCTCGGCCATCCCCCCCCATTCTCCTAATTTAGCACACTCCGGCTTCCATCTGTTCCCAAACTTAAAGAAATTTGTTTCTGGGAAGCGCTTCACATCCAATGAAGAAGTTGAGAGGGCCGTAGATGAATATTTTCACAACCTTCCAGACTCTCACTTCCGGGAAGGAATACTGATGTTGGAGAGGCGCTGAATCAAGTGTGTTGAAGTCAACGGAGATTATGTAGAAAAATAAAATCATTTTTTAACTGAAAGTCGCAGTCTTTCATTGTCAGGCCGAGAACTTTTCACCTTGCCCTCGTAACTTGTGCTTTGAATCATAACCATGTGTACTGCATACGTATGTCTTTTTAAGCCATAACGATCTTCCTGTTAGATTTCTGCTTGGAATTTTCCAGAAGAAATAACTTATTTTGCTTTATTTAGTTTTTAATGTATTATCCTGGATTTTTTACAACTTATGACTGGAGGACACTATTAATTCCATTGTAGAATTAGCGATGGATAGTTTTTCTCATACATGCTCATACTATAGCACCAGAAAAATGCAAAAACCCCGCATGAAAAATATCACAAATATCCCATAACTTCCCTTTTCTATAATTTGTAAGGCGGATTCGGAACAGCTTTGTCTATGATCAGCTAATAATTGCATTATGCATTTCATCGAACTCTTAAAAATTATTAATTTAGTTAGTTCGTAACTGTCCTCGTTTGTTGAATCTAAAGGTGTGTTAACAAAAATCCGTAAATCGTTACTATGCCACCTACATATAATATTAGTATGAGATTAGTAAGTCCGCCGCTAACGTCACTTTGGTTGACATTTGAGCCGTTAGTTTAGCAAAATAATGTGTTTTTAAAGTGGTACAGTTTATTTTTGATTCCCAAATCTAATTTTTGGATAGTTTTGGCTTCCTAGCCTTCTTCGTTAACTTTTTGTTTAATATATGCCAAAACCTTTCAATATACCTTAATTGTAACCATTAGCCATGTTTTATGTGCGAGGAATTTACATGTTATATTGTTCACACATGTTATTTATTACTCTAGTATAATGGGACGTTACCATGACTAGCCAGAAGATGTATCGACCATCACCATGATGTTTCTTTATAAAGGGAATCAATCTCTTTCGTATACGTTCTTCCGCATACATAATCTGGTTTACAGACAGTCCAAAGGCACTGTATACATGGTGAATATCTCCCTTTTGAGCAAGATTGTCCACCTTCCAAACAGCTTCAGCTTCAGATTTTCTTTTCTTGTTTTCGTTAATTTTTCTAGCTTTTTTACCAATACCCTTGGACCTTTCTGATGATTTTCCATTGCGAATTCCTTTAATTATATCGTATAAGGTTTTATCGGTGTATTCCCATTTGAATCAAATAGTATATAATTATACGAGTTGTATAAGACGGTATATTGTAGCACGTGTTGTTTGGGACACGACGAGAGAAGCGAGGAGTGTTCCAACGGAACGAGTGCTACAATACGTCTTATAAAACAAGTATAATATCCTATTTTTTTATACTTTGCGTCATTAATTTTATAGAAATTGTAAATTCTAGCTATTAAAAACATTGCATTACAAATCTAGTGATTTTACTTTTGACAAATGTTACCAATCTTACAAAGCAAATAGTCTCCAAAAACGATGTTATAATAGCCGGTATTATGAAATCGTTTTCGGTGTCATAATGAGCTCATTGTGAACGCAAAGTACAAAAAATTATTTACAGTAAGGGTTTTGTTGCACTGTCACAAAAAATACCTAATTTGACATTCGACTCTTACGAGCGTACCAACTAAATCGACATTTCATTCAAGAGCTGAAGCGATTTTAAAGTGTTAATAGGTACCTTCCGTTAATCCTAGAGATATAAGTATTCTAACAAAAGCGTAAGTCTTGCGCTGCGGATGCTTTTCAAGAAACTCTGCTAACGTCGTCTTAGCGTCAAACTTAATGATCTGTGTCTACTTAATTTGTCTTCTCTGGTTTCAGAAATGTACCATGTAGTCATGGAATGTCGGTTTTTCGAAATATTTTATTAAAAAAAATTATACGAACTGCATGGGATTTGAACCGTGGTTCTCTAGTCTGAGAGCCAGCCATTCATCCACGGAGCCATGCTCTATTGACGTTGTCTGGTTATTTATTGATTGTCATTTATCATCCGTTTTGTTTGTTTCTTTTTTATTAATTTATTTATTATTACATTTTGATGATCTTTTACAATTACTAATTAATAATAATATTAATAATAATAATAAATTACTGTACATTCACTTAATATTAATTAATCAACAATTAATATTAATTTATTTACGCATGTAAACATATCGAGAAATCTAAAATTTTGCGCGTTGACATAGAGGGGAAATGAGTTGCGAAGGCGGCACCGCTCAATGAGTAATTATTTTTGCGATTATACTTCTAACAAAAAAATTGCGTGTAGAATTATACTCAGATTTAGCACAGTGCTTAGTAAGTATATTTACAATGCTGCTACAGAGTAAGTTGTCTGAAAAGTTTGCTAATTCATATTTTTAAAAATCTGTTATACCGACATCGGCTTTTAAATTATTTTGATAATATTATTTACAATAACTAACAAAACTCGATGTAGCGCGATTCTATAAATAACAATAATTCGAAATAACTTTGGTTTCTATAATAACTATCACTTGAATTTATATTAGGTGTTAACTCGTGTATATGTCGAAAGAACCGCTTCGCGAACATTTTTCTCCGTAGTTAGTTTACACATATATTGTATAGGAGTTTTTGCTGGATGCGTTTTTTGAATATTGAATGTAGATATAATACTACCAGTATATGCAACGTATTAGGTTGAAAGTGACAGTAGTTTCTAAAGTGTCCCTATTTTTGCCATGGTTTACACTCTGAACATAACTATTTTATTTTCTCCTCTATTATACAATTAGAGTAAATCTCTTTCTGTTTGTGAAATAGGTAACTTTTGTTTGTAACACGGAGATAAACTACGTTAGATGTTAAATCTTTCTGTTCTAATAAAACACAAAAGAGCCATTTTTGATGTGGTTTACCTGTTGTGTTACCCTGTACATAGTTTTTGCTTCTCCTGAGGAAGTTTTGTTACATTTTGGACGAAATGCTTAGTTATTCGTTTAGACTCAATATAACAGGGTAAATCCGAGGCTTTTTCAAAACTCAAAATGCAAAATCCAGGAAACAAATAAAAATTCAATTGCTGCTTCTGATTGTTTTCTAGAGATGAAACACAAGTTTACTAATAACGTGTTATTATGTTGTTAGTATTTAGCAAACTTTAGAAGACTATTGTACAATAGTTGCTGTATCTTACGGGCTTTGCCTATACCAAAAACCGCGAGGAGCATTCGACACAGTCATGAACTATACGCTTAATTTATTGTAAAGTGTAATGTAACAAAGTTATTAACTAAATTAGCAACCACATTAGTAAAACTGAATGTTAACAATAAATCTGCAATTTCCTCGTCAAATTGTCGATTAATTATATGTCGGATCTCGAATGCTAATCGGGGTAATTGAAGCAAAATTTGTTATTATACCTTTAGAGTATACCTTTTTCTTTAACGAAAGGTACTATTGATTTCAGAATGATCTAGGACTAGGATAGCAAGGCTAATATGATGCTGTTTTATTCTTTTTTGTCAGTGTAAATGGAAAGGATAAAATAATAAAAAATAGTATCATATTAGCTTTGCTGTCCTAGAACAGTATGCAACCAATAGTACATTGTGGCTTTAAAACATCTATTGCAGTAGTTAATTTTTAAATTAAATATAAGCGTGCAAATAAAAACAGAAAAATAATTTTTTCTAAAAAATGTAAAAATAGCAATTCCGTAGGTATTTAAAGATATCCGTGCCTCAGAGAAAAAGTATTAAGTCCAATTTTTAGTGTTTTTTGGTTATAGTTCATACTAGGGTAGTTTGAATTACTCTTTCCAGCGTTGACGAGTATTAGATGCAATCTATTTTAGTTTACGAGATCGTATCGTATAAATGGTATTAAGTTGCCTGTTCTCTCAGAGCTATGTTATATTGATGGCTTTTAATGCAGTGCAGCTATGTCAACCGCATCAGAACATTAAGTAAATATTAAATCCTTCACCTGTAGGAATTAATACCGTTTCAAAATTGAGAGTGTTTTAAGTCCAAAGATTTCTTGTGGCTTACTTGCTACAGTTTTAGATAAAAGAAAGCTCCGTATCATCTTAAAGAACCATTCCTGCTGTCAGTGATCATGTAAATAAGTTACTTGAGCGTTGTAATTCAATATTGTTATATAGTTGAAACTGTAATTTAATTTGTGTCAATGAAAATAAACAGGGAAAGTATTAAATAATAATAAAGACAAAATGGAAACGACGAACAAATCGGGCGTGTATAAAATTTATTGTCAAGACTACGAAGCATTTTATATCGGACAAAGTGGGAAAACGTAAATAAAGGTCTATCAGAACACAAACGCGATATTTTATATAATAAGAAATTGTCTGGAATAGCCACCCATTGTATAGATAATATTCATAACGTAGACATAGATAGAGTAGGCTTATTGCATGTACAAAAGAAAGGTAAGAGGTTAGATTTGGTAGAACAACTGGAAATTAAAAAATCTTACAATAATAACGCATTTATTGTAAATGACCAAACAAGCTTCACGAACAACTCCTTTATAGATTTGTTTTCTAAGAAAAATATATAAAAACAGATGGTTGGGATTTCTAAAAGGGTCGGTCCGATCAAAGAGTCGGATACGTAGTTAAAAGCTTAAGGGCAACTCTTGAAAAAGGTCCAACAAACCGAAACACGCCTAGAGTCTGCTACATAATCATGGAAACATTTAAATACACATTTAAATAACAGTTTTTCTTAAATCTATTATATACAATGTTTCACAAGTAGCCTACCGCGACTTCAGTTTTACTAATTCAACAGTAACTGGTTCTTTAATAGGAACCATAGTACGAACATGAAATTGTCATAGATAGTTCTACAAAATTCTTCTTGTTCAAACATAAAAGATGATGAATACAACCAACAAAAAGCTAAACAACCTCTTAAAGGTAGCTTTGACAGAGTTAAGAGCGAATCAATCAACTTAATTATCGTATCCTCTCACCTAACCTAACTTTTAACATAATTTAACCTCTAATCTAACATCTAACCTAACTGTTATCCGAATCTTACATCTAATCGAACTCAAGTCTTTCACCCACCTCTTTGATATTTTGGCTTCCGCAAAGCCCTCGAAAGCAGAAGCACTTTAACAAATAATACGAGCCGTAGTATTTTACCTTGAAATACTAAAATCAATTTTTAACAGTTTTATATCGACGACATTACTTTTAATTTTGAGCAGAATTATACTAAGCTTCATACTGACTAATTCGCTTTGTACTGATTAAAACGCCTGCAAAATTCAATTTTACATTGCTGCTTTATTAATCCTGGTGATCAATTTCTACTATTTAAAACAATTATTTGTTTAAAAATATGTACTATTTATTTATTAATATTATATTGATCAAATAAATAGTTTTCATTTAAAGTGCAATAAATACTAAAACCGAAATATATTTATTAATGTTTGCCTATTCAATTAAAAACTAATAAAAATTAATTTTTGAATTGACTAGTTCATACAATTGGCAAAAACTTTGCTTATAGAAATATTGAAATAAGAAAAAAAAATTAGAACAGGCAATTTTAAAAATCCCAGGTAACCTATAGGTTACCTTAGGTTTTCTTTATATTTGAGGGGTATATATGCAAAACGCGACAGGTCACAAAAAATTGAAAATTGAGTTATACACATCATTGAAGTTGCCTAATTTTTTTCCACCATGTTAATATACATTTAAAAGGAAAACATGATAAATGAAAACAAAATTAGTCACTTTAGACTACATTAAGATTCAAAGTGCGACATTTGCATGAATCATTCTGTTGCAAACAGCGACATGTCCATCAACAACCAATCACAATAGAGAAATAGGTCACGCGATTTCGTTTACGTTATGGCAGATTGTGAATAGTTCGGTGATAGTAACAAGTGTTTTTGAGAAAAAAAAATTAGAGTCATTTGGATTATTTTATTCAACACCTTGAGCGTGATACTATTGCCGATGTTATTGAAGAACATTCGGAAACAGATGAAGCAGAAGAAGATATAATAATATAAATTTTAAGCTCGAAATGTATATTTCTTTTTTATTTTTCACATATTTACTTATTATTTAAACGACTTTTTAGTTTTTTAATATCTTAGTTCTACTCAAGTATGCGATGCAAGATAGGCTAATCAATTTAAATCAGACTATCCCACTAAACTAAGAAAAATTATCCGAATATTATGGAAAATAAACTTCTGGTAGATTTTGCGTTTTTCTCAAAATTCATTTACAAGGACATATCGCTACAAAAAAACACAAGTGATGTTATTTTTAGGACTGTTTAGGAACAGACTGAGATTGCAGTGGCGTCTCGTTAGAGAACTTTATTTCTCTTCGAGTAAGTCAATTTATTATGGTATTTAAGACTAATGACTATAGGTTCTTCTATTGTTAACGTAGTTGAAAAAACACTCTTTAGCTTTAATAAACGTAGTTCTTTTAGTTTTGCATTCGTGGCAATTCCGCCAATTTATTGGATTTTGTAGATGAGCTAAGAGATAAGTCTTTCTTTTTTCCGGCTTCGTTTTTGAAAGAAAATCTGCACGTTCTACGACATACTTCCGTCAGTGTCCAAGTCGCTTTTTGCATTTTCTGTTTTAAACATGTAAAGGCGTTGTTTCTGGCTTTATTAGGTTTACGTATTACACTTTTTTCCGATTACGACTGTTTTTTAAGTTTTAGTTTAGTAATGTTTGTGTCAAGAATTTAGTAGGATGCTTTTGGAGGATTGTTGGGAAAACCATTTCGCGCTACAATTAACTACGCGTAATTTCTAAAAATCTTTAAGATCTTGGCTGAGTAACTTATTTTCTATTTCGTTAATAGTTCATCAGTTAGCATATTTTCGGCGATTTTCTTATAATGTAACATCCGTCAGGGTTTTTTCTTTTCTCTTTGCTTTACCTTTTACATTTTGTCTGGCCATCTTCTGGCTCTACTACTCACCAATTCCACTGGACTATTCACCACTTTGAGACCAGACGCCGTGTATTTAACAGAACTGGTTTGATAGCAATACTCTATTAAGAAACACGAATATCATAGATCAAAAAAGAAATTTTGGGAAAAAATTTTGAGTTAAGCTTTGAGCGAAATATATCCATAAAACAGCTAACTTATAATATAGCATGTCAGCACTTTACTTTAGCAACAAGAAATATTTAGCTACTTTGAGAAACCAAACAAAATCCAGGGCGAAAATTGTGGGGCACCCTTTAACAAGAATAGAAGTGCGCCAACTTCAGTGAGACGGGGCTCGTATGTGGTTTTAGGGTAAGACCTACATATGCTGGATCTAAAAGGACTTACAAACTAATTTACCACGCCTAAGTAACATGAAACCACTCCTACCATACACATACAATTGCACTTCTCTGTTCAATGCTGTAACCGATCGTATAGTTGGTGTGAGTGTGGGACTTACAAAGGTCAAGTCAATAAGGGAGCAAACATACTGATAGACAAATTTTCCAAACCCTAATATGAACCATTACCACACCCAACCTGCATCCTTCTGCTCCTTGAATCAGAGTCCAAGTAGGACGCACACGAGCCGAATCTATAATGCGACAAACATACCGATAAACAACTTGTTATGTTAGTCAGTTAGTTAGCAGAGATATTATACTAAACAATATTTGTAGGGATCGAATTACTTCACAGCTCCTCATTTCTTGAGTTGTCTTTGCCGGTCGTTTCCCCATCGTGAGTACACTTTTATCCATGAATTAGATTTATTATGGTTATAGATAAAATTATGGCGAAAATACATATTGTTATGATTTTTGACACAATAGATAGTATGGACCCACACATAGAATTTTTCTAACATGTTAGATGAGTTCCATAACCTCAAGAAAAAAAATTATTTTTAAAAAGAATTTTAAGAAGCTAAAGAAAATATTTTAATTTAATAAACATGCACTCTAGAACATAATAGCCAGTAAAAGGATAAGTTTTTTCTTAGAAACTTGATATTTTTTCATTTTTCAGCTAACTATGTGAAATCTTGACCTAATTAGGCAATTAAAATAAAGTAAAGGCCAAATTAATGCAAGTTTTGACCTAAAACAGAGAAGGTGTGTGGTAGTGACGATGTATGCAAGTATTTGCAACATTACCTAAGTTATTTGTATGAGAAGCTAATGTTCAAGTTGACGAGATTTTAATATCGTAAAATTTTTCTTCATTAGCTAGATTATACAGTTCGTGGTTAAAATGTTTTAATGCTGCTTTGTTAAGCAGTTTCTTAAGCACAATTTTCAAACTATTTCGAATGTTGTAATTGCTTATTGTAGAATATATCATTTAAACAAAATGATAAACAAAATGCAATCTGAAATAATATAATTTAGCTACTATTTTCATGTTATAGATGTCCAAAAGTAAGTAAATAATGCTTATTAGGATGTAAGGTTGGATTTTGTCAAGATAGGAAGTTGTAAATAGGTAATTTCAAGTAATTAAGTTAATTTTAGTTATTTGATAGTTGTGTAGGAAATATATTTTGGTTGACATTCTCTAGTTGTCTTATTCTTTAAGGTCAATATAAATGTTATATATCAATGGAAAGGGAATTTTGTAGTTATCTATTAATTGAATTTATTTAAAGAATAATTAATAGTTATAAACAATTATGTGGTCATGTTGTATTTATTTTAAAAAATTCTTTTTGTAACCAAAAAGATCACTCTAGCTATATTTTGTTGGAAACAGAGCGACTATTTTAGTAACAAATTTGCTGTGTTCTTAGAACTTCCAAACAGTGCACACATGTCGAGAGCAAAGTTTCAAATTTTAAGGTTATGGTGTGAGTTGTGAAAAATGTAAACAAACCAAACGTCAAAAATGTTAGGTTATATTTTATTGAAATGTGAAAATGTCAAATTATCATCGAAGATCTTTGAATATAAGTGTTTTTAATAATAATAACATTTAATTAACATAATAATCATTGTTGTGAATTTATTTGTGAAATAATTTCTTTTTATAAATACGAGAAAAGAAAATTTATTTGGATAATGCAAACTTTAACCTTCATTATAATTTGGATGTTGGAAGGGAATTTAAAAATATAATCATAACATGGACTTACCATATTTTATATTAATTTATATTTAATAAAACCATTTATTTGAACATAATTTGAAAGAAATGTAGGTGGTCATTCTTCCACCATTTTATTATTTAAACCATTTGGAAAACAGAGGATTGCTGTTTTGTAACGATTACAGTGGCAAGCTGTTGGCGCCAAATATTGGATTGATTTAAAAATTTAAGGTATTTAATTAATTTTAAATTAAATTTAGTAATTAAGATTCTAATGATGCAAGAAATGTTACTTCTCAGATAAAAGGCATTTAACTGTCTTGGAATTGATTTTTTAATTGTTCATAATATCCAAAGTTCCTATTCTTTTATATTTTAATATTTTTTTTTGTTGTTTCTGTTCATTTTTAAATAAATCTTTTGTCATTTCAAATTTAAAAAAAATTTGGTTTATATTACTTTTCTGTACATTACTTGTGTTTCTAGATCAGTATTTATTTAATGCCCTATTAACGTACCATGCACGTCCGACGTGTATAAACGTACATTTACGTCCGACGGGAACCAACTTATATTTACGTCCGACATGCACCAATTTGTATCCACGTTAAATGTTCTTATTGGCACGTCTACTTGTAAAAATTCGAACATAAACCTATGAGCAACTAAGTATTCAACTAACCTTGATGAGTAGACACATCGGAACGTGAACATTGAACATGTGAGCAAGTTATTATTAACAAATATATCACAAAAAAGGGTAAAATACTAAACGCTCGATCCTTTCCTACCAAAACGTAAAAATATACTAAAGATAGAAACCAACCTTCCACCTTCCCTACCAAAGAAATCACCTACCTACGACTCCATCTCTTAATCATGATGACATTTAACATAGGTATTAAGTAGGTATAATAAGAAAATAAATGATGATAGCAATAAAACAAATTCGACGAAATGTTATACTAGTTTATTATCTAATTGAAAATTAACTAATATGCATTATGCATTACAGTAAAATATGCAAAAGAAAACTTTATTTAAACTTTGTTATTGGATAAGATATGGTAGTAAGTAGTACATATTATTTCCATTATGTTATAACGCTTATTAAATTGATTTTCAACTTTTCAAGTGGACATTCTGGAATTTCGGGTACATTCTTTCTTTGAAGCAACAACTCAGTTGATTTGCTTTTGATGACAGGAAAAGCTGGATTTATTAACAAATTGTTGACCATGTATATCGCAGACTTCTCTAACGGTTTTTGGTGCAAGGGGATATTTTTCTTAGACGACCGTTCTTTTTAAAAATTTATGCAAATAAAGCTTTACTTTTAAACTTGGAGGTTAGAAATAGCGAGACGCTCGTTAATTTAAAAAAAACCAATATTAAAAAAGCAACTGTTGTTCAAAAAAAATTATGCTAGTCATAATTTTTTTCTTTTAAATAAAACGAATGTTTCTGTGAATATTCATACAAGGTTCGACCACACATATGTATATACACTTCGTAATTTGTGTTTTCCTATTAACAGGGATGCTAATAAATAATAATATTAGGTTTAACTAAGTATTTTAATATTTATGTAAATGTAATTATTGTTTTTGCCATTTCAAAAAATTTATTTTTAATATATATTTAATACCTATCCTGTTTTTTAAAACATATTTTCTCCTTGTAGGAAAAAAGTTGTGATAATTGTTTCCGTAAGCAGTTGTTAATTTAACCCATAAAACAAATCGGAAAGTAAATTTTAAAATTTGCCGCCATTATTTTGCGTTCGACCTTGGCTGCAGCCAAGATCAGATGGGGCGTGAGAAGCTTGTGTCAGTGCAACATGATAACGCGACAAAATGGACCAATCAGAATAGTGGACGTAAATATACATTGGTGCACGTCGGACGTATTTCTAGCCACCTCGATAAAAATACAAACTTTCTAAACTGGGGGGGGGGGCTATCGTGAAGAAATTAATTTATTAAATAACTTTTTTCTATTAGAGGGCAAACGAGAATTTAGGTGCCCAACTTCACGGGGATTGACATTACTAAGTGCTAATAAAGTTGAACTCTCACTAATTAAGGTAATAAACAGTAAAACCGGAATAGGGAATTAAATTAAATTGGAAATGTAGTGGTTATTGGACAGCAGGTAATATTCGAAATACCAACAAACCTTTAAACGTCATAAACGAAAATATCCAACGGTATCTCCATCTCTCTTTCTCTTCTATTAATATTGTTTTGGTTTATACAACCGAAATTGCATCAATGATAATTTGGAATGCAAATATATCATTGCATTAATTGAACAAATAATTAACAGATCTTATAATTGGAAAATGTGAAGTGTAAAATTCATATCTTAGAATTAGGCCTAATAATAATTACTCAAGTGCGGAAAATTAAATTATAATTTCGAAAGCAGCGAAAACTTAAACTTCAATGATCCATGAAGGTTAGGATGTTCTAGCTGTAAATTAACATGAATAAATAACGAGACTGGGTGTGTAGTTCGTCGGTTCGTCAGTGTCATTATTAGTAAACTCGAAATAACCTGGTATATGCTATTATCCCTACCTGTAATTTTCTAATTTGGGTAAACATAATAACAAGCTGCTATATGAAATTATTAGTCAACGATGCAGAAACGGGAAGTTCGAAACAGTAAAGGGATTCCCCGAATTCACATCGAATTACAAATGCTGCAGGTAACAGCTAACACCTGCTGGCTTCGTTATAGTGCAAATAGCTTCTGCTGCAAGCCATTGTATGTATCAGCATTTCCGTGCGGTATAATAAAGCAATGTCTGAAATTTGCTTCTTGTCTGGGTAGCGAGAAATGAGAGAAATAGTAAATAGAAATATCGGTGCACTGTCGTGCCCGGCTAGAGTGGCAAAGAAGCTTTCCATTCTGTTCATCAATATTCTTTGTTCTGTGGAAATTTACAGTAGAGAGAGGACACTTGAAAAGTAAAGAAAAGAATAAAAATTGTTCAGCTTTATTGGCAAAGTGCATAGATTGGTACATCTCGTTGTTTTCAGTTTTGGATGTATGCAGCTATAAAAGTATATATATGTACATCATAGTAATGAGGGCTCAAAAATAGCTTAATCAGGTTACCTTAAAATCAATACAATACAACACGAAAAAGAATGACAATGATATTGAGAGAGGATGAATTGAGAACAAGAAAACCTGAACGTTCTCCAATCTGCATTCAAGAAAGCTTTTATTCATTAATTTTTCTTCTCCGCAAATATTATTTATTATATTATTTAATTAGGCCCTCCGTGGTCGAGTGGTAGAGATCTTACTTCTCGTTCAGAGAGGCAGGGGTTCAAATCTCGGTTGCGACTAAATTTCAAAAATTAAGTAAAATCGTATTTGAGTTTCTTAGGATAAGGTATGAAAGTTGTAAGAGTAATAAAGTATGGGAGAGAGTAATGTACTTACATGCTACAGTAGCTCCACTACCTCCGTTGCAGTCCCATAAGAGTTTGTTTGGAACCCCGACACTGGAAATGCGATAAAAGGGGAACGGATTATGTATGTTATGTATATTAATTAGAAACGACTTTTAAAGATCTTAAAATAAATTTAGGTTATTACATAACCTTACCTATATAAACAGCTTACATCAAGTTAATGCATTATGTATCAAGTCAATCATGAATCATCACAACGCCAACGTGTCAATAAATCACCAACCTAATAGGACTCGACTGACTTTAATTTTTATCTAAATTGGAATTTTTATTTTCAGGACCGACATGTTATTAAAGTGTCATATGAATTTATCTATTTGAAATTAATTTTAGTAGATTCCTTGTGTAATACTACCTCACAGATTTTGACCTAAATGTTGTGCTAGCGTCTCATTTTGTCCTGATATTTTCTTTTTATTGTGTGTTACGATGTAATATCGACTTTCTACCAATCTTCTGATCTGTCTCCTACTTTTGTGTGAACTTAAAGCTATTGAATAGGAAGTTATTATTGAATGTTAAAGTCTTGAAATTTACAATCTCCGTTATTCTGGTTCAGTACACCTATCCATTAAACCTGATAGATTCCGTGCATATATAGACCTTGCGTAGAAGACATCTTAAAATAACTATAATTCTGGAACTAAATAAATATGCCGCCTTTTCTGCTTATCTTCTCAAGTTTCGATTGTAATTGTAAGTACCGCTATATATATGTATAGTAATTTTCTTTTTTGTGTCCTATTAACTAAGTTATATTTTGCGTTATTTCACAGTTGATAACAGTAGGCTACAAAAGTTTGTAAAGCAGCGCATTTGATCTTTTTTAATTAAATAACAGATGTAGAATCATTTTTTAGACGTCGCGTCGGGGACTTTAATTAGTTCATAGTTTTGAGTAATAAATATATTACTCGTACGTCCTGTGAACAATGTTGGATTCGCGTGTCAATAAAAAAATCCACTGTTCACCGTACAAAAAATGCAACGGTGCCCTTTTTCATTGTAAATTTCTTCCTCAACTAGATGCATAAAATATAGATAGTAGATAGATAGTCCTATACATAGATTCGTAGTCCTACACTCTAAAAAATTACCGGTGAATTATACCCTAAAAAATGGAGGCAACTATGTTACCTCCATTTTTTGGGGTAAATTTACTTCCAAGTGTAATTTTCATAGGAAGTGGGAAATTTCAATATTAGGTCAATATTAGGTAAAGTTATAACTTTACGCAGGTGTTTTAATGTTAAAATGTAAGATTGCATTGAGATCGTAATTTTAATCTGTAAATTTATTTAAAAAGGAAACATAACAATGCAAATTTAACCTAATATTGAAATTTCCCACTTCCTATGAAAATTACACTTTGAAGCAAATTTACCCCAAAAAATGGAGGTAACATAGTTGCCTCCATTTTTTAGGGTAAATTGAAGGGGAATTTTTTAGAGTGTAATGAATTCTTAGACCAAAAAACAGCAAAAAAACTAAAAAACTTTGTTGACATAGCAACAAAATCAGGTTTTTAAGGTTTGAGAAGATGATGTCTGATTTTTGTAATTTTTTTATTCCATTTCGAATTACATAAAAAAATACCGGAGAAACATCAAAAAACGACGAAATCGAGAGTTGTTGCCTATCAGTATGTTTGCTCCTTTATTGACTTGGCCTTTGTAAGTGCCACACTCATGCCAATTAAATATACAGTTGGTTACAGCATTGCACCAGAGGAGTGCAGACATTTGACGTGTCTGGTAGGAGTGGTTTCATGTTACTTGGGTAAACGAGCCCCGTCTCACTGAAGTTGGCACTTTATTCTAGTTAAAGGTCGCCCCACAATTTTTGCCCTGGATCTTGTTTGGTTTTTCGAAGTAATTCTTGTTACTAGAGTAAAGTGCTGACATGCTATATTATAAGTTTTGTTGTTTTATGGGTATATTTTGTTCTGCACTTATCTTTTATTTTTTAAAATAAAGCACAACTCACAATGTTTTTCCGAAATGTTTTTTTGATCTATGAAATTGGTGTTTCTTGTTAGAGTAATGTATTGTCCCTGCAGCCATGTCGAGTTTAGGAAATTTTACTGGAGCGAGGACACCTCTTACCGACCTTTTGCTTGAGCAGATTAATTAAATGGGCGGTGTGAGAGAACCACTTAATATATTTTCATAAAATTTAGCGTAAGTAAGTGCAAAGGCAGTACCTCAAAAGGCGTCCTCTAAATAACAAAAAATGGCACTTCTAGTAGTTTTTTAAATATACTTTGCGTTTAAAGGTCTCAAGGTATAAAAACAATTCAATCGTTTTTATTGTGCATAACTTACATCACTTTTATTGTGAAATAGATAACCACGTCAAGATATATTTATGACTATTCAATAAATCAGAAATAGTCAAACTTGTAGATCCAATACCAGGTACCTTCACAAGTAAGTAGCCAAGTGATTCACACGGGTGAATGTATTTAAAAAACTTTTAAAACAGAAAGTTTTAAATTTTTGTATTCTTTTTCAAGAATTTTCAAACGTAAAATTCTAACGTAATAATCTAAGTTAGAAAAAAATTGCTCATTGATCTACACAAAAAGATCAGATTGTAATAACATTAAAGGACCTATAATGGTTAACTTTAATTAACAAAAAAAAAAAAAAATTTGTATATTCTTGTATTGCTATGCATTTAATCCTATGTAACATTACCATCCGGGATTCCTCAGTGCCCCTATTTTCAAATTTTCTTTTATTTAATATAATACCAGCAAATAACAAAACGATTGTCTTTTCTATTTGATTTATATTTACCAATCAATTTTTTTTATGTTATATGTTTCAGATAGAAATGTTTATTATATTCGCACACGTTCTGCTCCTACGATCTGGAATGATGATGGCCTCTAAGTTTCTCTACAAACGTTGCATGGACCCCATATAGAATTTGCCGATGTTGAACAAACGGACCAATATTGGGTCAATATTGGCACCGTTATTACCAATCCTGGCAACCAATATTGGGACAGTGCAGAAATGATAACACCGGTAAGTACTTGGGCCATTTTACATAGCCGATATTGGCAGCCAATATTGGGCCAGTGTCGAAATGATAACACTGGCAAGTACTTGGGCCATTTTACCTAACCAAGATTGTTGATATTTTGGTATAACTCTGGTTTCATGCTGGCTGTATATCGGTAGCATACCGGTGTATAATAATGATCATTATTATATTTTTTAATTATATTATATTGTACACTGAGAAACATAGTTCGAAAAATCTATTAGTTTAAAAATTGTAGATCAAGAGCGCTAATATGACGACGGGGACATAACTTTTACGAACCATTTTTCTGACTGTATAATATAATATAATTTAAAAATATAATAACGATGATTATTATACACCGGTGTGCAACCATATCCAACGATATCCATCCATACTGTGCCAGTATAAGACCCGTTATACCAACATATTAACATTATTGAGTTAATATTGGCTAATTACACACAGAAAAGAATACCTTGATTCAAAATTTTATTGTGTTTAATAAACAAAGTTCTTGTAACAATTAATAATATAATACATTATAATGTCGGCAGTCATATAGATACAAATTAACAAATACATTATAATAGGTACTGTAGTGATAATTTATTCAGAATTGAGATTGTATGAATAAATATAAGTCATTAATTGAAATGTAAGAATGGATATATCAATTTGATTTAAAAACAGCCATTAATGTCATACCATCTAATTAAAGTATTATCAAATTATGTAAATATTCAATTAAAAATAATGTAAAGTTTCGTTGTTCGTAAGAAAAGGTTTCTTTATGAATATTCTTGTACCGCATTCTTGTCTAAAGGCTTGTAGGAATCTAGAACAAATAAAATTTACAAACAAGTAAAATAAATATTTACGATTTATAAAAATGAATGACAAAATGTAAAAGATAACAAAATAAGATTATGAATATTGTTAGTTATTGAACATTTTGTTGACAAAAAAAATGTAATTAACTCCCAAGACAACATAATACACTCAGGAAATAATTACATAAGAATCATCTCCTACACGGAAAAACCAAAATAAAGATTAATAAATAAGATTTGTGATGTATAACGAAGAAGACATAATAAATTTCGTAACAAAAAATTTCCTTCCAGAAATCCATATTTCTTAAAGAAATTTCACATCTTAATTTAAAGGATCGAGCACAAAACAAATGGAAAACGGGGTACAGTCAGATTCCTTAAGAACATCCTTAAACGCTGGTTGCATAGCAACGTTTAAGAGATCATGCCAACTTGATTAATTTTTCAAATTGCACTCTATGTGTTTTTTCACGGAAATGTATTCTTCACTTCATTCTGCACATGGTAGTATGCCTTACTTAATTATCTAATGTGCATTTAATGGTTGAAAAAATATTTTTTATAAATTGTACACTTCATATTCACTAACTAAATTATTTATTCAAAAAATATTATGATTAGAGCCGCATCTACAAGGGAACTCCTGAGGCAGTTTAAAGCCCATGTAGAGTCCACAGGAGGGCATTTTGAGCATTTGCTTTAAGTTTAAGATAAATTCAATTTATAACAAATATTTTTTTAAACCCCTAAATGCACATTAGACAATTAAGTAAGGCATACTACCATATGCAGAATAAAGTGAAGAATACATTTCTGTGAAAAATAAACAGAGGGTGCAATTTGAAAAATTAATCAAGTTGGCATGATCTCTTAAACGTTGCTATGTTTCCAGCGTTTAAGGGTGTTTTTGAAGGTCCATTTTGAGTCATTCACAATAGTTTTTGGTTGATTTCTTTATCTTTTCAAATAAGGGAGATATTGCATGTAAACAGCATTTTGGGACACCCTGTATAACCAGATAAGTGATTTCTTTAATTTTAAAATTCATTCTTATATAAAAAAAATATTAACTTTATTAATCTATAAAATCCTTTATAAAAAATAAAGATTGTGGTTAATACACCACAACCACAGTACATGATTTATGAAAAAATTGTAATTTGAATCTTACCAATTTCTAATTTTAACAATCCACTACTTGTACTGATATGTACATACAGCTGAAGATGCAGATGTCCACTTCGCATCCACAAGGCTCTGTTGTTTTGGTTTTGTTGTGACTGCCTGACGTTTTCATTTTTTAACTGACTGTCATAATTAGACTTACATCTAGGCGCAACACATCGGCGAGGCATCTAAAAAATGTAAATATATAAGTATGTATTATATCAGTAGCATATTTAGGATTTTTTCGGGGGGAGCTACTCTATAAAAACTCCGAATCAAAATACTACTAAGATTTTCACATATCCTAGATTTTGATAATAAAAAAAAATCGGGAGGTCCAGCCCGTTAACCCCACCCCCCTTCGACGCCACTGTATTATGTAATAATAATAAACACCTTTATTAATTTTTATATAGAAAGAAACACTGCTTTATTTTGCAAATAACTAAAATTTATATTAGTATAGTTTTCTGGCAAAGGGCTAATCTATTTAACCAGGAAACCATAAGAATAAATACTTACATATAAACATTAATATAAAATGAGGGATTTAAAAGTAAAAGGGTTTATGTGCATTTTTAGTAATTCTGAGATACTTAGCTTAAAAGTCAATTTCTAAATGTAAATTACAGTAATATCAAAGAGTTTGCACAAATAAATATTTGTAAAAGACACGTGAAGGTTATGGCGTCATGTGTTTATATATGTATAAGCAAGATAGAAATTCCCTCTTATAAAAAAACTAATGTAATATACTGTTATCATTACCCTTATAATGTAACTAATTATTACACACACTTATACAGACAAAATAACTAACGAACACAATTATTACGCATTATTAATAATGTCATGTTGCAGTGAACATGTGACGCTAGCGGCTAGTAGAGTACCTTACCGGAAGCCTGACTGCCTACTATACCGACCAGGTTGGACCAAACTTTAATTTTTAAATTTACAATATCATTAATAATTGATTAAATTCATAAATATATATACTTAGAACTTTCATAAAAAACAACAGTAAAAGCCATTTTTATAGAAATAAATTTTAATGTACCTACTGTATCATTTATAATGCGAAACACGGAAAATCTGTTCAGCCAATATCGAACTAATGCAGATTGCCGTACAACGGCCGCCAATATTGAGCCAATATTGGCTACCGTTGTATACATATTTTCCGTGTGTTTCGCATTATAAATGATACAGTACATTAAAATTTATTTCTATAAAAATGGCTTTTACTGTTGTTTTTTATGAAAGTTCTAAGTATATATATTTATGAATTTAATCAATTGATTAATAATATTGTAAATTTAAAAATTAAAGTTTGGTTCAACCTGGTCGGTATAGTAGGCAGTCAGGCTTCCGGTAAGGTACTCTACTAGCCGCTAGAGTCACATGTTCACTGCAACATGACATTATTAATAATGCGTAATAATTGTGTTCGTTAGTTATTTTGTCTGTATAAGTGTGTGTAATAATTAGTTACATTATAAGGGTAATCATAACAGTATATTACATTAGTTTTTTTATAAGAGGGAATTTCTATCTTGCTTATACATATATAAACACATGACGCCATAACCTTCACGTGTCTTTTACAAATATTTATTTGTGCAAACTCTTTGATATTACTGTAATTTACATTTAGAAATTGACTTTTAAGCTAAGTATCTCAGAATTACTAAAAATGCACATAAACCCTTTTACTTTTAAATCCCTCATTTTATATTAATGTTTATATGTAAGTATTTATTCTTATGGTTTCCTGGTTAAATAGATTAGCCCTTTGCCAGAAAACTATACTAATATAAATTTTAGTTATTTGCAAAATAAAGCAGTGTTTCTTTCTATATAAAAATTAATAAAGGTGTTTATTATTATTACATAATACAGTGGCGTCGAAGGGGGGTGGGGTTAACGGGCTGGACCTCCCGATTTTTTTTTATTATCAAAATCTAGGATATGTGAAAATCTTAGTAGTATTTTGATTCAGAGTTTTTATAGAGTAGCTCCCCCCGAAAAAATCCTAAATATGCTACTGATATAATACATACCTATATATTTACATTTTTTAGATGCCTCGCCGATGTGTTGCGCCTAGATGTAAGTCTAATTATGACAGTCAGTTAAAAAATGAAAACGTCAGGCAGTCACAACAAAACCAAAACAACAGAGCCTTGTGGATGCGAAGTGGACATCTGCATCTTCAGCTGTATGTACATATCAGTACAAGTAGTGGATTGTTAAAATTAGAAATTGGTAAGATTCAAATTACAATTTTTTCATAAATCATGTACTGTGGTTGTGGTGTATTAACCACAATCTTTATTTTTTATAAAGGATTTTATAGATTAATAAAGTTAATATTTTTTTTATATAAGAATGAATTTTAAAATTAAAGAAATCACTTATCTGGTTATACAGGGTGTCCCAAAATGCTGTTTACATGCAATATCTCCCTTATTTGAAAAGATAAAGAAATCAACCAAAAACTATTGTGAATGACTCAAAATGGACCTTCAAAAACACCCTTAAACGCTGGAAACATAGCAACGTTTAAGAGATCATGCCAACTTGATTAATTTTTCAAATTGCACCCTCTGTTTATTTTTCACAGAAATGTATTCTTCACTTTATTCTGCATATGGTAGTATGCATTACTTAATTGTCTAATGTGCATTTAGGGGTTTCAAAAAATATTTGTTATAAATTGAATTTATCTTAAACTTAAAGCAAATGCTCAAAATGCCCTCCTGTGGACTCTACATGGGCTTTAAACTGCCTCAGGAGTTCCCTTGTAGATGCGGCTCTAATCATAATATTTTTTGAATAAATAATTTAGTTAGTGAATATGAAGTGTACAATTTATAAAAAATATTTTTTCAACCATTAAATGCACATTAGATAATTAAGTAAGACATACTACCATATGCAGAATGAAGTGAAGAATAGCGTTTACTGTCTCCAGCCTTACTTTGTGGAACTCCATAATCATGAAATATAATATAAATACAAAGATTAGTTAAAGTTTCACAAGTTTTATTAATATCGTAACCTGACAATATTGTTTCGACACTTTGTACCATTATCAAAGGTAGATAAGATTGAAGTTTATTAGAAGTGTTAGATATTTAGTTTTTGTTATGTATTGTATCTAGTTACCTATTTTCTGTATGTATTTATCCTTAGCAACGTGTTTGTTTTTCAATCTTATCTACCTTTGATAATGACACAAAGTGTCGAAACAATATTGTCAGGTTAAGATATTAATAAAACTTGTGAAACTTTAACTAATCTTTGTATTTATATTATATTTCAAGTGAAGAATACATTTCCGTGAAAAAAAACATAGGGTGCAATTTGAAAAATTAATCAAGTTGGCATGATCTCTTAAACGTTGCTATGCAACCAGCGTTTAAGGATGTTTTTTGAAGGTCCATTTTGAGTCATTCACAATAGTTTTTGGTTGATTTGATTATCTTTTCAAATAAGGGAGATCTTGCGTGTAAACAGCATTTTGGGACACCCTGTATATATTTATAGATAATCCAAACTCTTGTTGCTTGAATCATGATAATATGTTTAAATTCTTATAAGAGTTATTCTTTTGCAAGCGAATTAAATTTTTTCGTTCTTCCTACCCTGGCTTTCACCTCAATCTGACTGTACCCCGTTTTCCATTTGTTTTGTGCTCGATCCTTTAAATTAAGATGTGAAATTTCTTTAAGAAATCTGGATTTCTGGAAGGAAATTTTTTTTGTTACGAAATTTATTATGTCTCCTTCGTTATACATCACAAATCTTATTTATTAATCTTTATTTTGTTTTTTCCGTGTAGGAGATGATTCTTATGTAATTATTTCCTGAGTGTATTATGTTGTCTTGGGAGTTAATTACATTTTTTTGTCAACAAAATGTTCAATAACTAACAATATTCGTAATCTTATTTTGTTATCTTTTACATTTTGTCATTCATTTTTATAAATCGTAAATATTTATTTTATTCACAATCATATTGCAATATGTACATTTCATATGTTGTAAAAACCTTGGAAAGTAAGCTATTGCTATAGCAACACCAAAGTGGTTAACAATTTCCTTTACATGTCTGTAAAACTGACATGTAATGTTATGGCCAACTTTTTTTTCTGAATAATTTAAAACAGGACGTTTTATCCGATTTAAATTTAAGTTTTTATGAATATATTTAACGCAAAAAACATATTTTTTTATTTAATATTAGTTTTATTTTTATTTTTCCATATTTTATATTTAATAATTACAATGGAATTAATTAATTTCTAATTTTAAAATACTGGGCGCATACATCGCCATCTAGCGGCGAAGAATGAAACCTTACTTAAAATTTCTTTTTGGTCGATACATAGCTCTGATTGAAATTATGACAGTTTATAAAAAATTTATTTTAAAATTTAAAATTTGTTTTTATTTTGATTATCTTAAGTCTAATTATTGTGAATAAAATAGTATACATGTTTCGTTGGTAAAGTTTCCACGCCTCGCGATATTATTTGACCTCGACGTACCGTCTCGGTCAAACAATTATCGCTTGGCTTGTAAAGATATCCTTTACCAACTCAACATGTAATATACTATTACTTGTTTGTAAATTTTATTTGTTCTAGATTCCTACGAGCCTTTAGACAAGAATGTGGTACAAGAATATTCATAAAGGAACCTTTTCTTACGAACAACGAAACTTTACATTATTTTTAATTGAATATTTACATAATTTGATAATACTTTAATTAGATGGTATGACATTAATGGCTGTTTTTAAATCAAATTGATATATCCTTTTTACATTTTAATTAATGACTTATATTTATTCATACAATCTCAATTCTGAATAAATTATCACTACATTACCTATTATAATGTATTTGTTAATTTGTATCTATATGACTGCCGACATTATAATGTATTATATTATTAATTGTTACAAGAACTTTGTTTATTAAACACAATAAAATTTTGAATCAAGGTATTCTTTTCTGTGTGCAATTAGCCAATATTAACTCAATAATGTTAATATGTTGGTATAACGGGTCTCATACTGGCACAGTATGGATGGATATCGTTGGATATGGTTGCACACCGGTGCATAATAATCGTTATTATATTTTTTAATTATATTATATTATACACTGAGAAAAATGGCTCATAAAAGTTATGTCCCCGTCATCATATTAGCGCTCTTGATCTACAATTTTTAAACTAATAGTTTTTTCGAACTATGTTTCTCAGTGTACAATATCGTAATATAATTAAAAAATATAATAATGATCATTATTATACACCAGTATGCAACCGATATACAGCCAATGTTGTGCCAGTATGAAACCAGAGTTATAACAACATTGGGCCAATCTTGGTTATGTAAAATGGTCCAAGTACTTGCCAGTGTTATCATTTCGACACTGGCCCAATATTGGCTGCCGATATCGGCTATGTAAAATGGCCCAAGTACTTACCGGTGTTATCATTTCTGCACTGTCCCAATATTGGTTGCCAATATTGGCAATAACGGTGCCAATGGCGAGCCAATATTGGCCCGTTTGGAAAATTCTATATGGGACTCTTTCCAGGAAAAGTGGCAAAAATGCCAATTCAGCCTCTGATTGAAAGTCTTATTTGTGGTAATAAAAGTTAATGTTTTTATTGACCTAACCTTATCTAACCTAACTAAATTTCAAAACTGCTTCATTACTTTTGTTGTTTCTACAAAAATACTGATAACTCATGTACTCATAACTTCATACATAACGTGCGATTTATAAAAAGCCATCAAATGTTTGATGTTCAGATATGAGTAGGTAAAGTTATGCAGGTAAATACGCACCAAATAAGAAGTCATGAACCATATCATTTTTATTCCGCACGAAACGAGAAGGCTTCAGGTAGACTTCTGTCGTCGCACAAAAGAAGATATCACCTAATAAAATGAAAAATGAGCTGTGATCTTTGTCGATAGAAAAATCTGCACGAGCTATACTAATTACCATTAAACATCTTACATCATTTATGGATAACGTTTAAGCAATTATTCCATTTGAATCATCTAATTTTTACAGTCACTTTCTCGATTCATTTACAGCTTTAATTATATAGCCAAACTAAAGTGGAGCAATACGGATAAATTTTCGGAGCTACATTATATCGTATGTTGAGAACTTGAAAGAAATTATTTGAAAATATAATCTCTTCAATGTTTTTATTCATTAATAATTTTAAAAAAAACTGTTTGAAAGGAAGCAAAACAAATACATAATAAATTAATTAATAAAACCTGCCTGTTTTCTGTAGAAAAAATAACGCATGCAGTAATTGAAAAACACGAGATAATGTAGTTTTTGAGAAAAAAAAACTTCTTAAGCAATGTTCATTAAATACTCAGAAGTTGTTGAAGCAATTATTCCACTGCTTAGTATTCAGAAATTATTATTAGCACATCTATCTAGGTCAAAGTGTCAATATAGTGCATAATAGATTTGTTACTACAGCTGCAGGCGATTATAAATTTAGATATCAATAACAGTGCAGCAGCAAAGGAATTCTATGTATACTCAGTTTTAATTGGGTTTAACTAAAATAAACCAGGCTAAAGCAATATAATTGTGGGTTATTATCATAATTCACAATTTATTATAATAATTGAATAGTGGAAATATAAAAGAAACTACGTACCACAATGAAAAGTTTGCATTATTGAAATAAAAACATTAGCTAATTGAAGAGAGAAATCGTAATCTATACTTTCAAATGTTGGAACTGTCAAGAATCACGAAGTACTTAGCGCTTTCATGGTGTATTGGCGATGGTACATAGACACATTTACAGGTGAAAACTAGATTTAAAAAACGACATTTTGTTTCCACTTTTTAATTTACTATTTTTTCGTGTTTTCCACTCTTAAGTAACTTATTAAATTATATACTTTTATTTCATTTCGTATTTCAAACAATTGTTTATATACCACAATTAGTAAAATAAAGTATAACTTGATCTTCGTTGTCAAATGACACCGGAGTTCAAGACGTTCTTGATCTCCGTTGTTGGCAACGTAAAAATGATTTGATGTTGCATAACAGCCACACGTGACATGCTGATTTCTATCTCCTTGGTTACGCGTATGATGACACAGACAAGGCAACTTGCTTCATTATACAATAAATTCGGATGAATTTTAAAATGGAGAAATTAGGATTGAAATACGAAATAAAATAAAACAACTTATGCAATACATATCCTTTTTTGACAGCTGTAGAAAAATATATATATATATTATGTAATTAGGAGATCAAGCTTCTTTAAATCCTCGAAGAAGTTATAACGCCTCGGCGTTATAATACATCTTCTCGGATTTAAAGTATCGCTTGATCTCCTAATTACATAATATATATATTTTTCTACAGCTGTCAAAAAAGGATGACATTTTTTGATTAATATCCGTATGCAAAATACCACATTGGTTTTGTTTTCTTGATAAACTCAATAATATAAAAGCTTTATTTCGAAGATTCGATATGTATTTGTAAGTATTAAATACCAGACGTCAACAGTGAAAGTGCAGTGAAGCATCTTGCCAATTGTAGAATTAATTCTGTGACTTTTTGTTGGAAAAATTTGTATTTTTCGAAATAAAAATAGTTTATTATAAATTCTGGAGTCCACATCAACATACAACATAACTCGCGTCATTTTCTACTAGTATAGAAAGTCTATTGGTGAGGGTAGCATGTCTGTCTGTCTATTTGCCGCTTAAATATTCAGCTCAAAAACAAAAGCAATAGCTGTAAGGAAACTAACAAGTATTTATACACATGTAATCGACCACGGAAAGTTGCTAATCGTCAGTTTTGACCTATAACGTGACCTTTGACCTCTGCAGAAAGATCATTGGTCAGAAGTAAGTTTACTACAAGTGTGACACATCTATGTAGGGTTTATTTGAGGTGATAAGAACGGCTTTATCATATAATATATTTTTAATGAATTAAATTAGTATACAAATTAGTTAGGTGTATGGTTTTCCTAATTTATTTTATTAAGTAGAATCCTCAAAACCATCCCAAGCAGCATTTTTAGTCATCGCTACGTACCAGCAACTACCGGTGGAACTATTAAGTTTTTGCCACTGGTCACAAACACGTACTTGCTACGGTTTTGTTACGTGCCTTGAACGAAAATGGGAAACAATTTTTAAGTAGCAGATACGTTACAGCAGGGGTTCCGAAAGTGCGGCCCGCGGGCCAAATGCAGCCCTAAAACCCTAGAAATGCGGCCCGCGATGTCAGACATCATCCGTGATCTCGAATTCATAGAAATAATTTACATTTAAAAAAAATAAAAACATTTTATCATATTATAATTAAAAATTGTTCAGATAAAATATACTAAATTTTCTATGCAATATATCTTGCTGTTACACAGATTGTATAAAACTTTCTCAACATGAGTATTAAGTCCAAATTGAAATCAAAATTAACTAATGAACATTTACAAGCGGTGTTAAGAATACATCCATCCGACTTAGAACCAAAGCTCAATGATATTAATAGAAAAGAACAACTGCACAAGCAGGGCCGTAGCCAGAAATTTATGTCGGGGGGGGGGTTCTATATTAAATTTATAAAACTTATTATTTATGCAGGTAATTATTACAAGGCTTGACAGATGGTGCCACAATACGAAAGCTGTCAAAAACAAAAATTTATGCAACGTGGACTGCTGTATAAGCGATATTTGCCTCTGAAATCGGGACGATGCATTCAAGTTCATCTTATTGCTTTGCTTTTGTTATTTAACGAATGTTAATAATTTTATTTTGTTCATTTATTAGTATTTGTTTAGTTTCGGGGGGGGGGGGTTCAGACCTCTTGAATACGGCCTTGTGCACAAGTCACACACTTCAGATTGATATATTCATTATTTATTAATTTTTATTTGCAATTATTTTTTCTTTTTTTATTTGGAATTATTTAAGAAGTTGTTTTTGTTTAATCTTTTTGAAATGTGTAATAAACAGTTTGTAATAAAAATTTAATAAAATCGATTGTGTTATAAAATTAGTATAAATCTTTCCCTTGTGTTTTATCGGTTTGAACATATTTTTCCATAAAAAATTTTTTTGGCCCGCCAAATATTTTGGAATAGTGAATTCCACCTAGCCTTGGCCCACCTAGGCAAAACTTTGGGAACCCTTGCGTTACAGTAATCTCTCAGGAACTTATCCAGCTACGTAGTAGGAACGTGTCGGCGTAGTAATTGCTACTTTCGTGGAACTTCTTTTCTCTTTGACAAATCGTATCGCGTGGTTGCTCTCTCTTACTCTTGCAAACATTCTATCATTTTCTATACTAATGCTGCAATCGTGTCACAAAATG
Source organism: Agrypnus murinus (assembly GCA_929113105.1). Lineage (NCBI taxonomy): Eukaryota > Metazoa > Arthropoda > Insecta > Coleoptera > Elateridae > Agrypnus > Agrypnus murinus. The sequence continues at coordinate 188,357,563 of OV816025.1, forward strand.
GATTACTATTTTATTTGTAATACGTACTTAATAATACAAAGAGCGATGAAATGTATAATTATTTTGTAATTTCAGTATACCAAAATTATAAACCATTGCAACTTCTCTGTTAAAAGTGATGATGATAGATCGAAAAATAACACGCGCTTTCGTTAAATATATTTTTTAATAAAAAATGTCTTTAATAAAATATGAGAAAAATATTTATAGTTGATACAAATGATAGAAACCATTTTTATATTATTCTTAAGCCACAACTTTTTATTTTTATTGAAGCTTGTATAGTAAAACACCTATTAACAATCATAACAAATTGCAAATTGATTAATGGCCTCCTACATTTTACAAGTAAATATGGAGATGGAGTAGTGTACGAAAAATCACTTTAAAGTGATTCTGCTAGTAAAAGTAGTTCTGGGTAGTAAAAACGTAAGTTTTACTTTCTGTATACTACTGTAAACTAGGGTGGTCCAACAAAAAAGCAAAGTCAGAAATCTTATGCTCTCACCCCCTAGGATTATTGTATATCGAAAAGTACCTCTATTTTTTTATTTTGAAATCGGGCGATGTTAGGCGGTGCCTCAAAGCTCTTAATGTTTCCCCTGTATTTTATATGGGGGAAAACACGTTTTCGTGGATTTGGTAGAGAATTCTAGAAAATCAATGTTTTTCAACCGGACTACTCTGTTTCTGTTCAGAAATGTTCAGAGAATGAGATCCAAGAATTTATTTATCAAAATATTTTATATTAAAAATATTGATAAATATTTTTTAACGATTTTTCTGTGTTTCTTCCATTTATGGGGTTTTTTGCGGGTCTGTAAAAAATAGTTAATATGAAAAATTTAACAAATAAATTATAGGATGTCATTCTCTGAACATTTCTGGAGAGAAACAGCGTAGTCCGGTTGAAAAATATTGCTTTTCTAGAATTCTATACCAAATCTACGAAAACGTGTTTTTTCCCGTATAAAATACATGGGAAACTTTAAGGGCTTTGAGGCACCCCTAAACATGGTCCGATTTCAAAATAAGAAAATAGGGGTACTTTTTTTCGATATACAATAATCCTAGGGGGTGAGAGCATAAGATTTCCGACTTCGCTTTTTTGTTGGACCACCCTACTGTATACTCTGTTAATACTACTGTAAGATTCCGTGAATTTAAAGGGCTAAGCAATGGTTTCAGACTGATGACAGGAACTTTCAGTACGACTTTAAAGTAATTATACTAACAATGGAAGCTTACAGCTGACGTGTCGCTCATTTTAAAAATTATTTTTTTAAATAAAAGTAAATCATGAGTAAATCAATATAATCAAAAGTAAAAAATAAGGCAATACGTATTTCTGCATTTAATCTTATTTAAAAAAATTACAAATTAACACAAACAAGACGCAAGGTATTTACTTAAATAAAAATGTTATTCGCAACAGACAGGGTGCTCGCGTGGTTAACACAGTACCTTTATACACGGTCTTCCTAGTGTTCGATTCTCACTGGCTCCGTTACTTTTTTTTAATTTAGTTTTTTAGTAAAAATGCGCCCCTGTTACAGTTGGGCTTTTCTTAGGCTTATAAATAATTCAATAAAAATTGTAACTCTCTCTAATTATTATGCAGAAAATTGGAACAAGAACCTACGAGTAATATATAGTTAAGAGTTACTATAAATTTAATAAAATGATTTATTTATTTATATTCGAATAATTGACATAACGTTTAGTATTTATTGCTTTTTAAATTATTCCTAAAAAATGAATCAAAAACTAAAAATTTGAGAATTTATATTTTGAAATCGGCGACACGTCCCCTTGTAGGTGGCAATACCGCTCCACATACTTTGAAGGTTACTCAGAAGTAATGGAACTACATAGTTCCAATAAATAATAGAAGCAACTACATAATTACTAAAATAATCCGAACTTAAGTAATTAAACTTATAAAGTCATAAAAGTTGTAGTTACGTAACAACTACTCAATCAAAGTTCCGATGTCTGTTAGTGCTACTTAAATGCTGCTTGGGATATAAGGTCGCATTTTTAAATTTATGCATTCTCCACTGCTTTTGATTTATCGCCTTTTTGGATGTTATGAAAAGTAAACGTTGACAATATAAATCAGAAAAGAATATTGAGATCTTCAAATTACATCACAAGTCGTTAAAAAGCAGTTGCAATCTAAATATTTAATTACATGTTCGAATGTACTGTGCTATAATCTATGCTCAATCAGGATTTAGTAAACAATAATTAATCAGATGTATACCTAACATACCTACAGCAGATTGGTATGGGTAACTACTATTAAAGCGATATCCAAACCCTAAGGGTCCTGCAGTTGCATTGGGAAGTTCTACAATTATATTTGAAGTGACTCGTGGTAATACAATATTTACTTACAATATATTACTATTTAGCAATAAGTAACTACCCTAGACAATAATGCATTTTTTTATGTGAATTTTACATACCATTTTTCGTCGAGGTTCGATAATACATTATATGAATAAATAAAACGATCATTTAAGTTCTTTTCATGTAACCATTATCATTTCTTCTGGTAATTCTTACTTGTTAACGTCTCATAATTATTTAAAAAGTCCCGTGAGCCTCTTTTACGGTCTAACGAAGAAAAACGGCTAATTAATTTCCAGAGAGATAATACAAAACAGCATCGTCTTGCGTATTTTAAACCGTTAAGCTTTTATGCATACACACCAACGCATTTGTTTCGCGGCTTGCAAACCGCTTTAAAAATACGTTTTTATCAGATTTATTTAGGACCCTTCCTGGTCGGAAAGATTTCTTGGGCAGAGCAAACATTTTAAGTATGTAAAGCCTATTTGGAGGCCTCTGGGGAAACATCCCCGTCACTGCGAGGGAAAAATATTGCAGGAAATGCCGAGGAAAAACTTTAAGTGTAAGAAAAACCGAAAACCATCTATGAAAATCTGATTATGTATGCTTATTTTGGCATCTACTTTTTAAGTGTCGTAATGTTGATTGGATAAGTAAACAATAATTTCCTGAGAGTTTGCTTAAAAGCTTTTTCATAAAGTGAAATTGGTTAAACGCGTTTTTGTGTACGTTTCGTGGCTCAACTTGAAATAATAATTTTTGTACTTAATTGTGGATTCATTAGAGAAAAGAGAGACCAGTTATAGGCAAAAATGCGTATAATGTAAACTGGAAAAACTGTAATACAGTTTTTAAGCATCTGTTCTTTAGATTATAAATCTTAGAGGTTTTTCATTTAAAACTTACAGGTATTCAAACTTCGTAACTACACGTAAGACTACAAAATATTTGCTGCCTTTGTTCAATTATACGAGCCCCGATGCATATTTATTCGTATACTTTAATTTTTGTTAAAAGTCACCCCGCAATTGTTATTCCAAAATTCTCTTCTGGTCCAGAATGTGAAGTACTGCATCTACACCATGCGAGGTTTCATAAAATTCTATAAGAGAGTTTCATACACCGCTTCTTGCAAGGCTTTTGGGTACTTTTGTTAATCTCGAGATAGTGTGAGGAAACTTCCCTACAGAATTTCATGAAACTTTGCATAAAGTAGATGCAGGGGTAATGTTTCACATTAGCAACAAGAAACAGCTACTTGGTAGACCAAACAAAGAATCTCGGGGTAAAAAATGGCGGGGCGTTCATTGATTTAAAATATGAGAAATAAATACATAACAAAATATATAAACAAATGAATATATTTTTGCAATATAGGGTAGTTCATAACCTAACATCATATTTTAATCTACTGATACAATAATTTAATGTATAAACTATCCTATATGATAAGATATAGTGTTCAATATACTATATTGCGGTGTTGTCAAATCACCGTATTGAAAATTTTATCAACAACGGAACGGAAACGTTAACACAAATATTTTTATATCTGATTTAAATTAAAAGAGGGGCATGCTATGTCATGGGTATAATTAGGTTCATTAATACTTAAATTAAAAATTAAGAATAATAATTTCATGCAAACATAACATAGCTTTCTTATGCATAAATAAATAGGTTTCATTTTAGAAAAAGGATATCAATTAGTTAGATTGCTTGATCATAAATATGTTTATGCAACCCATGTTACATTTTGGAACGGTTTCCCACTTGTTAGGAGGAAGTAATTTCCATATTAAAACTTACACATTACGATGTTTAACGTTAGATAGACTTTTCTATTTTCCAGGAGGCCAGCTCAAGTTTATATTGCTAATTAGCTGAAAATAGATTAATTAGGTCAATCTTGTTGTGACTTATAAGATACAATTAATTTTTGAATTTGTTTATAAGATTTCTAATCACTTCAATTAATGAAGGTATGAAATCCTGTCGTTCGTGTTAATATGACTCTTATAGACTTTTATCCTGTTTTTCCTCACCATTGTTTTGATGTAAGTGCTTAGAGCATTGTATGCTGGACATTTTGAGTATAAATTGATAAACATTGACTTAATATTTAAGCTGGCACTTGTATATACATTAATTGGTGTTCGTACTCTAAAAAAATTATGTTTATAGTAAATTGTAAAGATGTTTCTATGGAGAAATTATTTGTATTACCTGTGTCATATATTCATGTAACTAGTTTGTAAAGGATGAACCTTGATTTGTTGAACTTTATAGGTAATTAGATCGTAACGAGATATGTACATTGTCAATCGTTTTTCTTGAATATCTTCGTTACGATACATTTTGGGACAATGAATGTATTATAGTTTTTTGATCTTCGTTTCAAGGGCTACAATTGTGTAATATTAGATTTAGGATTAGTGATGATCCAGAACAGCTGTGCCGGATTAGTGACGTCACGAGCTTACTCGATGTTTCATTGTTTTGAAAAAACTTCATAGTTTTCTTTTGTTCTGGCATAAACTATATAAGCTGGGGCAAATTGTAACAAAATCAGTCGATAAAGGATAAATTTATCCTCCGTGGTGATGGTTAATCCAAAATTTGGTTTACGCTGCTGGTGTAGCTTTGGCGTTCAAAATTAATCCTTTGGATTTTTCACTAATTCACTGTAATGACCTAACTAATAATTAAGTTTGAAACTTAACTGAATTGCACTAATTTTAATTTTACACTAAACGATCACGTTACCAATAAACTACCCGATAAGCTTAAGTAATTTTGTTACTTAATAGTTTTCCTAACTCGAATTCAAAAACCCCTAACACACGCGAAATTTAGCTCAAATAACTTACAACTTTCGGAAAAAACTTTCCTAAAATAATTCCTAAATTTTGACTGAAAATTAAATTAAATTATTATTATAAAATTAATTAAGATTTTTCGTAAACGAACAGATGAAAAAATCTCGAAAGATATCCGCATCGATTCAATAACCAAAAGCGACCCCCTGACTTCCCGGAGCGAAGGGTCTTTTATAACCTTTTTGTTTTGGGTGGTTGACACTTTAGTCTGTTGTTAACAAAACTGAACCTTTTTGTTTAGGCGTTAATGACCAAAGTCCCTTCTCCTATCATTATCCCAAATTTGCGATCGCTTCTAAAACCATTAGCTTTAAAGAAAGCTATTTGAATTTTTAAACGAATTTGGAATATGGATTAGTGTGTTTCATTAAAATATGATTAGTCAAAATTATATGATTGTTATTTAAGAAAAACCGAATTTGTATCTAGATTGTCTTTTGTTTGAATAACAATTTGTTTTCGGTTTTAAGTATTTAAGTAAATTGTGTTTCGAGAAAACTCTTGAGAGGTTGTTAAATTGACTCTGTGACCCTTTTTTGAACAATAACTTTCCGAACTTTCCCTTTTCCAACTAACAAGTTAAGTAAATTTGTTTCTCCCGGTCTTGTCTAGAGGCGAAACGAGGCGTCTTTCTTTAATGACAATCGTAATGAATCATATAAACAAATACAAACATGTACAAAATGGTAATTCAAAGTTACGAAATGATATTTTACAACATTACTCATGTTCTTTGAAACGAGACATTTAACAATGACACTTCAAAATTAAATTATTGACTTCTGGTATTACAATTTCTAATTCCCTTTCGAAGATTCATAACATAGAATGAACTCTATCTAAAATTAGTCTTTATTTTCTTTTTTCAATTATTTACTTATAGTCAAGTTTGGTTTGTTAACTGTGCAATTGATATGTATGTTTGGCCATTCCTTTGTTTTTTAGAAAGGCCCATATGTAAACACACGTGTACCGTGTCGAATCAGGCATTTCCCAAAATTGCGTGAGACTCAAGTCTCGACTAAGACTTTTCGACGAGGCCTGCACCAAATTCTCGGACCCGCTGCCACATAATTGTTCGCGTTTAGCCCGACCCCTGAAAAACTGCTAAATGGTATCACATAACACGATGTCCCCGGAAATCGGCTGTCGATGTAGAAAAGAAATAATAATATTTAAGACTGCTTGTGCGTTTTTAGTTACGCCTCTCGATTTCTGAAAGATAATATAATTTTTAGAAAAATGCAAATTTCCGACTTACTACAATACCTTACCAAAATATAACTTTTAACAAATTTTCAACCAGTACAACCGACTGAAATTACAAATTGTAACCAAAACGCGTAAATTAGTTTGATACTGCTGTACGATATATACGTGCCTACTTTTCGTGTTATTCTCCTGCCAGTAAAAACTCTTTTCCCCGATCGTGCGGCCAACAAAAAAGAAAAGATCCCTAGCATGAATTGAACAAAGAAAGGTATATATAAAAGATTTTTCTAGAATGTATTTAAGACACGATAAACCAATGATAAAAAGGCGAACATTACCACTATAGTAGATATTTTTCAAGACTAACATTCAGCTTAAAATGTTTTTTTCTGAAGCTATTAAATGTTTCAAACTAGGGGAAATAAATATGAAATGCATTATTTGTCAATTATAAGGTTATAAATAAATCTAAAAGTAAGCATAAATCTCAAATTTATTAAAAAGGCAAAGAACACGTTTAAAATGTTACACTACAAAATTTGTATCTAGTTTATTATAACTAGAGAGAAATTAATTATATTATTATTATATTATATTATTATGTTATTATATTATTATATTATTATATTATTATATTATTATATTATTATTATTATGAGAGAAAATTATAATAGTGTCGTATTAAGTTCTATTTTTACAAACGAGAAATGGGTAGGGGAGAGTCTGTAACAGTGGCCATGCAGGAACAGTGGCCACCTTCCCGCCATTTTCTTATTTATAAAGATTAGGTGCTATCATCTAGCACAGAATGTACCAATAGGACACTGAGTATATTAACAAAGTTTTTCCATTTAAACCTCAAGATTTTTATTTTAAAACAAACTCAACCTGAAATTGTATACTTGAAGTAAAATACAACCGGTAAGTGAAATAATTGTTAGTGGCTGAAAACGTCGAAAGGAACTAGCGTTGACTGCTTATACCTACTACATGTAAATATTTATTGGTATAATAATATTTTGATTGTGTTGGGTAGTTTTTGTTTTTTCCTACTTTATTAAAAGCATGTAGTTGATGGTACAGTGGCCACTTCTTTGTTATATAGGTCACTGTACTATTATTTAGTACAATATTTTATTTATTTCAGATATTATTTCCTAGATGTTCCTGATGATTTGTACATTATTTATCTCAACCTGTAAAAATAGGCGGCACTACTAGAACAGCAAATCTGTTTTTCCATGAATTTATCTATGTATAATGTTTGTTAGCTTTTGGCTGGTTTTTTAAATTTAAGTTGCGTTTTTTTAATACAAACTATTTTTTACAAAATAAACCATTATTCTGTAAATTTCTATGTACCTACTTGTTTTTACTATTCCCGTCTCCTACACAGTAGTGGCCACAGCACCATACTCTAATGGCCACTGTACCATCACTGTAGGTACAGTGGCCACTTTTATCTTAAATTCTTCCAACTCCAAAATTTTTGTTATAATTTTATTTTTTCAGTGGTAACAGATTCTATAAAAAAGGGCTAATTTTGGTTGTTATTGCTTGCAACTCGTTCTCGTCCTTAAAACGACGTCCCCTAAGCTCTTTCTTTAAATTGGAAAATAAATAATAGTCATTGTCGTGTAATAATCGAACACCTCTTGTCAATATTCCTCGACGTTTTTCACGAATATTGTTTCTCAATTTATGCAATAAAGACGCATAATATGTACTGCCAACAGTTGTATTGCGTTCTTTAAAATCAATCAGTAAAATGCCGTCACAATTCCAGAATATTGTTGCCATAACTTTCTTTATCGATTGAACGATTGACTCCAAAATTGGATTTGGGTCGTCTCTACACAAGTTTAAAAACGAGCGCGCACATTCGACGCGACGCGACGTTGACCAATCATTTGTGATAGTTATGTCACATTTGTTCAGTCCAAGTGCACAACCAGTAGAATCATAGTTTTTGATGGATATTCAGCTAATGTAGCAGATGGAGGTACTAAACGTGCAGAAAGACTCAGAAGATCACGTAAACATACATCAACTGAAATATTATTTGACGAAAATATGACGGCAACTATATCACAAGAAAGCTTTCTGGCCAATCTTAAGAACAAGAATTAACTCTTATGAATGCTGACGCCCAAATTGAAAGCAACAAGCATGTCGTGTAAAGAGGCCAAGAAAGATACTATTACTGTGATAATCAACACAGTACTTAAATAAATAATTCTTAGATATAAAACTGTGTTTTATTCCGTCTAAAAGAATTAATAATAAGTGTAACACTAAAACCGCCACAGTGTTATCCCGTTACAAATAAAACTGTGAAACTTTTAATAATCTGTATTTATTTCATGATTATGGAGTTCCACAAAATAAGGCTGGAAACAATAAACAACACAGTACTTGCCATGGCATCAACTCAGAAATCTGTTTTTGTGGTTGGCGAAGAAGTTTATCTTCTCGTTTTATTATTTGGCATTTTTAATCATTCCAATGTTTATTTCTTTAAAACAGGAAAAGGATAAATCGCTCAACAAAAATATTTGCCAAAACATGCAGTTGAATCTCTTGCAGATAACTTATGGTTTTTACATGCCTTTAGTGGGGGCAATACATTAGTAGTACCGTGTGGTCGGTACATTTCTGTTAATATTTGCATTTCTTCAATATGTCCAAGATCTTGGCACGATACTTTTCAATATAGGTATGTACAAAATTCCACAGTCTTCTTCTTACTTAAAAACCTAAAAAGTTAACTTTATTACTATATTTAATTTCTCGTTAATGCTGAAATATCGGATAAAACTTCGTCATATGCTTCGTGCTATACAGTGAATTTCAGATTTAACTTACTTACAACGTTAATACAGCTTATGCAGTTTTCTTCATTATTTTTACATTTTATTAGACAATGTAGCACGCTACATCGAGGACATGTTTTATTGCACTCACTTGCCTTATGGTCGAAAACATTGCAGTTATAGCATCTCCTCGCTACTAACGCCAATAAAACTATACATCTGGTCCATTCCATGTGCATTTTTCGCTCTTTCAATAATGATCTGTATATCTCAGTATCACCACCTAAATATCAGAACTAAATATTTCTCACACTTTCGGGCTTATTAATTATTTACGTACGCAACCTTGATTTTTGTGCTTACATAAGACACAATTCTCTATCAAGTCTTCTTTCCGAAAGTAAAAGTTATTCCGTTAACAGATCACTACTTCCACTGTAATTTCTATTAAATATTAATGCAAACAGCACTGACTTGATTTATTGGCCCAAGTAGTTTATCAAAATTTGCCGTATTAATTAAATTTAATCAGAAGTTTGCGGTACATATAAGCATTAAAGAAATTACCACACAAATTAAATAAAAATATATTTATCTACTTAATTATATTTTATCTGGATGTATGTAATTGACCTTAGTTAAACTAGAATTTTTTAACGAATACAGTTCGTGCTATACGTCACTAACAAAAAGTTAATTCTGTTAGCTTAATAAAATAAAATTGCGTACCTTTTTGTTAAGTTAAATTAATACTAAATACGTGTTTTGTACTTTATGTATGTTGATCACGAACGTAACGTATCCGTACACACTACGTACACTGTAAGCTTCCATAAACGAAAAACGAGTTTAACAAAATCATTGCGTCCGATCTTGAATTGAAAAACGTTTAAAACTTGTAGCCTCCGTTCAAACGGCCTGTTTTTTACTCTGGGTCGCATTCTAAAAACATTTTTCAATCCACAACATTGAACATGACATTTCCAAAAAGCTTTCTACTAAATTATAAATTACATCGCAGCCGTGCGCGATATCGTGACTCACGGCGTTTTGTATATATTTTATTACATAAAGTCACAGAAAATAAAATTATACTCCATAACCCGCAATTTGGTAAATTGAAAACCTTTTATATAAATTCTAAATTTACTCGTTGGAAGCGCAACGGGATCGCTCTAACGCTTGTGCTTCAGTTGCCGACTTGTTATATAAAATTATATTATTCCTAAAGTGTGTTTTACATTTCCGAACTGTAACTGAGCAGTTCTGGAACGAAGCGTAATTTACCATTTCCCCCAGTACAAAATTATATTTTGTTTATGGCATTTCTTATTTGGCATTTTTATGTGTAACTGAGGAAAAAAGATCGATTTCAAAAACAGACCTAACCGAAACGCTAATTGTTCAACAGAAGCTTACAAACAGTAAACAGCATACGTATGCTCTTATGTATAAAAGTATACTTATTTAGAAGTTTCTATAGAATAGCTGTGTGTAGCAAACCTATCGCAGAATCTTTATTAATTTATGAAACTCTATACAAATATCTACTTCAATTAAAAATTGAAAGTAAATTAACAGATCTAGATCTGTTGCATTGCATTCACATTGGCGATTTTAAGCATAGGCAAGCTAAACAAGTGACCGACTAGGGTCAATCAGTTTTGACCTAAGATTAAAAAAACGATAGGGCAGACAATTCTATGATTATTTGTATAGTCATTCGCCTGGAAATTAAGCTGACGAAAAAACGGCCTAAAGGCCGATGGCGTCATCATTGGGAACTTCCCATATTAGTGACGACGGTAGGCTTCTTCAAAACTTCGATTCATAAAAAGAATTTATTCTCTATTCTCTATCATCAACAAATCTAGTTAAGGTTTTCTGCAGTTTTTCCTGAGCTGTAACACAAATATAGGATTTGTGGTATAACATCTATAAGTCAGCCGCCGCCGCACGATGGGCGTGCATAATAGTAAAGATCGTCATTTACTTCTGCACAAGCTTCATAACTTCTGAGGTCTGGTTTTCAGGTTATACGCAGTAGTCGTTTTATTATTATTATTATAGACAATCGCGTAAAATATTGAGACCATGACGCAATTATTGATTGTGTTAATAAAAATCGACGGTATTTCAATACCCAATGATCAAGCATAGTCACTGTACTTCTTTACCATTTTTCTCAAAAACTGTTAAGAGTGCGACAAACATTGTGAATATGAATGTCCTTTCTTAACGATTAACTAACTAATAAGATAATTATTAAAGAAAGAAAAGTTTTGTCGTGCTATAATAGTTCTCGAGAAAAATGGAAAAAGTACAGAGTTTATTGCCTCAGCCTTACTTCACGAAATTCCATAATCATTATTTTATTTCTATTTTATTTTAAGAAGTACAGCCTAATGTTTTCAAATCGCATAGTTGGAATAAATATTTTCAATATAAATACTAATAAAACTTGTGAAACTTTGAATTAATCTTTTAATTTGATTATATTTCATGATTATGGAGTTCCACAAAGTAAGGCTGGAGACAGTAAATATTTTCAAGTTCAACAAGGTTAAACAATATTGTTTGGCTTGTGAAATGTGCATAGTAGCACGTACTATAATAGTATGTCAGCAATTCTTAACAGAAATGCTACAAAATAATTGTGTAAAATAATAATTCACTGTAATGAAAAAAACTGTAAATGTAATACTCAACTAACACAGCAACTAACTAATCATTAAACACAGCTGCAACCTTGAATATTATTCCAAAACTTTATGTGTGGCAGCGTAATCATTTAGTGAACTAAAGAACAAAGGATATGGTGGAAAGAAACTGCAGAGAAGACCCGTAGAAATACAATTAACAAAACAGATTAGTTAAAAAGATAAAAAGACTGTCACAGAAAAAGAAATGATGAAGATTGATTTAACAGCTTTGCAAGAAACTAAACAAGACAAAGATTGTGGATTCAAGTTTTTGGAAATTATACTTTCAACAGTGGAAACAGTGAAAGACAGTTATGTATAGGATATAATTTATGTATTATAAATTTACTAGGAAACCTCGTCAATACATGACGGTCAAAAGCATTGAAGGATTTCCCTATATACAATATTCGATGTATGATTACAATCCTTCGGATTTTCGTGAGTGATTATTTAAATAAACGCAACCAAACATAACCAGTTGAAAATTCTAAGCCTAGCACTCTTCTCTTCCAGCTTACCCACCTCTCTTCCGATATATATTCCTCTCTGGCTTACCCCTACCCGCCGAATTATTCTACATACATACGGAAATTCTACCTTACGAAATGATTATAAAATCAAAAATCGATCTTGTTTAAAACATTCTTGAAAACGTCTATTAACACATATTTCAAAAACATGACATAAACATAGTGTTGCCAATTGCCATCAGCTATTATTTGTATAATAATTCGTCTGTTGTCATAATTTTCAACTATGAGCGCGGGTTTTGTCTACGCAACCTACCAATTCTTTAAACATTAACCGCGTATTAACCGCTTATTAATAATGGAAGAGGACTGCTGCATCACCCTTCTATATTTATAACTGGGAGTAGTTATGAAACTCGCCACCGAAGAAAGTGAGAGGGCGCCCCAAGTGAATGTCCGATTCTTCCGTCTCAAATTAAACATTTTAGAGTTTTTCAAATTAAAAATATAAACATTAAAAATATATAATAATTAAGTAGTGTTGATTGATCTACACAGCGAAAGCTTTAATATAAAAAAAGAATCGCATAGATCGGCTCGAACTCTCAAATGAACTGGAACAAAAATAAGCCTTGTGTTTTAAATATATAGATTATAAATGAAGACTTAGAACCTGCAGTAAAATCATGTGATTAAGTTAATGAAAGAATGTGCCACAATTACAAAGATGTTAGTGAACCATCTTTACTGGTCCTATATTTATATGCGAACAGTAGAAAAAGAGAACAAGACGAAAAGCGCGCATTTTGAAAAGTTGGAAAGAGAATACGAAGAACTGTCGAAACACAATATAATATAGTGATTGGAATTGCTAAATGGAAATTGCGAATGTATAAAACCTTTATAAGGCCCAGTGTGGTGTACGCATGTGAAACGTAGACTCCCACTGAAAGCAATAAAACAAAACTCGGTAGATGGGAACGTAAAATAAATTAAAGAAGATTAGGAGAAAGAAAGGTAGATGGGTCTAAAGGAAGAAAAGATCGAATCCAGAAGATCACCACAAGTGTTAAATGTCCTGGTAGGAATAATAGCAGTAATCAGATATCAGCGGGGGCATGTAAGCAGGATGCTACAAGATAGAACAGTAAGAAAAGTCAAAAAATTATACAGGAAGTTAGACAATGCGAGAAAGACAGGGCGAACAAAAATAAAATGGATAGCTCAAGTTATGCAAGGTCTAAAAACCTTCGGAGTAAGAAACTGTAAGTAACAAGAAGTTTTAGATAGAAAAATCTACAGGCAATCATTGCTGAATTGCAAGTTGAATTACAGACCTAATTTGTAGAAAATATAAATAAGCTTTAAAACCAAACCTAATATGATTTGGAACTTTACTTTGAGTTATAGTATATCGTTACTTGAAAGACTCTTATTTAATTTATTTCATGTATAAATTTTCGAGAAACTACGTGTACGTAATTCTGAGAATAAATCTACAGCATTAAACGTTATATAGTTGTGCTGGGTTTTTGTTTTTCTTCATTTTGTCTTTATTAATTCTCAGGCTTTAGGAGATTTTTACGGATATGGTAAATGTATGGTAGAAATATACGAGGATAGATAGAAATGTTTCTAGAATGAACCACAAGATGGCGTAATGCGCGCGTGCTGATTAGAGTCACTGCATCTAGTCCCCTAGGCAAGCTGGTCGATCAGAGTACCGCAAACCGCCGCCATATTGAGGCAGACAAGGGTGATTTTTAAGAATGGACAAATTAAAACCACGTTTTACTTGTTTGACATATTAGAGGTTTGATCTTTCAGAATAAGAAAAACCTTTTAAAGTAAACGTGGATTTGATTAAATTCAATACAGAACAAATAATGAACAATTTCGTGCTTCGTTTGCCCCAATATGGCGGCGGTTTGCGATACTCTGGTCGACCAGCTGGCCTAGGTAACAAGATGCAGTGACTCTAGTGCTGGCAACTTGTTTTAAAAGCGCTATTGTTCGACCAACATTTGTCAAACTTTCGAACGGATTGGATATAAACACACGTCGCCGGTACTATCGATTCAAGTAATCAATTTGTGCATTTTCTTAATTATGAATAAAAACGAGTTCCGTACTGTGATAAAATATTTCTTTTTTAAAGGCTTAAATGATAAACAAATAAAAACGGAGTTAGTTGAAGTTCATGGTAAGTCTTCGCCTTGGTATGCAACAGTTGCAAACTGGGTTGCTGAATTTAAACGCGGTAGAACAAGCATAGAGGATGCACCACATTCTGGTAGACCAAAAACAGCTACCGATGCAGAAACAACTGAAAAAGTCCATGAAATCGTGATGAAGGATCGCCGAATAGTGAGAAATAGCAGAGAAACTAAGCATTTCATACGACCGTGTACATTGCATCTTACATCAACATATGGATCTGAGAAAGCTTAGTGCTAGATGGGTCTGCTGACAATCGACCAAAAGCGAGTTCGAATGATCATTTCTCAGCAATGCCTAGATATGCTCAAACGTAATGAAAAAGCATTTTTGCGACGTTTTATAACTGTTGACGAAACGTGGATTCACCACTACACTCCGGAGACCAAGGAGCAGTCAACTCCAAAGAAGGCAAAGACGATTCCGTCTGCTGGGAAAGTCATGGCTACCGTATTTTGGGATTCCCGAGGAATATTTTTTATTGATTACTTGCAACACGGCAGGACAATAACGAGCGATTATTATGCGTCGTTATTAGACATACTCAACAAAGAAATCAAAGCTAAAATGTCTCATTTGGCAAAGAAAAAGGTCTTGGTACCACCAGGATAACGCCTTATCCCACAAATTGGCAATTGCGATGGCGAAACTGCACGAATTACGATTCCAGTTAATTGAACATGCACCTTATTCGCCAGACTTGGATACGTTGGATTTTTTCTTGTTCCCAAATCTCAAGAAATGGTTGGCTGGAAAGAAATTTTCATCGATGCTGTAAATGGATATTTTGAAGATTTGGATAATTCTTATTTTTGTGAAGGGTTGAAGTGTCTTGAAAAGCGTTGGACTAAATGTGTAGAGCTGAAAGGAGACTATGTAGAAAAATATATACGATTTTCACCAAAAAGTTTTTTTTCCGTCTTGTTCTAGAAATCTTTCGATCTATCCTTGGTATCTATCCAAACAGCCTTGGTAGTGTAATGTCTGGCGTGCCGGACTTTCACCCTAGCTGCCCGGGTTCGACTCCTGGTGCTGGCAGATCTGGTTAAGGTTTTCTGCAGTTTCCCTTAGCTGTAAAACAAATGTGGGATTTGCGCTGTTCCATCTATAAGTCGGCTGCAGCCGCACATTGGGCCTACATAATAATAATAATCGTCCCCTCCCTCCCGCACAAGCTTATAGCTTCTGGGGCCTTGGTTTAGGTTATGGGTTGTAGTAATTATTATTATTATTATTATTATTATTATATTATCCTCGTAGTTAAATAAGAGAGATGACATATTAGACGCGTTCGGTATTTCAGGTCTATTTACTCGAAGAGCTCGGTGTCTATAGTGTCCATTGTTGTAAATAATTGTAACTGTGCCAATAGATCTTCTATTTTGTTTTTTTATTAATAACAATTACTGAGGCAAGACCTTGCCAGTTGTGTAGTTGGATGGTCAATGTCCTATAGCAGTAGTGGCGAACCTATGACCCGTGGGTCAGACACTGACCCACGAAGGCTTTTTAAACGACCCACGCGATGATTTTTATAAACTTATTTTTAATATCTTAAAAGAAAAAACGCACGCAAAAAATATATTAAAAAAACTCAAGTGTTTAAATTAAAAATAAAATTAATTTAAACAAATTAAGAAAAAGCGTGATTATAAATTTGAGCGTTGCGTAAACGCAACATTGGCTTGATGAGTAACACAAATATACATACCTCGCATTATTAAAAATTCCTGCATTTCTGGTGTTAAATGGTGAGTCTCTTTCAATCTGTTGTAGTTGCAGTGTTGTTTCTTGTGCAAGTAAATACTTGCACAAGAAGCAAATTTATATTTGAAAAAGGGTATAGGATACTACGCCGATCGGACACTTTGTCGACCGTGGACACTACGCTGACCGTTTTGGACACTTTGCCGACCCTTAAAATAAATTTTGCTACTGGAAACTTTTGCGACTGTGAACACTACATCTCCCGCAAGCAATGGACACTTTGCCAACCGTGGTGGACATTTTGACGACCGTGGACACTATGTCAACCGCAAGCGGTGAACACTGTGCCAATCGTGGACAACCTAAGGTCATATTGTAGAAAACATCTCAGAGATTATATTTGTGAAAACCATATCAAAATTGACCAACAGGTTAATTAGTTTTAGCTTTAGCGGAACTTTATGATTGTATTCACACCAGAATTGTATTTATGGACAACTCTTAAGGGTTTCCCGTTTGTGGCCCACGCTGTGAGGATCTACGAGGTGTGCAGCGATATTTATTTTAAGAGGTCGGCGTAGTTTCCACGGTCCGCATAGTGTCCGCGCTCGACATAGTGTCTACGGTCGGCAAAGTGTCCACCGGTTGCGGTCGGCATAGTGTCCACGGTTGGAAATGTGTCCATATCTTTCGTTTGTCGTAGTTCCTACGGCCGAGAAAGTGTTCCATAGCAAAATTTATTTGAAAGGCTGGCTTAGTGTCTCCGGTCGGCGTTGCGCATTGGCACAAGTGCTATCCACACCCAATGTTGCGTTTACGCAACGTTAAATTTTTTATGTTCTAATATATTATTTAATTTTTTTATGTATTAAACAGCTTCAGTTAATGTTAATAAAAAATGTCAAATCACAAAAAAACATAATTTGTAGTTTTTCCTTAGTAGTGGTTTTAAATGGGTTAAAAAGAAATTTTTTCTAAAATTATTGTATTCTAAATATAAATATTTTTAGTTGTAGCCCTGTACTATGTCAGCGGTTAAAAATATAAAAACAAAGGATACAAGTTCCAGACCATATCAAACATAACGGTTTGATAAATATGGTGTGATGATTGATAAATATGGTCTGTTAACAAATTTTCGGCGTTTCAAATTATATATAAATTAGATACACTTTTTACCCCCCCTTCCAAGTAACGCCACTGACTTAGTGACCCACGGGCTAGTATTAAACAAATAATGAACAAAATTTGACCCACTTCTCAAAAAGGTTCGCCATCACTGTCCTATAGTTTTTTGTAGGTAACAAATGTTGTGATTGGCTATTCGATTATTCCTACATAAAACAGTAGGTTATATAACTAGAGTATTACTTCACACGGAAAGATACTTGTAATTAAACCATCAATTTAATTAATTTAAATGTTAATCTGCAAGATCCTAATCAATAGTGCATTAAACCATTTGTCATTTCTATAAAATTATTTTAACGTACCCGAACTATAGCACCAGAATCGTTTCACTGAATAAAACTTACCTCAAGTAGAGCTAATCTAGATGGAAGATGTAGATGAACTTACCTAAAATAGAAGAAAATAAAATTAACAGATAAAATAATTTAAATTTATAGTTATATGGTAAAGTTAGTTTTTCTATAAAAATGTTCAAATATTTCTTAGTGTATCATATAGTTTTCTGGTTTACGAAAGTTGCTGCTATTATTTTGGATATTGGGAAGTAATTTCGGCGTATTTCATTGGAGACCTTTCATAAACGATTTAACGTGGAATACGAGACATTCAACAAGCCGTTTAAGACCTTATATTAGTGTAATTAACTTTTTATTTAATCAAATCTTCCCTTGAAGCCAGCAAAATCTAGGCGGGACAAGGAGTTAACTCTCCGTGGGTTATTTTAATAAATGCGAGATGGTATCAAATTAATTTGTATAGTCACATAAAGATAATAGTAACTAATAACGTGTTAAATTTTTTTGGCTTTTCCCCAGTTCAATTTCACTTTAGTGTTTAACCTAAGGCTTAAAAAGGAGTTTCCCTCATTGTGTTATTATCAATCTTGTCACTTCTTATTTGGTCGTGCTTGTGAGCAGACCTTATTATTGGTTATTCCTTATTTGGTTATGTTTTTATTTAGGGTTTTTCATGTGTAAATTCTGCTTATGACTAGAAACTTTGCTAAAGATAATCATTCTCTCTTTTGTGCAGTAGTTACAAAATTATCTTGAAAGCATTGTGTGCTTCATTCATTTAAGAAGTTCCTATAATTTCCCTCTTTGAGAAGTTTTATAGTGAATGATTTAGTTTGTTTTTACGTAAGTAGTGTTTGTAGTCACAGGAAACCCAATTTGATTGGAATTTAATCGTTACTTTTTCCAAGGTATACTTATCAACTAATTGATTCATTAGGGTTGTTTTTAACAATTCCTTGTTTTGTAGGAAGACCTTACATAAACACACTGTTTGCCTCTTTGAAGTTCTATTTTTCAAGCCGATTGCATCTATTTATTCGGTATATTGGCCGTAGTTTACGTCGATAAACTGTTAAATGAATGCAGAATTCCTTTCTAGGATTTTCTTTGTTTTATGCAATATTTGTACGAACTTCCCTTCTCCCTTATTTTTTTACGCTTCAGCAATATCAGTAGCAGCTGAAACAACAAGTGTTTTTACCGAGTGCAAGATACATAGATCCACAACATCTACTATTATTCACCAACAACAACTTCTATTCACCAATTCTTGTTCATCTTTAATCTGTACAACAATTATTCTCTTCTCCTTTCAAGTTAGGTATTAGATATGTACGTATAAATATTTTTATTTTTGATTTGATTATATTTGTTGCATTTACACAGTTGTCACATTTAATATAAATTACCTTTTCTGCAGAGATCGTTAGTAATACAATTTTTTGTTGAACTCTATAATAATATACTAGTTTGAATTTAATTGAGTAAAGATTGATTTTTAGTATTATATTAGAACTGAATATTTATCGCTTTTATTAAATTAATTATTGTTTATATCGATAGGGGTTATTTGTGTAATAATTACAAACTGATTTATAACTTGATTATTTGATTTTGATATTTACCTGTTTTCTTGTTTATTATTTGTGTTCTGTAGAATAAATCTCTTTCTGTTTCTTGTGTATCCTGTGTCTTTAGTTTTGTTATTGCTTATGTTGAATTTAAACGGCGGCTGTTTTCTTAAAGCAGATGTTTGTCGGACACAGACATTTAGTAAGTTTTAGGTTATTGTTTTGTGTTATAAATTTTAATATAGCGGGGCTTCTTATTAACTCCGCGAGCTAGCCGGTCAGGAAGTTCCCGTTATAAACAGGGATCTCGCTTTAATTGAGGCTTCCCCCAACTGGTTATTTTTTAATTATTTTTAAATGCAATTTTCTTTGCTTATCAAACCGGTCATTTTACAAAAATTTTGTATTAATTGTACCTTCTTCAGATTATAGAAACGCAATCGCTATCTAGTCTGAATTTCTTAAGTAATTTCGCGTAGAGTTATTAGTAATTGTTGCATGTAGAACGTAATATATGAAAGCTTTTCTTAATTTTTTTTTACTTGTTTATGATTCTTGTTTTTTTTAATTACCTGTTTGTGGCTTATGGGTATTTATTCATATTGTAACGAATAGTAAACCCACATATGACGTCATCAAACATTCTAGGTGTATGAGTCATACAGTTGATGACTCATACACCTAGAATGTTTGATGACGTCATATGTGGATTTACTATTCGTTACAATATAATTATTTAACTATTTGTTTTTACAATTCTTCAATTCTTTTATGAAAGCTTCTGCTTTGAGATTTGGGGAATTACGTGGTACTTATCTGTGTCGTGTAGTTCCAGAGGCGTGAAGCCGATACAGAATATTTTTATTTAGGGTCAGTGACGCCTTATATTAGCTTAAAAGATTACTAATCAGTATCCGAATTTTTCTGATAGTTTAAAACTCCACGGCCATCTAATCTTGCTAAGCTAGTTACCAGCTCGTGAAAAGTTTCCACGTTTTTAGTAATTCCGCAAAGATTCAAAACATAACCATAATTATTATCTGTTTTTTCAAACGGACGTGACAACATTATGTATAGTTACACGTTAAGAACGGCAAAATCATGTGCTTCTTTGATGCAGACATACAACGGTGCTGATGTTATACTATTGGTTTATTAATAAATTTATTTAACATTTATTTTATTTATTAACAGTGTAAATTATTTTATTCTCACTAGTCCTCTTCTAATTCAAATTGAATCTGCACCTAATTAATACAAAAATTAAAACAAATTTTTTGAAAGGTTTCAATTTTGAAAACGGTTTCAACTCAAAGGTATCATCATGGCTTATTACTACTTCACTATAGAGGTCTTTCTTTCAGTATGATCTTTTGAATATTTTATTTAGAATAAATTATAAATAAATTATAAAGCTTCTTTAATTAAAGTTAGTTGTTCTGAAACATCCCCGTAAGGTTTGGCTATAATATCAGAGTTACAGTTTTCTCGTGGGACTTTTCCTTTTGGTGAAATACGGCTTTGGCGTTTTCAGATATCTCTTATAAGGCTGTTTGCGATGCTTTTGAGCGTATTTGATTTACTTTTGCTTTAATTAAAAATATTTTTATGTTTACTATTGACATTTATTTTAATAAAATTAATGGCATTCGAAAGATTTGAACTTTGGATTAGATTTTCAAACAGATTTCAAACATACATGGCTTCTTAGTTTTAGCAGTATGAAAAGGTAGATGTTTTTCTGAAATATATATCTCGTTTTTTAATAACGACACACTAACAGGATTCGCATTCCTGTTAAATTTTAATACAAATACTGTTTCGAGACAAAATTATTTTTACATCTTCTTGCCGGCTGGTGTACTTTCAGCTGTTCTAAAACATAACTGCAAGTAGTTATATAATAAATTGTCACTTTAAAAGCGTAAAAGCGTCATAAATATTAAGGGCATTCGAAAATTTTACTGCATCATACACCAAGAGCAAAGTTTATAAGAAAATTATCAAGTTTCTTTTTTGAATTTTTCGTTACAAATGAAGACGTATCCTAAAACTTGTATAAAATATGTCTGCTACGCTTAGCTGTACTTACGTATTAAGATGGGTACGAAAACTGCTTATAATAAATGCGTAAAATCTAATAAGTATACAACCTACAATGTGTTTTGGAAATTATGTTGTATACATTTTCTGTTAGATATTCTAGTTTATCATTTATAGATAGGAATTCGACAAATTCAACTTCATTGATTGCTTCCGGTATAGTAGAGGCAGTTGTAAGTATAATAATGTGTATATGCCGTTAAGTTTGAACAGCCCTGGTTGGTCCGGAAGAAACCCTATAGTTCAAGGTGGACTGCGAACTATCAAGATTCATTTTGTTTTCCCAAACTGAATTTAAGGGCTCTCCCAAAGCAAACGTTATAATTATCCAGACTGGATTATAGATTCACAAACGTGACCAACGCTTGGTGGGTTGTCTATTAAAAAAAATAGATCGGCCCTGCACTTTATATTATAATAATTGCTACTACTTATTTCCTGGCGAACCAAGTCCCAGAAACTATGAACCTTGTGTGGAAGGGAAAAGCAATGATTAATATTAGGCAGCTCCAACGTGCGGCTGCATCCGATTTAATAGATGGTATAGCACAAATCCCACATTTGTGTTACAGCTAAGGGAAACTGCAGAAAACCTTAACCAGATCTTCCGGTACCGGTAGTCGATCCCGGGCGGTTTAGGTGAGAGACGAGTACGCTAGTTCCTACATTACCAAGGCCAAGGCTATTAGGGTAATTAAATATGACATCTCAAGACGTCAACTTGACCGTGAGTCTTACCAGCAGTACTCATTTTATGGAGAATAATTTTAAACACTAAAGCAAAAATGAAAACGGTAAGTGAGTATAGAATTTCTGGACAAATGCTGTCTTTATGTATAGTTAGGAAGTAACGGACAGGATGTATACTATACTATGTTTACCAATAATGTATGCAATAAAAAAAATACTGAGACAACAAAGAACGTACTAAGATTTAAGATAGCATATTCCATGAGTCAATGTTAGATACAATATAAGAAAAATAAAGAAATATTGAAATATAGTAAGATAAACGCCCAAAGTGAAAAGTCGGCAATAAGTATATTTTAGAAAGGCCTACGTGCCCCACCAGCACAGTCCAGTAGACCGCAGCTAAGATGAATTTGTGAGGTTGGTCGAATAGCAAATGGCACAAACATACATTAAAGCTATGTATATATGTAAGTACGTGCGTATGTGCGTGCGTATGCCCGTACATGTGTCTGTGCTTGTGTATGTAACAAGAAAAAATCAAGCTGTGCGCAAGAGCACAGCTAAAGAAGGATCGTCATACTTTGTAATGATCTTTAAAGTAATTTTTTTAGATATTAGATGTCTGTCCAGTTATTTTCATTGTATAGTGAATATGTATGTGGCTAATATCTGTATAATTGCCGCTATTGTTCAGACTTTTTTTAATGTTAGATATCGTATACCTGTATAAAACATCGTGCAGTGAAATATAACATATGTAGTTATATGAAATGCATTTACTTATTGATTTTTAGTTTTACAACGAATGGTTATATCCTACGTAACAATTTTGTAATTTAAGTATATTTCACAAATTGCAGAAATCATTAGAAGCCATTCATAACTTTTATTACTGTAAAAATTATTATTTTAAAAGCGATATAAGAGGAGCTCAGACTGAAAAATGAGCAAAGTTTTAGATAAAACATTTATCCCGTGCACATCTTTACAACTAAAACGTGCTAAAATGTCCCAGAATCCAGGCTATGATGCATGGGGGAAGTGTTTTAAAGATAATGAAAATAAAACCAGCTAAACGTCAGCTACTTTATGTGAAATGTCTTTACAATATATTAGGAGTATCTTTATGGTCACCAGAAAAGGATTTTGTCTTATATCCAGAGACGCTGTAACAGTATGAAAATATTAAATTGCAGAACCATACATTACATTCCTTAAAAACCCTAGGTTTAGCGCGAGTTGTTGAAAGGAAAAAATGAAGAGATCTTTTTAAATACTTTTTCGGAACGTACGAAACATTATCGCTTCTTTAACCTTCTGCGCCCGTTAAATATAATATAACCATGACTTGGCTATAAATTTTGTAGATTTAAATAAAATATTAATGGAATGTGTCCTAAGAGATCAATAGCTTTAGATAGAGTTTCAAAGATTAGACTGTTTCAAATTATTTTCAATAGACGGTTGCGACTATCGATGTGCTTTATTTATTTGCTGATTTATTCTCTTTCTCCCAATTCTTAAAATAGTGTTCTGTTTACAAAATTTATTAACTGCACTGATTTTTACTTATGAATAATTTCTTTCGATTTCTGAACGAACGAAAACGGTATTTGGCAAACGTCTCGGTCATAAAACATCTCTCGCAATAAGAAAAGCAGACTTTTTAAAGTATGCAATTACCATGTTAATACCTACATAACATATTTCACTGGCATGATATAGACTCTTTTACCACATTTCGCATGCGTTTATTAATTTAGTATTGGTATTAAATTAACCATTTTGTTTTAATATACCTCAAATCAAAATAGGTTAAAGGTTTTTTGGCTAATGGTAATGTTAGATCTTTTAGTTGAATTTTCATCTTTTTATTTTTAACTATTATGTAAAAGATTTCATCAGCCTCGCAGTGATTGGGATGATGACGATAACGTTAATCAACATGATTGGTTTTAAGAATAAGATATCAGGAACGGAGCACTATGCTCCAAATACTCGAAAAACACTACTTTAATATGAGTGCAAGAAAAGTGAGTAAGAAAATATTTATATGTGGTATGTAAGCTACACATACCAAAGTTTAAGAGACAAAAAAAGTTCAGAGGTAAAAAAGAACAGTAAATGATCACAAAGAACTATAATTTGGCATATAAATAAAATAACAGTATACGTACATGTTAAAATAGCGAAAGAGAAGTCAATCGTTCTTTTTTATTTCGAACTCGTTGGTTTAGTCAGTAGAACCTGTTTATACACGGTGATTTCACTATCAAATGATCGGACTTTGAGGATAAGCTTCTCTGGTCATTAGAAACATAAAACCTTAGTAACATTTTTTGATTAAATGAATTTGAATATTAAAAAATTTTGTCAGGCGTTTTCAGAAAAGTAGCACGTACAATAGATGCAGGTCAGTGTTAAGTATAATAGGATTAAATGCAAACTCTTTAGAAATTGAGACTATTAGTACAAAACGTGACATCTGTTGAACGAGCACAACAAGGATGCAGACATTCAATCTTGGATGTTGTTCAAACAACTTGAAACGATTTTTTATTCGTTAATAAACAGATCAGTTAATTTAGTCTTTTTATTTTTAATTGGAATTCTAAAAAGTTCCTTTAGTAAAACCTTTATTCTTTGTTATGTTTTGATAGGACCGACCATGATGGGGTAATTTATCTGGTGGACATCCGGCCTTACAATATCAAAAAAAGGGCTTTAGAAATTTAACATGTCACCTCTATCAACGTTCAACTTTCGGGCGCCAGTTTGATGAAATAAATTTAAATATAACTTGGATTTGAATCATGTTGATGTGAATTAAAGAAAAGATCAGTAAAAGTTTCACAAATTTATTATAATCTACTTGACAATATTGTTTCGACAACTAACCTGCCATTATCAAAGGTAATATAAATTAAAAAATAGGTTACCAGATAAAAAGATAAAAATAATAAGAATTAAACATCTAACACTTCCAGTAACGGAGAATTACTAAGCTCAATCTGTTCATTCATTAAAGGTACCCCCAGAGTTTGTGTTTGTATATCTTAAAAGCGTCTAACATGTCTAATTTACGTTTTGTTATTATAAAAATATAGGAATTCAATATTGTTTTGGAGAGTCATTGTTTTTTTAATATGTTTATTTGCAATCTGTTAGTTAAAACAAAAAGCAAATCAGATTTAAATAGACAGTAAACTACAGTGGAATGTACATGAGGAGCAGACGCACAGTGGCATTCCCCCTAATAAATTTTCTTACAAATGTATATAGAACATATAGTTACAAATCAAAAGCGGTACGGAAGATCCAATGGCTTGAAACGGTTAAGTCTAGGAACTTGGTCACTGTTGTCTAGCAGAGTCAGCGCGAGGGGATTGGGGTGATGTTCCAATCGCTGAAGATACTTAGCACTACACTGCACTACTTCTTCTTTAACTAATTTGATTGATAGTCATTGTGTAATTTTGTTCTAAAAGGTGTTTTACATAATTATATTTTTCTGAATGTTTATTTCTTTAACAACGCACGTGCTGTTTATATATTATGTCAAAATTTCGAAGTATTTGCTTAATATACACCGAACTCCAAAAAGAACAATTTCGACCAAAAGTAAATCCTGTTGAAGTAAGCTTGCCAAATATAGCAATGTTTAGTAATGTTTTCTTTTTGGTAATAGATATAAAAAATGTAAATAAACATGTTTTTATTATTTCACAAAAAGTTAAATAACCAACTAGAAAGGTACACTCATTTATTTATCATAGTTAAAGTAAAAGATAATGTTTATTCTCAAAAAGTATTAAATCAAAACTTAGTTTATTAAATTAACAATTCAATTTACTGTATAACATAGTATTATTTATTCTAGACAGTGTTACGGTAATTCTCCGTGTAAAAGAAAAGCAAAACAGATTGCAAAGTATACAATACAAGGTACCGGATCTATTGTAGGTTTTGCCAAATTTCTAATTTGTCTCCCTATCAAGAATTTATGTAAAGTACACATCTACGACCTATACGGCACAGGGCAGCATCCCGAAAGAATACAACATATGTTATAACTCTAACCTTATCAAGTGAGGTGTCCTTGGGAAGATGTGACCCCCCCCCACGATTAATAATTTATAATAACTGCACATCTATATCTTATAGTGCATAGGTCAGTGTCACAACATCTTAATTAAAAACTGAGCTTGCTTAGCCCAGTAAAAATGCAAATGTTTTAAATGACAAAGTAAAGGTAGTATCATACCCACACTAATTAGGTGGCAACTCACACCTTCAACTGCTTTTCTATGTGGTATTATCTAGATCCTTTAAGTTCTATAATATTAACCCTTTTATAAGCGTATACTACGGTTTTTATCGTAGTTTATTTAGACTTTCCAGTTCCAGCCTGTGAATCACAAAACGTCGAATTTGGATTCAGAAATAAAGGAGTCTTAGTCTAGAGGGCAAACCGGGTCAGGTTGTCTCTTTATTCACTCTTAGCTTACCTTGTCATATCTTTCTTACGCATCCTCCTCAATTCAACTAGCAGTTGCAGTCAAAACCACATCTATTATTAGACTAGCAGATATTGCAGCCTAGATAGCAATTACAATTAGTACCTAACTGGTAAAAGTCTTCATTCGAAATGTGTGAAGATGCGTAATTTTTATACATTCCTGATTGCAGCACAAACGATTTTTACAAAAACTCCCAACTTGACTGAGCTTAAGTAAAATTGGCTTGACCTACACGAGATCTTTACCTATGACGTATATGTGACATGTAGACAGTTTTACGCATTCTTAATCGGAAGGCCAAGATCCTTTCAAGGACATCCCAATTGATGAGGTTGGAATGAAAATAGATGTTGTGATCTTTTGTGGTCCTGATCAGTGACGTATAGGTCGTAGATGTGTAGTTTATATAAAATCATGGTCGGAAGAACCAGTTTTTTTCCATGATGGACATTTGAAAGGAAATTTGGTTTAACAAAAAAAATCAGCTTTAAGAATCTAAAGTGCGGGAAGAAAATTGATACACGGTGACTGCTGGGTAGGTTGTCAAATGGTACCTAATAGAGTTCGCTGGCGTCATAAAATTACCAAAATTAATTTGTTAAGCATTGCTTTCAGATAAAAATGCATTCAAATCAAAAATTTGGATACATCATGCGAAAAAGTATGAAAATATACTCACCTACCACCGTTAGAGTCCATTGACGACATTAAAACTAAATTACAGCAAAAGGTTAGTAACAATTACAAACCAAATAAAAATCTGAAATCAAAAAGGTAGGTGAACGAATCTAATGTTATTTGCGACATCCATTCCACACGTTAGTTAGATTCAATTAAGTAAGTGGGAAGCACGCATGCTGGACTAGGGCAAACAGGTATTCCCAAGAGAAGATGGGCTCGAAAAGAGTGAGCAGGCAAATATCTCCGGCACTAATCCGCAGAAGCAGTAGAGGGTGGATAGAAACTTTGTCCGGATCAAGGAGAGCCGTGAGTACTCATTCAAGTAAATGACGCGCTAGTTGAGAGTCTAAAAGCTTAAAGTTAAGAAATTCGCTATGCATAAGCAATCGAACTCCTTCAACTATATAGTTTTTACTTCCTGATGCGGTACGTACGTCTTGCTAATTGAATTGAACAAGTGCAAATACTAATAAACATGGGTCACCTTGATCTAGAATAACGTATGTGGTTGGAACCAAACATAGCTAGGAAAACATTACGAACGATGGATATACCGAATCATCTTACATACCTACAACATTTTAGACAGTATAGTATATATTTTAGTATATGTTAATTATTAAACACAAAACGGAATCGGCTATACAAAATAAGCTGCAAAATATTCATACATATTAGTTGTCTATTGTGTGATGTTTTACACGGAATCAACGCAAAATTTTAAATGTGGCGGCAATAAGCAATGTGATATAAAAAATTAAGCGTTCTCTTAAATAGATACACAGCAAATAAAATCCAAGAATAGTATGTTTACAACATTGTTAAATAATAATATTAAATAATGATTCTTTAAACTAAATGTACTACTTATATCAAACTATACGAACTTGTATATTACAAAAAACATCCCTCATATACATATAAACCCTAAATTAAAAAGAAGGTCTCACTTTTTCTTTTTTTAATCAAACAGTTTTAAAAATCAAAACTTACGCTATATTAAGAGTGCCTTTAAGAGAGCACTCCATTATTTAACAAACCTTTTTCTATTTTTAGTCCCGGAAATAAAAATTTTCATAACTTTGATAATTAATTGCATGGAGTTTTAATTAATGTAATGTATGAAGAAAAAATTAAAAACAACATAGATAACGCTCGACTAATAACATTTCTTTAATCAACCAACTACTATCTTTAATAACCTAATAAGCAAAAATTAGTAACATTAATGAAATGATTTGCATCACGTGTTAAATTTATTTAGGTAGTTCATCACATGACAAAAGTCGCGTGTTTCAATACAATGAAAACAAAATATCATTTACGTAACAACATGAAAAATATACATTTTGTATGTTAGCACCTTATTTGTTCATGGTGATATTCGTCAGTACAATTCGTTGCTGTTGTCGCTGCTGGAAACCATACCATTCGCCACAACATTGATAAATAAAGAGAAATGATATTTCAGAGTTACGCGAAGTTATATAGTAATACATAAAAATGTTTTTATTTTCAAAATAAGGCATCCATATCTCAACAACTACATGTAGGTTTTTAAAGCGTAATTTTCAAAAACTCATGTTTTCTGTCCAAGATCAAAGTACAGTACATTCAAGTACACGCCATGCAAGATTTCAGTAATGCTTTGAATAATAATTCCTTTAATTTTAGTCAATTCACATTGAAAATCCAAACCAACACGAAATGAAATTACGCGTTTCAGGGCGCATGTTGAGTGAACTGGGATGTTACTACACACATATACCAGAATTTGAAGTAATAAATGATCCTGCTGTTGCTATGGTGTCGATTAAAGTTAGAACAGTTTAATGAATAAAATTTGCACAAAGTACCCATGTAGAAAGTACATTTACATTTACTTAAATAAATTACTTCTCTAGAGCTGTTTTAAGGAATAGTTTTGGAGAAGTTGACCGCAACAAAGTGGGTGGAACAAAAGAAACTATTTTAAACTCTTTCTCGTTGAACACTTAAAATGGTCTTTATTGTTGTGGAAGTAATTTATAGGGTAAATTTCATTTATTTACTGGACTTCCTAAGAAGAATTATGTATATAAATAAAATATAATGGTGCAACTTTATATCTATCAATTAAAGAATAAGAAATAACAAATTACTTAAACCTCTATTTAAAGTTCAGGCTGGGTAGTTAATAGACAGTTTTTTTGATAGGTACTTATATAATATAAAAGTATTCGTAATACGTATTAAGGGTATTATTAAATAAAACTTTTTGTTTATGTTGTACAGTGTGGGACTTTAGTAATGATACAAGTATGAATCTAGCCATGGCTACCCAATATTGTAAAGGATTAAAATACTATAACAATCTTAATGAAAACATAAAATGTAAAATAAAGACCAGTAAAATCTATTTAAAAAATGAAACTGCTTGAAATTAAATCTAAAAAATTGGAACGTCAATAGTAAGAAAAATATAATCTACCATAGTTTCACCTCTAAGTCTGCAAAGAGTAAAGGTACAGGTTCTACCCTACAAAGCAGTTAAACTGTTTGGTCATCAGATTGAATCCGTTTATATTTATTCTTTTTTTTATTATATTCATATCGACAAGTATACTCATATTTTAAATTAATATTTTAATTCCATTGTAAGTTTAATGAAACTCTTAACAGCATATAATCGGTAAATTGTATATTCATAAGTGCTATTAAATTAAAACTTATATGCTCGCTATTGTGCATTTTAACATAATCATATCAAACCATTGCATTTATTTCATGTTTATAAACCAACGATACATAAATCCTCGAAATGCGCTAGCCGTTTAACCTTTTCATTTCATTTAGGGATAATTTAACATTTTAATTTTACTAAAAAATACAAAAGTAAATGAAAATAATATTTAATGTAAAATAACAGATGTAAAGGTGCATTTTTTATAACAAATCCCGTCTGTTCGTATTAAAATGCATACGTACTAGAAACAATTAACCAATTTAACGTAATGCTTTTACTTGATTATTTTCAAATGCAATATACAGTAATATAGTATATACCCAGTAAACAAAACTGTGACATTTACTTGTCTGCTATATAAGAATCAAGTAAAATGAGCTATATAAACACATTTACATACCCCACATGTAAATTTGGTGATGTAACATTTGCTATATATTTCCAATATAAAATGGAGAGCGCTTGCTTAATGTAAGTCTGGTGTCTTCAGATTTACATATATGTGTCATTAATAATGTGATTTGTATTTTACATCACACTTTTTACTAGTTAAATATATAACTATTTAACCACTAATTTGTTTGCGAGCTACGGGGTTGAAAACATTAGTAGCGCGTGTAACACCTAATTCTGCAGACGTGATAAATCGTGGTCACCGATTTAGTTTGTTTTATGTATGTTGAATATAAATATTAAAATACAATAACCAGTTTTATTTCTGTGACGAAAACATTTCGAAAGTGGGATAATAGTATATTACATTACTAATGTGGAACGTGAAAATTTTTGCACGCACGAGTGTGAATTGACGCACGAGGCGTAAGCCGAGTGCGGAAATCACACAAGTGCAGAAAAGCCACTTTCCAACGTGTAATGTACAATATTTTTCCTACAACCCCTCCAAATTTCAAATGTTTAAAAAATTTTTGATTTTTTAAATTTTCAAGAATATAATTTTTGAAGATTTTAAAGCAAAATTTTTATGGTTAGGTTAACAAAAAAACTCACACTTAAAGCTAATTTTCTTAAGCCATTTATTTTTAGGATATAAAGTTTAATTTTTTAAACAATTTAGTTTTACAATATGAATAATTATAACGAAATTTCTATCAAAACATTTCCAGAAAAACAAAATTAAGTTATCTTGATAACTTAATTTTATTTTTCTGGAGCTGAATAGAAGTTAAATGTAAAAGTATTGTTATGACAATTGTTAAAGTTAATGGGTGTTTGTTAACATTTTATTTAATAGATTATTTTACTAAATATAAATTTCAATTTTAAAAATCATATTTTCATAACATTTAAACATAGTATAAAATTAAACCTTGGGTTTAGCAGCAAAGTTAATTAAATGAATTACTATTACAATTTAAAATATAATTTGAGAGGCACATAATTTATTTTTTATTTATATTTAATAATACCTTCATAATTAACAAATATAACTTCAACTAATAACATAACGCCATGTGTGAAAGAGATTGCCTAACTAAATTATTACTTTTATTTTTCTCCCATTTGGCATCGCTGATTTTAATCTTGGCAAACTTGCTTCAATAATTTTCGTGTATTATAGTGAGGTTACGTTAGGTGTAATCTATTAGATATTTCTTTTTGATAGCTAAAATAACTAATTAAGCAATAATTAAAGTTATATTTATAATAAAAGAATAGATACATAATGGTTAAAATGCTTCTCAAAATTGGATTAAACATTAATGTCATCATTTTAATGTAAACAAAATTCATGTTTTTCTAGCTATTGCTTAGCGTGACGTATCTTCCTAACATACACGTGTGTTATGTTCCTAACATACGCGTGTTATATGACTCCATTTCTTAAATAGGACATACACGGTCTTCCCCGACAACGTGGGCGAAGACGTCGTCGACGTCGGGGGCATGGTCGAGATAATGAGGTAATGTTTACATTTACTGTAATTTAATGCATAAACAACTTCTACTTCCAAGCTGGACTGTTTATAATAAAATTATGAATATCGTATTTCTTTAAAACATCAAAATGAAAGAAAGCAGTATTGAGCATAATAAAATGCGTACTGAGTCTCTTTCTTTAAAGTATTTCGAAATAGCTTATGCAATTAACAAAACTTTTCATAAGAGGAATAATGTTGATATCCATCGGTAGAATTACAAATCAACTCTTTATTAGGCAACGAAAACTCTTGGTTTTTTATTTATTTCATTCTTAATTTAGTTTAAAAATGTATATAATTAACGCAGGATTTAGGATTCTGAGTTCTGGTGCGCAAACGATGTACAATAATTTCCTATAAAGGACTTTCCGTAAAAGAACACTGGTAAAAATCTGCTGATTTTGGTATAGGAGAGGTCAATGGACAAATTATTATATACATAGGTATCAAATATCATTTTTTTCGTTGTTCATCAAGAATGTGCTGATTCTAGTAAAATAAATATTTTGTTGCATTTGTAGAGACCGTTTAATAAATTCAACCGAATTTGATGTAAACTGATTCCTAATTTTACAAATCATGTTTACAATATTGGTCATAACCTGATAACCTTGGAAGATAATTACAATCTCTACTACTAATAATTGTCACCTGAACACTTGATGCCATCTATTTTCTTGTATAATAGGAAATAAGTACTGAGAATTTTATACTTTTTGAAAGATTAATTTTATTTATGTACAATATTTTATAAATGTTGAAACTACAGTAGGTATTATTTAGCCAACTTAAATGTTCAACAGTTTTTCATTCGGTGAATCAGTTTATATCAAATTCGGTTCAATTTAGTAAACGGACGTTTTTAATAGATGTGACAAAACATTTATTTTATAAAATGTAGCAAATGCTTTTACTACTATTAATAAATGATGACAGATATGATAAAAATCAGCAGATTTTCAACATTGTCCTTTGGTAAGTGATAATCTTCCTTTTGGTTTCGGAAAATTGTACATCGTTTGCACACTGGAACTAGGAATCCTAAATCCTGCGTTAATTAATTATATTCATTTTTGAACTAAATTAACAATGAAATAAAAAAAAACTAAAGTTTTCGTTTCATAATAAAAGATTGATTTGTAATTCCACCGATGGGTGACGTCAAGGTTATTACGTTTATGAAGACTTTTGTTAATTGAATAAGCTATTTCGAAATACGTCTAAATAAAGAAAGAGATTCAGTACATATTTTATTATGAATGATTATTATCAATAATACTTTTTTCATCTTGATGTTTTAAAGAAATACGATACTCATAATTTTATTATATTCAGTACAGCTATAAATTACAGTAAATGTAAACATTACCTCATTATCTCGACCTTGTCCCCGACGTCGTCGCCGACGTTTTCGCCGACGTTGTCGGGGAAGACCGTGTATGTCCTACATTATGTTCCTAACATACGCGTGTTATATGGCTCCCTTTCTTTTAATGTCGGTAGCGTTTGCTATTGTTTACTTTCGTATGGGGTCGTAGGAAAACAAAATAAACAGCCGTAACAAATTTAATTTTCAGTGAATTGATATTTTATTGTGAAGTGAAACTTAGTTTAAAATAGCGATAAGTGATGAACCGAAATAAAAATAATGTGTTTTTTATAACAAACATATCAAAATTTGGCATCAGGGATGTCATTATGTCTATATTACAATTGTAACAGATCTATTACATTAGCATAGCATATACCGTATTACAATGAAATTTAATTCTCTTACCTGCATGTTTGATAATTCAAATCTTCTCTCTATTCCTACGTATTTACTGTTTATTAAAACGTTTCAAAAAAAATATATTAGGCCACTGTAAATTAATACCATAAAAAGAGAGATTCGGCAAATTTCAGCAATATACGCGCATATCATTTACTAGGAATCGAGAAATTAAATACCGAAACCGAATGGCATTAATTTGTTAAAAAACCAGGAATAATCTTGATCAGTTGGCATTTTGATTAATGTTGTTTGTACATAGCTTTTGATTTTTCTATTTTGTTATATTGCATGCTATGTAATAATACAATAATGTTTTTTTTTCTATAATAAGTTATTAATTAATAACTATATATCTTTTTTTAATAAACAAAATAAATAAAAATGTGAGTTTTTCTTATTCTCCTAATTTTTACTATTGCAGGAATCTTAAGGAATCTTTACTATTTTAAAGAAATAAGTTATCCTATACAAAGTGCAAAATTTCAAAATTGTTGCTTTAACTTAAAGATCGTGTTGCAAAGGGATTGCAGGTAAGTTCTGGCCGTGACTCCACTTTTTTGGCTTATTTGAACGTGCTCTTGGTGGCAGATAAAGCTTTGGAGCGCGTTCGAGTGAGCTTTAAAAAAGTGGATCGCCGCCTAAAGATTTGCGTGAAACCGTAATGTATCGATTTTATATAAACGTGGTGATAGAACATACTCATAATTAAATAAACGTAAAATATACGGCTTTGTGTATGTTTGTAATACAGATTGTATTTTACATATTGCATATGTATTAACAGTGACATAAGAACAGTGACAGAATTTACGGACATAGCGCTCTCCAGATGACTTGAATTTTACTTAGCTGCTACATAATAATGTAGGCATTGTTAGTCTCAATTACGTAAATAATATGCTGCTGTTTTTGCTGGGTATATTGCATTTTAATTTAATAGCTGTATATATAATTTATATTGTGTATATATAAATACCTGTATGTTAAATAGTTTTAAAAAGACTGAGAATTAATATTGAATATATAATAAAAAAGGTTGCAATTCAAAATATTGTGGGTTGTTCTACAAAATGCGGATAATCTTTTTCGTGACCTAAACTTAATTTGTGTATAATATACGATTAGACCTTTCTAAAAATCCAAATAATGAAAGTAATACATCGATATACTGGACAGAGATCATTAAATAGATATTAGAGCATTTTTTTAAAAAGAAACAAACCCTTGACTGGACGTCGAATACATGAGAAAAAAGTGATCTGACGGCAATAATATTTTCACATGTTGTGTAGATACATAAGCATGTATCTCTTTCGTTGATATTAGGACGAACTATCCATATTGGCGGAATCTACAGAAGAGGGAGTAATTTATTATAATACTTGAGATGCTTATTAAGGAGTGACTTTTGTTTCTTGACTCCATGTTTATTTATCTTATTCTGTTTTTCTGTACAAAGTCGATTGCTTCATTTTGCTCTAAAAACGTTTTTATATTTCTGCTTAACTCTTTTGTGTTGGATTTTTTGAGTTTCGCAAATTTTGATTGTTCAGAGTTCAACTGCAGTTGTTATCGTGCAGCATTTTTAGTAAGAACAGTGTTTTTTTTTTGGCTATTGTGATGATTAGTTATTCATGTGGTGTTTCCATGATGGATTCAACCAAAAATGTATGAAAATAATTTGATTATTAGCAAAATATACCTTCAGTAAGTCACTTTGTAATTAATTATTTTGAATGTCATTCACAGTAGCAACAAAGAAAATTAGTTCACCATTTAGAAAAAAGTAACATTGTATTTTGAATGGGATCCTTAAATAAGTTATTGTGTAAAATTTCGAAATGCTTTTAGGTTTCATACAGTAATTAAATATTGTTTCTGTTTCATGCACACAAATTGAGCTGAGCATATTTTGATAACCGATTTCATTTAATTCATAAACTTGAATTAATAAACGAAGTTAAAAATTAATTATCTCATTCGTTATAGCTCGGCACGATACATTGTTTATGGTCCATTTAACAATAAAAAAAAACCATAAGTTACAAAGCACTTAACGTAACTCATGTGTGAGTCTTTTACCGAACTATAAACTCAACAGCAAACCACGGCCTACTAGATTAATATAAGCTTCGCTTATATATGGCCATCTCATTTCCAGTTTTTTCATTGTTGAAATTAGGATCCAAAAATTACAGATGCGTACGTTAAGTAGCGCCCACTGACGGTCATTTTGCAACAAAGATGGTTTGTATTCAGACTGCAGTCATTAATTTTTAGGTTATACGTCATATCAGTAATTGTCATTTCCTAATGTGTAATAAATACTTCATTAATTTATTGGTATTAGCACATACAGATTTGGATATAATGTACATAAATATGCCAAAAATATGTTACAGTAGGAACTAGGAAACCAAAATATCCTACATAGTATAATAAAGTTTAGAAAATTATGCTGAGTTTGCGCAATGTTTACTAATGCCCCAATTATAGACTAGAAACATTTAATAACTGCATTATAGCCACAGTAAGGGTAAGTACAATTTCATATTTCGCAAATTACAAATGCTCTTTTGTGTTTTGTAGCACTTGAATTACCACAGCATTACACAACATATGATGTAAACACATAATGTCGATGCACGATCTACGAACTGAAGCTATGATTATTTCTAATCATAGCATCAGTTATTAGAGGTAGGTATTCAGGGAATGATGAATTCTCACTGTGGCAGTCATTACTAAAAATAAATATTTTTTAGGCATAAGAGCTGATGAAATCTACTTGAGTTTTAAGACCAACCGTTTCAGTAAAATAAATATAAAACTGAGAAAATTTGTCTCACAAGGCTTTATCTTTATATAGAACTTGGTTTATATGATATAAATCAAAAGCGATATCGGAGAAAGTATTTAGAAATTTTGAAGGACGGTTAAGAATCTAGGATAACGATAATTAAATAAGGATTTTCGTGTCATGCCTTAACAGATTTTATAATAAGAAGGTAGAGGAAGTGTTCCAGGAAGAAGATGAAGTTTGAAACTTTTCTGAACTAACTGAATGCATGATCTAAACGGTATAGAATCAAGTCAATACTATTAAACTTTTACACACATTAACAACAGACGTATACAGGCTTTTGAGTTGTGGTGCTAGAGAAAAATGCTAATGCGTATGGATTGACCGAATATAGAGCAAGAACTATTAGAAAAAGTAGAAGAAGAAAAAGATAGTTAATGAAGAAGACCATGAGAAGCAGAGATAGATTATATTACATACTTTAA
Source organism: Agrypnus murinus (assembly GCA_929113105.1). NCBI lineage: Eukaryota > Metazoa > Arthropoda > Insecta > Coleoptera > Elateridae > Agrypnus > Agrypnus murinus. The sequence continues at coordinate 188,394,706 of OV816025.1, forward strand.
GACATTCGGGTATTATCTAAAAATAATATTAGAAAGCATGATCGAAGGAAAACACACCCTAGCTAGACCTAGACTGCAATTTATACTCCAAATAAAAGAAGAATTAGGCTGCTCCAGCTATAGAGAATTGACTATAGAGAAAAGACTGACAGCATACCGGAAAAAATACCATAAAAATAGGTGTATTTGTAAAGTGGTTGTTAAAGTATGTTTTTTAGTTTTAATGTAACTTTTTTAATAGTTTACCAATTTTATTTGAGAACTGGCAGCCTTTTTTATAAAAATAAAGTCATCGAAAGAATAATAAATAAAATTTTAATGTAACATTTTGTAATGTACCTATTGTTTTTTAATGCATAATCTAATAATATTTGATCGTTGTTAATAAATCTCTTATTAGTAATTACTGTTAATATTCGAGTAAACATTCTTTAATCGGAGGCAGTTTGACACAATTGACATAAAGTATAACCTAAAAATTAACGACTGAGCTCTAACTTCAAATATCTTGTTGTAATATTACCGCCAGTGGGCGCCATTTAACGTACGAATCTGTAATAACTTTCAACAATGAAAAAACTGGAAATCAGACGGCCGTATATAAGCGAAGCTTATATGAATCTAGTAGGTCGTGCAGCAAACAGTTTAGTGGCGCCCTCTATATTGCTCACTTATTCCTGTGTCCTATCTGAAATCAGTAAGCGTTCGTAATTAACACGTACGACCTCTGAATACAATTCGACTGTAATAAATCTCTAGAGGTATATTTTGCGTAACTATAGGATGTTTAATGTTTATGCTTTATTTATTTATTCGAAGTTTGTATTTCAAGAACTTGCTACAAATGGCTAACCCAATTGTGGGGCCTCTTAAGTTTTTTGAGGGGAATTTTGGATGTTACAAATCGATGCCCATTTTGCAGGGCTTTTATTTTTGTGTTTATTGGCTAATATCATAAATTTGGGAGGTTAAACATTTTAGAAAAATATTTACCCCTACAACTTAGTATCAACTAAGTTATATTTTTCTCATATAATACTACGTAAATATTGTACAATTTAAAGCTTCAATCAATCCATGCAAAATATTTAATTTTGAGTGTACAAGCGGTTTTCTGGTAGTTTTCAATATAACTTGTCAATTTGAGATATATCTATTTATATACGTAAATACATAAAAAACCGTATATTTAACTCAAGAATATGTTGAATCAATATTTTCTTTTATTTCCGAGACTAGTCTACATCGTGTAACCACGCGAAGCAGAAGGAAGTTAGAAGTGACCTGAAGATGGCAAGTGTGATCTTGCCGAAACGTCGTCAACCATTGTCTGGTTCCTCTAGGAGGCGAATAGTGAATACGCGGAGTGAAACCCGGAAAAGTAGTGAAGTAATATATATATATATATATATATATATATATATATATATATATAATAATTTTACAAGTCAGCAAGTAGCATGACAACAACATCAATATTCAAAGTATCTAGATTAGTTTTAATCATTCCTGTAAAATCTCTTGGTAGATTTTACGTTAAAGCAGATTGGTACTACGACCTTTCTGTGGTCACCACTTCTTCATAAGGGTGACTGTTATTTTTACCTCCTTAGGTAATCAATACCGCTTGGTATCAGATTCTAAAGGAGATAATAATTGATTGATCAGTATACGTTACTAATAATTTATTTGAAAATTCCCTTTGTTTATATACAAATTATAATTATTTTTATAAATCTGTGATGCTAAAACATTTACATTAATTACATTAATTGACAGGAAATTTTTATTCTAACATTTTGTTATTTTCTGGTTTGTCTAGTTAGCTCTTTAAGTAAGTGTTTATTTTAGCATAATAGCATTTTATACTAACCTACTATTTTTAACTAGTAAGCATATCTTGCAATTATTAGAAAAAATGTGTTTATATTGCAAGAAAGCATTTGTTCATATTTTGAAATGTGAGTTGGCCTAGAAATTATTAACCTTTTAATGTTACATTATTTTTTGAAAGAAATTAAAAAAAAATAAATTTTATGTTTAGTTTTAAACAATTCCGAAAGGAAATTAATTATATATAAATTTTAGTTGAAATTAATTTTTGTTAAGTTGAATAATGATTTTACATTAAATAATATTTAGAATGCAAATTCATATAGAAAAATTTATCATCGACTCTGCTGGGACTCGAACCCAGGACCCTCCACTGTCTGGTGGTATCTCTACCAACTGAGCTACAGAGTACGACTACCAGCATAGCGAGAATATATATATATATATATATATATATATATATATATATATATATATATATATATATATATATATATATATATATATATATATATATATATATATATATATATATATATATATATATATATATATATATATATATATATAAATTGGTTAGAATAACGACCAAAAACACTTTTAAAAAGAACTTTTTTTTTATTATCTTGGGAATTGGTCGGGGAGAAAAAAAAGAAAAAAAAAAAAAATTTTTTTCAACAGTCCTGTCATTATAATGTCAATTTGTAAATGCATCCACACCTAGTTATTACCTCTGACGATGAAATAAATTTATTTCGAAAGCTTAGAAAAAAATAACAAAAGGTGTTTTGTTAAAGCCCCGACCAATTCCCAAGATAATAAAAAAAAAGTTCTTTTTATATATATATATATATATATATATATATATATATATCTCGTTTTTAAATTGTCGATAACAGACTGAAGAATTTAACTTTATAGAAATTTAACTTGCAAAAGCCGAAAACAAATTATTGTTTATCTAAAGAAATTTCTGCTTAATAAATTATGTTGGATAACTTCACAACCATACTTTAATACTTTCGATATTACACAAAACCTTTTAAGATCTTCTCAGGATTTTCAATTCAATAGTGTAGTGAATACGAAAACCGGTGGTAGAGGAGAAAAAAAACTTATTCTAGGCTCCTTTGCGAGCTTGACGTATTCTCAAAGCAAAGTTTACAATATTTTAATATTCTTCAACAGACGCCCATCAATGCGCTTCAAAAGAAAAACTTCCTGATAGCTTGAAAACTATGGAAAGCAAATTCTAAGCGGTACGATGCAGGAAAATGAGTTAAAAGCAATTCTAAGCGAAAAGACTAAAAATCCGCAAAAGATAAAAGAGAAGCGGAAGTTTGATTGGTACATCTAAGATCATAAGAAATTTATGTAGCAGAGAATGTAGAGTATAAGGGGACCGCGATCCGTAATGTCTTTCGTTACGAAATGAAATCTGAGACTGTTTTATAATGTTAAGATAACAAAGAGCATTTTTTCCTTGACGATAACATTTCCAAGTAATGCAATTGAATAGCAGCGCATTATTAACATTTTCTACCTTTTTATTTTGCGTAGATAAGTAATAAGAAAGCTGTTATTGCAGCACTCATCGTGTTTTTTGAAACAAAGGAGATATAAGCACAGCGTTCATTCAATATCAGTTTTTGCAAATTGAAATATTAGTACTTGAAGTAGAATCTTTCAGTAGTTCTGTGTGATAGCGTTAAGAAAATGTGCTGTGAACAGAAAAATTTTATTAAAAACATTTCTGATCTTCAAAGCTTTATGGTAGCTTGTATATATTATGTATATGCTACTTATCTGCAGACTTTTTTGAAGAAAAATATGCAACATTATTTGATCTTGTATGAGGGGATTCCGACATGAAAACTTACATGTACTCGTTGTAGCGGAAACTCTGTCCGTTATTGCTGATGCCTTATCAGTTTACTTTGACGGGATGGTTCTCTTTTACAATCTTTTTGGTGTTGTTTGAAAATTCTTCAAGTTTTTATTACCACATCTGTTGGGACGATAAAATTCCAATATCTATTTTGTTTGGAATTTATAACCCTGTTTGGTAAAAATGGTTTGAAAGGAGAAGCTATGTTTGGATTATTTGAATTTACTAATATTACTTTGTGACAAATGGGACAGTATTCGAACGTATAATAGTCACGAGTTTATGTATCTAACATTTTTTGTTTCTTGGAAGACGCTTAAGTTTGTCAAATGCGAAAGCGCAAATTGCGTCCGTGTCAATCAACCGTATTGCTCGTCAGCGCCATATTGTGTGGACTGGACTTTTCTTTATGTGTAAGTTTTAATCCTTTAATGCTTGGTCTATGTATTGGTAAAGTAAATGAGCAAGTTTAAATCGAACAAAACAAACTGTATACGTCTGCAAGATAAGACCGGTTCCTGACTTTAATTATTTATAAATAAATATATTTATGTCGAACTTCCCACTTAATTTGTTATTATTAATACGTTATTTATTACTACCGGGGCTGGGTAATTCCTGGATTAGTAATCACCAATTCGTGATTAGGCTTGTGCGTAAATTAATCACTAATCCCAATTCTAAAAACTCCTTTCAAAATATCCCTAATTCTAAATTAATATTTAAATAAATCCAATCCACAATCTTAACTCAACCTTGTAGTCCGGGCGGCGGCAGCAAAAACGCTGTACCTACTCATCGAGTTACAGAAAATTTCAGTTTTGTAGGAACAGTTCACTACCAGTAGATACAAAAAAGCTTGGTCTGCCAACCCCTATCTTGGTGCGATTGGCGTATCAGGATGACTTTAACCCTCTTTTGGGGTGCACTATCGACTCATTAGTTACAGCATAAATTTCACGCCAAATTAAAGGTAAAACGTCTTACTTTTCAAATTGCTTGGTCTTCCAGGTCACAGCCTGGCAGTTTCTTCAGTCCGACCAAAATTATGTGTGAATGTAGTATCGAACGTTACTCACTATTACCTACTACGAAACGGTTTTTTGCGCGTGCAGTTCATTTTGTATGGTCACGAATAATTGTAACATGAAAACAAATATTTTTTTATAAATATTTTAACATTTTCAATAATTTAATTAAATTGTTAATCACTGTAGTAATACATTGATTATCGTAGGAGTTCTTAAAACGGAGCACTAAAAGCGAGTGTTTCTCAGAGTAGTAGAATTTACGCGACATTCCATGAAATAGTCCTAGTAACTAAAACCGAATACTAAATGCAAGTGCTTTCCTGTGTTTACATGAGAACATTTTACGAACAACAAAATGTACACTGTCTGCTATTACTAAAAACATCTGTGTACACGGGTTTAGTATTCAAGGAAGTGAGAGTGGGGGTAGTGCGGCCGAGTAAATAGGATCTTATCTTTCTATAAATCAAAATTCTTCAGAATCCGAGCTACCATCAGTTAAAATGTTATCATCTGAACTATTATGTTCTTCTGATTCTGCAGGTTCGTCTTTTTGTATCACATCTTCTACCCGTAAAGGTGTTGGTTCACCTTCAAACCAACTTGGTTGTAGTGAATTGGTATTGATGTTTAGCAACCAGACACAATCTTCCGGATTAAATTTTTAGCAATTGACTTCAGTAGCAGAAAGCCACATGGAATTGATAAAGGTTGCTCTTAATATATGTTGTTTTAAAGAGTTCCAACATGATGGGATATTCGCCGAGTCAAAACCATGTATTCTTTTCAAAAATGGTCCTTGCGTGGATTGTGATCCATATTTTTTGTTAAATATATCAGCTCTTGCAGTATTGACATCATCGTTATTTACGTTGTACATCTGATTAGTAAATTGTTGAATTGTTTTCATTTTTTCGATATTGTTTATATCATCGGGATCAGTTAACTCAGCAAAAGTTTGTTGATATTTTTTATTTGATTTTAGAATATTTAATGGCCTGATTTTTTCTTTTCCTTTGAATGATGCGTTGTAGTCACAACCAGTGTAGGCGTGCAAAAATGGTAAAGCTTTGCAGAACCGCGAGCCTAAATTTGCGAACAATTCAGTGCATTTGAGCGCTTCAGATGTACGAGGGTGGTCCCAGAAGTACCCGACCTAACAAAGAAAACACAAATATTTTGGAAAAAGACTTATTTATTTTTCAACGTAATTTCCTTTCAGCTCTATACACTTTTCCCTGCGGTTTCAAAAAGCTCGATACCCTTTTTATAATAAGAACTGTCTTGCTCCTCAAAATAGCCATTAACTGCTGACATCACTTCTTCATCGTTGGAAAATCTTTGACCACTGAGTCATTTTTTCAAGTTTGGGAACAGAAAATAATCCGAGGGGGCTAAATCTGGCGAATATGGTGCATGAGGTAGCAATTCAAACTTTAATTGATTAATTTTGGTCATTGCAATAATGGATTTGTGAGCTGGCGCGTTGTCGTGATGAAACAACACTTTCTTTTTAGCCAAATGCGGCCGTTTTTGCTTGATTTCTTCACTCAAACGTTGCAATAAGTTTGCATAATACTGGCCGTTGATAGTTTTCCTTTTTCAAGATAGTCAATAAAAACTATTCCACGCGCATCCCAAAAAACCGACGCCATAACCTTGCCTGCAGATGAAACGGTCTTCGCCTTCTTTGGAGCCGGTTCTCCCTTTTGAGTCCATTGTTTCGATTGTTCTTTTGTCTCGGGTGTGAAATGATGGACCCATGTTTCATCCATTGTTACGAAACGGCGCAAAAATTCTGCTTTGTTGCTGTGAAACTTCGCTAAACACTCAATTGAAACATTTTCACGACACTGTTTTTACTCGAGTGTGAGCAAACGCGGCACCCATCTTGCACACAGCTTTTCATGTCATAATTCTCAGATAATATGCGATACCGCACTTTTTGAAATGCCCGTAATGTCTGCTAGCTCGCGCACTTTCAGTCGACGATCATCAAGTACCGCTTTGTGGATTTTCTTCATCATTTCTGGAGTCGTTACCTCATTTGGTCGACCACTGCAATGCTCGTCTTGGCAGCTCGTACGGCCTCGTTTAAATTCAGCTACCCAAAATTTAACTGTTGTAAACGAAGGAGCAGACTCACCCAGAGTAGAATCCAGTTCAGCTTTTATATTGGTTGGGCTGAGGCCTTTCAAATAAAAGTATTGTATCACATAACGATGACCAATTTTCTCCATTTTCACAAATTCACTGACAACGTTCACTATTGATGGCTGCCAAACAAATACTGAACAACGTGGCGCTTTCAAACTTCAAACATATGCTTTATAGACTGCGTACTTTCCAATACAGTGATATTTTCAAACAACTACCGCCACCTCTTGGTCAGGTCGGGTACTTCTGGGACCACCCTCGTATTTGATGACGTTAACCATATTTCTTTTGCTGGCAGTATATCCATGATGTCCAATAATATTACAAGTACGTCTGTATCAGAGGCCCGAATTAGCGCTCGACGCTGTGAACAAATTTTGCAAAGGTGAAAGAAAATGCGCGTGTCGGCTTCTTCATGATGACATTCAAAATCAGGTTCTATGCTTTTAACAATAGTATTTTCTTGTACGTGATATGACAAACACAATTCTCCCACAGTTAGAAAAACTTTTTTATCCGACATTATCACTGCTAAATGATTACTTTCCCAATGCTTGGCTAAAAACCAGACAAATGCTTTTTTAAAGCCGGTGTTATTTAAGCTTTTCTGAAAATTACTGTCTCTACTCTGGGTTTCTCCAGTAATCTGATAGGGTGTGCAATGCTCTCGTCGTTTTTGACGTTCTGCATCCTTTATGGACGGTGATTTATATACATCAAAAATAAGATGAATTTCTTTAGCAGTAGTGTTACAGATTTTTTTAAGTATATGTTCGGAAATTTTTCCATAACTTTGTGGAACAGTACCTAATCTCCGTAATAAATGAAATCCGTCAATTAAATAAACTTCTTCGTTAGAGTATACTTTCAGTTTAGTGTTTTTTGTCAAGGCTATTGCAAGTTTAGATTTTATCGTTTGCATCATGTCCCCATTATATTGGGATAATGCTGATGGAACTGTTGCTAAAGGAAGTTTCATGCACGTACCCATGTCTATTTGATGCTGTAAACTGAGTGCCAGTAAACGTCCGAATATGTCCCTTTCCATTTTCAATTGGACCGTTTTCACACCATTTATCTGCACCTTTTTTATTGCTTCTGAAGCAAAATTTAAATTTTTCTTGTTTTTGATGGGTTTTTCAAATCGTGTTGGGTCCTTGTTACATTCTTCTATGAATTGTAGTTTTTCACGTTCTCCGCATTTGTACGCATTCAAAACAAAGTCAGCTGTTTCCTTTTTCGCTGAGCGTCCCGTAGAAATATTAAATAATTCATCTGTTATGCAGTCTTCTAAAAATGGATTCATGCAGTTTTTAATACCTTTTATCAATTCTTTTAGACAATTTCGGTCTTTTTCTAAACGATACTGTTTTAATTCCAATGTTACGTCATCTTTTTCATTTAAATTTATGTCCTCCATTATGGAAGTAACAATCTTTGAACTCATGCTATGGCTCAGGGCCCATCGTTGTCGCTCACCAATAGAATTTGTCATATGTGTGAAGCCAGTGAGAGTATTTCCTGCATTAGCGTTGACAGTTTGTTCAAGAGTTATATCCACAGGAGATCTGGACAAGTTAATATGACTTCTTTTTACACCGAACGCAGCCTTTGTAAATTCTGCAAATAATATGAGATTTTCATTTTTCATTGTTAGTAAGTTGGAGATATATTTCAATGTCCAGCGAGCATAGTTTTGGTGATGAAATAAAAAAAATAGATTTGACATTTCAAACAATGTCTCGACCATTAGCGAAAAATCGCTTGTGCGGATGCTTCGTGAAAAACGAAAATAGATATTCATAAAAAATATGTACCACATAAAATATTGTGCTGTTTTCCCGTGTTTACCATTAAGTTCTGCAAATTCTGCAAATTTCTTGTATTCATCGATGGTATTCTTCATTAATGGTGACAATGGCAGTTGTACAGTTGGATCTGTTTGATCCTCCAAAATTGATATGAGATCGTCATGGATGCCTTCAATTTGTAACCGATTGTGTTGTAAAAACATCTCAAGATGTAATTATTGTAATGCAGCATATAATAACGTATAGACTCTGGAATGTAAACTGTGGAACCAATACCTACAACCTGAACTTCAAATTTGTAAAGATAAGATCTCAAGCTGTGGCAATTTTATGCATTACATATCGTAAGTATAAATATTCGGAATATTTTAAACGTAACTTAGTTTGGGAAAATAATTTCTGGTTCCCTACCGCCCAATCTCGGTGCTTTGTTTTTGTTCCGGATTAAAGAATAAAAGGAGTGTTTCATCGACGGTCCAACGTAGGCCTAGTTAAAAGTTCTATTTCAACTAATACAGCTAACACAGTGTTAAAGTAAGTTAATATTTTCTATTAAACCTCAATCTGACCATTCCAGATACACTTTCCAGTACATCTACTATGCTACGACTTATTCCACCTTAGTGACAGCGCCGAGCAATATCATCCACTTCCTCATAAATTGCACCTTGATTAATTACTAAAACTGATAATATCTGATTCCTAACTCTAATTTTCACTAAAAGCCTAATATCAATTTCCTCGTCCTCATGACTAGGTATGTTCTAAAAACGTTCAATCGTATTTTTTAGATTAGAAAGCATGAATCGTTGACGAAATGAAGCAGTATAAGCAACGACAGTACTTGATAAGGAATACAGTACGTAAGCTTTCTGTTGCTGACTTACAGGAGTATAACAAGAATTTCCTTACCGGCTAACTCGCGGTGTTAATAAGGAGTCCAACTATATTTAAATGTATAGAACAAAATATATCCGAAACGATTGCTAATTTTAGGTCTGGCAAATGTCTGCTACAAAGTAACAGCCGCCAAAAATTTTTAATGAAGATTTATGTTTGAGATCTAAAAACCATTACTTAAAAACCACCCTGTATAATCCAATTAAAGTCAAATCAATCAATAACAAATAATCAAACCTAGTTTAGAGCTAAACAGACACATATCCAGAATCTCAGGTACTTATACGATACGATTCCTGCATAAAAGGTAGCATTCAAATTAAATGTTGCAATCATCTAAACGTTTAGTTATACCAAACCAAAGCAATAAAAAAGTTGATATATTTAGCACATAACCTAAAAGTTAAGAGTAAAGATTTTATAATTTACCAAAGTTTCAGTAGTAAGTAATATGTAACAGTAGATTGTTGATGTAGTCTGTCCGTCTCCTGATGGTATGTTGGATATGTGAAAACATCTGATATTTTATGATGCACCTTCAAGGGGTAGTAGATAAAACCGCAAAGTTCCAGAGAAAGAATTAGATTAAAGCTAACGAAGAAGCCTGAAAGGAAATTCTATTAGGAAAAGAAATTCAACAGCTTCGACTTCAAAAACAGGTCCGAAAGGTTTTAGCTATGGTTGCCCTACAGAACTAAGAAATTGATAGAAATAAATTTAATAAATTAAATTTTTGTTTAGAAGGATACTTTGAACCGCAGATGTTAAATTCCAATCTAAATGTATTGCCAGTGTATTAAAAGTTCATTTATGTAAAATCAACCACTTAAAAACCTTAAAATGGGACATTATATTTAAAACTTAATGACATGACTAAACTACAACGTAAAACACATATTCTAAGAGAAAGAAAAACAGCCAAATTGGTAAAAAGGAAAAATTATCTTTTACAAAATTTGTCAAAAGAAACAGTGATAAACAGAACCCCCAAGAATTCCAAATCTAAGCATTATCAAATATGAAGTAGCCAATAAAAATGTCAATTACTTAAAAGCATGGCCGAATTAGGAATGACATGATTAGATAATAATATAGTTGAGAAAACTCTTTTAAAAAGAAGATTCTATAGTTAAGCACTGAGGTGAAATCCAACAAAGGAGAAGCCAAAAAATTGTAATAATTAGAAGTAAACCAATCGACAATAAGTCGTATAGTTAGATGATACATAAAAACTTAGTCGCCTGCTAGAAAATCGCAAGAGGTCTACGAGTAAAAGGAATAAGCGTTTTCTTTGACACCTTGCTCTACGAAACAAAAGAATTACAAGTTCGCACTGAACGAGCTTCAAATCGTTCGAAATCCAACAATGTCTAGTCAAACGGTCAGAAGTAGATCGAATGCATATGGACAGTAGAAGTGGTGCTACCCAGGGATGTTATGTCTATTACAATTAATTGTAACAGATCTATTACATTAGCAAAGCATCTATTACTCTATTACAATGAATTCTAAATCTTGTTACCCACAAAATGGGGACTGCTTATTGGGAAACGGTAACAACCTTTAACCGCAGTTAAATCTGTCGGCAGCCAGCTAACTAGTAGGAGGTCGTGGGTCTCACTAAAGGTCTTCTGTAATGGATGCCAAGAATCGTCTAAAATAGCTACAGTATTGGCCGACAAAATCTGAAAAGAACAACACATTTGCGACTACTACCAATGTGGTCGACTTCTCCCAATAATGGCCCCTCGACAGCTGAAAATATAAACTCCAAATACCCAATTAAAACAAATTAATCAATGTGAAGTAGCCTTGGCAAAAATTAAATATTGGTTATTGATTTCTATACATAAATTGAAAGGGGAAAGAATTAATGCGAGCGCGATTACTTACTCTAAAGTCGACTTGACCTCAAGTCATAAACATGTAACAGACGCGGTAGATTAACGTAACGTAACCTCAGAATTTAATTCTTTAACCAATTCATTACGGAGCAAAATCATACGTATTCACTCGCAAATATTCCTAACAATATAATACAGTAAATAATATGTGACAAAATTATACATATGAAACAGATATTAGTGCTACACGCACACTGGTGAAAAACCATTTAACACATAAATTTATAATATACAAATATACAGAAATGTTTTATATACAAAAAGGGTTGTCGAACGTTATTGATGTTGTAAATAGTTGCTATAATATAACTAGCGCACGATACGGTGTCTTCGAACTGAAGAGAACCGTCACCAACCAGGTCGAACGTAGCTTGATCGAACGAGGCAACACCAACCAAATCTGCGTAATGGTCTTGTAATAACCCAAATATACAACGTAGTGTATGTAATTGTTGTAAGGCAACCAGGAAGTTATAAAATGAGTAAAGATAAACCCAAAATAAAAAGGTCTGTAACAAATAAAATCAAATTACCAGAATGCACTAACGAACACTTTATAAATACCTTCGGTGAAATGTGACCTTAAGAGATAATTATATCGCCTCCAAATTCTGCAAACGACGATTATAAATCGAAACCTATCAAAAGAATTAAGTATAAGAGACTGAATAATAGAAAAGTTAACCTAAAAACACTTACGGGCACGTGAGCTTCTATAACTTCAAAAGAACAGTGGAAAAATATCCCAAAAAGATTCCGATATACTTGGAAATCAGCGCCAAAACTAATCACAAATCTGCACTAAGGCAATTCCCAATAGACAACACGAAGGAAACGATTAATTAAACGGCGATGTCCACGAAAATTATTCTTCAAAGAACTAGCTTGTCAAGCGTACGAAATCGTGGTGAGTGTTCTGCTTACAAGACAGAAAATTAGTTCCACAACAAAATGTCAACTACAAGGAGAGAAAATGCGAAAATCCCTAAACGCTATACAAACTAACGCAAAAGCATAGTTATACAGGGTGCTACGAAATTAGCACGTAACAATCTATTACATTTTTGTTAATTCGTATTTTCTCTTTTTTCCTATTTATTTATTCTTTATTAACACGTTTCAAAGCAAAATATATTAGGCGACTGTAAATTAATACCTTAAAAAGAGAGATTCTGTAAATTTCACCAATGCACGCGTCACGATATCATTTACTAGGAATCGAGAAATTAGATACGGAACGGCGTTTGTTAAAAAACACCAAAGAATCTTGATCTTTTAGCATATTGATTCATGTTGTTTATACATAGCTTTTGATTTTTTCTATTATTTTATGCATTCATCTATATTATTTTCTATTATTATATTGCATGCTATGTAATAATACTATAATAATTTGTTTTCTATAAAAACTTAATAATATAATAACTATATTTTTTAGATTTTTAATATAATTTATTTTATTTATATTTATATTTTATTTTTCCTTTTTAATAAATAAATTATAATAAAAATTATAAATAAAAATTTGTTCTGACAATTTTCTATTGCCTTTTTTGCCCCAAATTTTATTATTACAGGAGTTTATTACAATTTTAAAGAAACTGTTAAATTTTTAACCTTAAATTTAGTACGAAAAGCTACCGCTCCATAACATCACTGGTGCTACCTCTGTAGCTCCAACGCCAACGCACTCCCTTTTCGTACTTCTTTTAGCTCAACAAGGACCTTTGATGGCACAACGCATTTTTACAATATCGGAGTTGTCCCATTGAATAAAACAATAATAATACATTTGGTGGCCCCGATATATTCCTTGCGTTAATATAAATCCAAGAGTTAAATAAATCATTGGATGCGCGGACCTTTTCAAATGCAGCTTTTAGAAAAGTAACTTAAAGCGTGTAGTACTAGGACTAGAATTTCCAGAAACTAAACAGATCTGTAATTAATGCTTAATTAGTTTCATAAGTCGCTATAAACTAGAAAAAACGCATTTTATTTAACATAAGTGCTCATACAAAATACATATGTATGCAAGTATCTACGTGAGTTTTCAAAATCCATCACTGAAAAATTCAACCACAGTAGACATTCTTTTATAATGAGTGCATGGTGAAACTTACTTTTATGTTTTTGTATTTAATGAAAAGCAACATTTTTTATCATATTAAACTTTTTCTTTAAACGAATGTAAGCTATTAATACGTTCCGACTGAATTTATAATAATATCAAAAAGCACGAGATGGCATTTACGACCGGTTATAAAACTACTAATAAAGTAGAAAAATATACAGTGGAGCTGATATAGCTAAATATATAATACCCTTGCGGTTAAAGTAAAACGCAATGAAAAATGCAACTTTATACACAGTTAACTTACATTACCTTCATATTTCAAGTAATACGCTTGGTAACGCTATTTGTAAGGTTGAAATGTTCGGGTGGGAGCTGACGTGCTGATTAATATCTTTTCCCTGTCCGATAGTTGAAATTCATGGAATTATCAAGCCAGAAAGGAAACGACATAAATTCGAAATATAGATTCGAGAAAACGAGGTCGAGAATTGCAAGGCAAGACATTTTATTCGGAAATCAAAGGTATAAGACGGCCTATCTTTTTTTAGCGTTGTTGGATCCTTCGAATAAACGAGAACGTCTTTTATGTGTTATCTCGTGGTTGAGCACTTGACCTGAAAAATTACATTTGACAAATAAGTACTGGTTCTCTTAAAGCCACGCATCCCTCATTTATAAAAGATAGGTTGACAAAATGGATGCTGTAATCCTAAAGGGGATAAATATCGTTTAAAAATTAATCTTAGTTAATTCTGGAATTTTCTCTTGTGCGTGATTACAATCGACAAACTGTTATAAAAGTGTACTGTTCTGTAAAATATAAATGTAAAATCGTTGCTCTTTTATGATTTATGCAACTGTTAATGTGGCGTCTCATTCGTTTGCTATTTCTATCATAATGGGAACTTCCTGATAGACGCTTGCAATGCTAATAAGAGTCTTGCTATAAAACAATAACCTGAAAATAGTTATTTGGGTCCGGCAAACGTCTGCACAAAATTAACAGCCGTCATTCGACCTCTACATAAGCGAAATAGAAATAAGACACAATAGTTCATAAAAGAAACAGAAACAAGTAAAAAAGGATACATTAATCAATCAATAAACCATAGTAATTTATCAGTTCATATACAATCAGAAATGAAATGTTATAACTCATCATCTATTTGTAATAAATCATAAAAATAATCAATCGATTCATGAATTATCCAAAATTAAAACTTATACGGATACTTTTTCTGCAGAAATGGTAGTATTAAATTAAACCGTGCAACAATGTAATTATCATATAAACGGCAACACAAAAGTTTTGTTTAGTAATCACATAACCTAAAAAGTAAGCAAGAAAAAATTTAAATTATTATTGTAGGTAAACAAAAATCAATAGTAATGAGAAGCAAAGGGTGCTGTCTGCTCTCCTGGCCCTGCTGTTAATGAAGTTCCTTTGTAACCACTCTGGGTTAACAACACTGATTTCGTTAATAGTCTTGTTTCTTAGATGATCCGGTCCGTTGTTTATAATGGGAAAAGAAGTCCAAAAGTTCAGGGTGAAAATAGAAAGTAGTCGATTAGTTGGTCTTCTACTTTAGTGTAATCAAATGATAGATGCTTGTGGAATTTGCTAAGCAATAGATTTTTTGAAATTAGTGATGAATAAATCCCAACAAAATTGATTTCCAGCGGAATATAAATTCACGTACGTGAAACTATATATGCTAGTTAAACGCACTGAAAAATAATGTAGCTTTCGTACACTTCCTCGACGAAGAGAATTTTAAACAATTTCGCAAAGTGTATAGAAGTCCACTACATCAAAAGCGGTGAAGTAGGTATTTTTTAAAGATCGTTAGTTTTAACAGTGCACTCTTATTCAAGTTGTTTTATTGGGTTTGGAATAGGGTTTCTGAGTCTCAATAATTTTGCTATTCCCGGGACTCGAGACCGTTCTTTCCGGAAGTCCCGGGAATTTCCGGGAATCCCGGATAGTAATTTTACATAGGCACCTAATACGAAAATCCAAATATTGGTTTTTAAAATTGCTTTAATTAATCCTCTAATCACTTTCTTCCAGAAGTTCCCATTGAAAAATGATTGCAATTATTTAATGAAAAGCAGTACATAAATAAATTCTCCGATCATAATAATATATTAAAGTATTAGTTTTATAAGACACGTTTTTAGCGCACGCGTCCGAGTTTAGAAAATGACCCGCGTAGCGGGGAGTTTTCTAAAGGACAAGTGCGCTAAAACGTCTTATGAAACGAATACTTTATACTATTTTTTCTATTTGCCTTATTTTTAATCATTTAAAAAAGAAATAATTTAATTTTAAATAAAATTTGTTAGGGAAACTTTGTTAACTTTTTTAACAGTTGGCAACACTGAAAATTCAGATTCCGCATTTGTTTTTCTTTATAGCATAAATAAGTTTGACATTTTAGGAACAGCTGTTTAATACTAATATTAACTTTAAAAAATAAAAAGTTACTGTTTTCCGTATTCTAATAAATCTCTTTAGGACACGCAAAATGCTTGTCCTAATGGCTTCATTAGGACAATCCATTAGGATGAATATGAACATGATAAATATTATTAGCAATTAGCAATAGTTCGAATTGATATTCCATCTTCTGCGACCTATTGAGATACATACACTGAACTCAAATTGCTTGTTTTGCACAATTTTAAAGTTGATTGTTAATTGTTAATTTTTTGAGGAACAAGGTACGATATATTCTTCAACATTTTCTGCGACCCGCACATACATTCTAAATGCCACATAATCCCGTTAGAATTCGAACCTTATACGAAATTTGTTTGGGGTAATAATTAATTGCATTGGACCGTTTCTACATTGTTAACGATTTCAAACTAGGATTGGGTTTATTTTCATCTTGAAGTTAACAGAAAACATTTTATTTATAAATTTAATAGGTAAATAAAAGCTAGATGAAACAAATTCAGAAATCTAGTAAATACACACTACTATAAGCAATTAATTATACTATTATCATTACAAAAACTATCAAAATCTTCTTGGAATCCTTTACCTATTGAAAACGACCGGTAAGAGAGATTAAGACCATACTTCAATATGAATTTTTAAGTAAAAGCATTCTGCTTAGGTTAGTAAGAAGACTACCTTAACTGTTTATAAATAAGAGAGGAAATTCCAGATGAAGACCCTTTTTGAATGTAATTGAATGGAAACTACAAGTTTATTTATAAAGAATGCTGTGGCGAGGCACTATACCTAACGGTACTATTTACTGAAAATAATCCCTTTACCTTTATTGATTGTTTATAGACAGGTTGTAAATAATTTGTATGTGTTTGCAAAGACTGTTTAGTATTTAAAAAAAACTGGTTAAGAAAACCATCTGTGCAAAGCAACACACAAATAAAACCTTCATTCTAAAGTAAGAATTTTAATTAAATACCTTGTAAACAAAAGTCCCGTGTCCTGAGTTATTTTTCCCGGGACTCCATACAACAAAACATAGAGTAATTCCCGGGACTCGGATCCTGGGAATTTCCCGGCTCAGAAACCCTAGTTTGAAAGATAATAATTAATCTCTAATATTACCTAAAATTAATCGTAACAAGAATAAGCTTTAATTCAAATTAAAATAAGAATTGCTTTAATGTTATATGAAAATAGTCTAAGCAGCATTGACATGAGCTAATTATTTTGATTACTTAATTCGCTTCGTTTTAAATTTAAATATGGTATAAAGAGGAAAGACTTCCGTAAACCATAGATGATTTACGACCTCAAATGGTTAAGTACACTGTTTATTTTTCGGTACGTAATGTAAACAAAGCTACCACTTCTGCAAACTCCTTTCGCAATTTTCATTATACAACTACCACTTTTATGAACGTTTTTATATCTCTATATCTAGCCGATGCGTTTTCAGTCTGTATATTGGCATTAGTCTTAACCATCTACACAGTTAATTTTTACTTTCTTCTGGCGCGTTTTACAAAATTCCTGTTACAAAAAAATATGCATTACTTCATTCATAATAATAATAATAATAATAATAATTACTACAACCCATAACCTTAACCAAGGCCCCAGAAGCTACAAGCTTGTGCGGGAGGGAGGGGGAGATTATCATTATTATGTAGGCCCAATGTGCGGCTGCAGCCGACTTATAGATGGAACAGCGCAAATCCCACATTTGTGTTACAGCTAAGGGAAACTGCAGAAAACCTTAACCAGATCTGCCAGCGCCGGGAGTCGAACCCGGGCCGCTTGGGTGAAAGTCCGGCACGCCAGACATTACACTACCAAGGCTGTTTAATCATATTGTATAATTTAACTTTATC
The DNA here is from genome assembly GCA_929113105.1 of Agrypnus murinus. Lineage (NCBI taxonomy): Eukaryota > Metazoa > Arthropoda > Insecta > Coleoptera > Elateridae > Agrypnus > Agrypnus murinus. Next base: position 188,412,642 of record OV816025.1, read on the forward strand.
TTAATTTGTAGACTTAAACGACTAAATAAGCTACAGCTTGGGGCCTCGGGTTTCAGAGGGCCTTAAAAATTACTAAACGACATTATAAGTTTGCTAAATTACAGTGGAAGAAATGGTTATATGTTTATGTAATGAGCAAAATGTGTTAACGTTTTTTTTTTAATTTTTAACGTTTCTAATAATAAATATTTTACGCTTTCCTCAAGTTATTTTTTATTAAAAATGTTAAATTTGCTATAAAAATATGAAATCTTTAGTCGAAAATGTAATTATATCCTGAAATCGTATCTCGTAATTAAAATCTTGCTATTGACAATCCGGCCTCAAAGGAATGTTAGCTTGGGGCCTCGAAAATGGTAAATCTGCCCCTGTCTTCTGTAAATAATCTAGTTTGTAGCAAAACTACTGTCAAATGCTGAGTCGTGCCTACTGTCTACCCCAGTACTTTTTTGAAAACCTTCTTGGAATCGATGTAACATTAGCTGACTAGAATTAAACAGAAGTATGACTACGGTAATGAAATTCCTAGATAAAGTTACAGTCATCCATCATGGCCGAGATCTGTTTTATCATTAATTAATATAGGAAGCGAGGAGATAAGAGACGTGCAAATATTGAATAATTAGTTTATGAATTCCACATATAGTTCTGCACGTGCACAGCTGGAATATGAGAATTTAAAGCGAAATGATGCAACCGCGTCCGTGGATGAAACGAATGGTTTGATATATAAGGACACTAATTCAATTAGAACGTGTACTCAAGTTGAGACATTACCTTCTTGCTATTAAACTAGCTTTTTTGTCAAAGATTGTGCAGGTATTTTAGCTCGGCAAACATTTTACTGACATTAGCCCTTGTTGGCCAGCTCATACATAAAATGCAGTGGCAATTTCAGTAAAAAAATGTACATAGTATTAGTTCGTTTAAAGAAACCAGTTTCGAATAATTTCTGCTAATAAATAGAAAAGATGATTTGTTGCATTGAAGTCGGTAAAAGTAACAACTAGAGTACTATATGACTGCATGTACAATTGTTTGAAACATTGACGCGAGAGTTGACCTTATCTTAGACCTTCACATAAACTTGTTGAATACTCTATGTTCAATAAAAAAAATTGACAAAATATTTAGTTAGATTTTATAAAACTTACACAGTAAAAATTCAATGATAAAGTTACATTTTTGTAAATACGTACAGAATAGAAAATGCGCGTTAATTGAGCATTGAAATGCGTCAAAATTTATTCTAAAACTTAACTGATGTACAAATCTTTTATTTATTGTAAAAAGGTAATGATTTGGAGTTTTAAGATTTACTAGGTCACGGGTATCTTCAACATTTTTCACCAAATGAAATTTATTTCCATCAACTATAATAAAGTTCGGTAAATAAATCTATCAGTTTTTACACTAATCTTGAACTGTCTAAATTTTAACATATATGTATTTTAAACTTCAAATTTTACAACCATTACTAAAATGAATTAAATAAGTTTATCGCTGCGGTTGGAAAATATTCAGAAATCTATTCTTAACTTGAAGAGGCTTAAATTCAACTACTATTTAAACTTCAAAAATGTTACCAGATCACAACTAAGTTACATTAATAAGCCTCTGATGATAAGGCCAAACATTATTTAACTTTTAACATTTATTTAAGCCCCCAAAAAACCGCTGTAGATAATAAACTTAAAAGTTTCAGTGCCCACCTTTATTATTTACGATACGGTAAAATCTTTGGAAATCTTTCATAACACGAATGTATTTAAATTTTACATCATTTTAAATATCCAAACTGCTTAAATTAACACAACTCAGACGGCACGGAATAATTTGTTAAACTTAACAAAATATTCCAACAATATAAACAGCTTTAAATTACAAATCGTCGGCTTCACATGAAAACTGCATAAGTCCGAAAAACCTGTTTACATGAAATTTAACATTTTTCATGTTGCCTGTCAATGCTTTTGCACTTGTGCCTGATTTTATTTTTGCTATTTCAGCGACTTCTACTAATTATTTTCGGAATTTCTCATATTTATTTTATAGAAAAAGTAATAATTAACCAGATAACGTTAAAATCTCAATTTTTTCAATTTTGGCACTTACGCCCTTTTCATATGAAGCCGACGAAATTCAAATCGCACTTAAGTCTGGTGCATTCGGACCATACGAAAGATTCGACTTAATTTGTTGCACTGTTATTGCTGTCGACGAAACCGATTCCTCACGTCTCAATTACACAAGAAATTTCGCAAAGACTAAGTGCAAAGGCATTGACTGCACGACTAAAATCCAAAAAAGGCAGTACTTCATCTAGCAGCAATAAATAGCCACTGCATATATCAAAACAGTGCAGGGTGTCCTATAACAAAAATAAAAGTCGACTAACTATGAGATCGGGCTCGTATGAACCCTACGCGACTACAATGCTATCCCCTATCAATTATCAAATAAATTATTGATCACAGGGGAGTGAAGTATTAAGAGGAGTTCTCTTCATCAGTACTCTGTAACGAGCTCAATTTTAAGGGTATTTATTTTGCTTTGTTTTGAATTGCAGGCAAGGTATAATTCCACAATATTACCTTTTCGTACCCGTTAAAATATTTTTGCGTCTGGTAACAAGAAAGAGATTTCTGTCTAAATTTGCTATTGGTAGTTAATGATGTCAGAAATATTGTGTGGTTGGTTGAAGCATAATCACCTTTCTTAAAGCTTCAAAGAAAAGGCCGAACAACATAAAATTTGAGTCAGTTGAGCAAGAAGTCGAGATGAGTAATGCGTCCGCGGACACCGGCCCGTTTGAGCGGCTTTGGCAGTCTAGTCTCTACTTAATAAATTTGTTTGGCGTTTGGCTAGTAATATGCGTGTGGGTGATATATACTACCTTGCAATCTTCCGTTTGGTTTTAAGACATTTTTGGTTACGGTATTGTGTAGTTGGGTTAATTGTTTAGGTCTTATGTTTTGAAAATTTAGAGTTATCGGCATCCGTTTTGTTTAATAATAATCTGAAGTAATAAACCGTACATGAATTAATAGTGTAGAATGTCGATAAACGAAAGAATTTGTATCACCTTCGTTGTTATGTACTAAAGTCTGAGTGGGATTTACAAAAATAATAAATAAAATTAGATTTTTAAAGTGTTGTGTTTTCGTAGTTAACTATGATAATTTCCTAAGAGTCATTAATAAATGTGGACTCAAGAAATTTGTTTTAATATCATTTTTGATTTATCGTACACAGTAGTGACTAAATTTAGTAAAATATAAATAATATATAAGCCAGCAAGTCTAAAACTGAAATGATTGCAACGTCGGAAGTCTCAGTTTTTATGAAGAAGGCGTTCAGGGTTCAATTACAGCTGTTATGTTGGAGCATCTTTACTATGGGGGGGGGTTGTTTATTTTTGGATTATTGTGATGAATGGCTTTTACAAGTGTTCGTGCAAATGTGGTTTAAACTTAAAACAAATGTATTAGGATAAAGTGATTATTAGTAAAGCATTCTTCCAGTAGGTCATTTTGTAGTTACATATTTTGCAGTAAATTCGCGATGGTAATAAAGTAAATTTGGTTTAATTTTAAAATAGAAAAAATGTATTTAGAATGGGATCTCTAATAAGTTAAAGTGTAGAATGTCGTAATGACCGTAGATGTCATATGATAATTAAATGTTGTTTATGCTTTATGGCACGAATTGTGAATTGTGTTGTTGCTAATCGATTTTTATAAATTTAAATTGGTAAATGAAGTTTAAGATTCATAATCATTTGTTATGGCTTAGCACGACAAACTGTTTGTGGCCCACTTTAAAATTAAACAATAACCACTTTATAGCTACATTTTGTTACATTACCTTATTGCAAAACTTTCATACAGAGGAATATTGCTAATAATGCTATAAATTGTACTAATAATTATTAGTACAATTTAATGTACATTATAATGAAAGACAAAATACTAAGGATGTTTAATTAATTGACTTAAAACAAAATGGTACTCGTCGTTCCTAACTATCCGTTTCTATTCAAACCTAGAGGAATGATAATAAAAGTTGAAATACTCAAATGTGTACTTCCTACTTCTTTTTGTTATGCTAAAAAGATTCATAGATAAAACGTTCTCTTGAACTTTCATGTTTTGTATAATAATGTATGTTTATAACAACTGATTTTTAAATTTAATTATAAAGTTCTTGTTCACCTAGAATTTAGATACGCTTAGTTGAACTAATTTAAACAACCATCCAATAAATTAAATTTTATAAAAGATAATTTATAAGCACCAAATTATCTTTGAGAACAAAAAGAATAATTAATGACTTTTCAGTCGATTTCATGTTTACCCAATTTACACTTAAAACACAATGAACGATTTCAAGTTGTTAAATTGTTCCCGCGTTATGGAACCATAAAAGCAAATATTGAATTTCTCCAAGCTGCAGTTATTGAGAGTAAAAAAGGGGGGCTTGTCGCTGGACATTTTTCCAGCAGTTTAGCTTGGTTCCATTTTCAATTTTGTACGTCAAATTCCAGCAGATAACGCAGTGACGCGTTGCATCACGGAACAATACCCCAAATTTAGTTCGCCCCGGTGAGCGGTCAGCGAAGCGTACTAGCCATTTTTTACCCCTTTCTGGTTAATCCTGTACACCGACAATTTTTAATTAAGTTCCTACGTTTTTGCGAACTGTACTGTATGCCGTAATTGGTTAATACTGGGCGTATTTCGACATAGGTTCATTTCGTTTCATTTGTGTTTTTATAGCTGTCAGAGCCGACTTATTTGCCTCATTGTGATCTTTCATTAGCGGTTTACAAAAATGTCCTGCCTCTAAATCTGTATGTTTGTGCAAGTAGGAATGTAATCTTTGTGATAAACATTGCTTGAATTCCGATTGCCAGCTTTTTGTTATGATTTACGGTAGCAATAAAAACAGTGTTACCACGAACAAATAATTACAGATCAGTCATTACAAGTTAGCTTGATTATAAAATGTTATCCAATATCAAACCAATATTGGACATTTTATGTAAAAACAATTATTACAATTGAATAATTGATTTTATACAATCGTAATTAAATTAAAAACAAACGCAGCAATAAACAAAGAAATAAACAATTCAGTGAAATAATTGTGGTAAAATAAAACAGTCGGAAATAAAATCCTTATTGTTATACAATGAAAAGAGGGAAAAGCCTATTTATAAATGCGAATGTGGGGTTGTTCAGAGGGATTGTTATACTAAAAGTTCCACTGTTCCTAATCCTGGATTTTAGCTGAATTGGGAAGAGCTTTTAGCATATGTTTTATATTGCAAATAGAAATAAAGATACGTCAAATATGCTTTTTAAAAAGCAACTCTTGAAAGAGCTGACAATAATAAATCTTAATATTAAAAAACATGCTCTTTGTAATATGATGACTTTTATTTTTTAAGTAAATTTTGTAGGATGAGTATTTAACCATTAAAATTAATTCTGTATACATTTAAGTAAACTAACCCGACCTTTTATTAAATTTGTATTGTGTAATTAGAAAACAGCACAATGCACAATTTAGACTTTTTAATTCAATTTTTTACTGTAGTTGTAACAAAAAATAGGTTAATGTTTAATTTAAAAAAAATTAGGAAAATTAATATGAATAGAAATTTCTTAGAAGCTGTATTATTTTAATAACATTAATGTATCTAGGACGACTCGTTTATTATGGGCCTATACCTTTCTCGGACACTTCATAACAGTTTTGTGAAAAAAAAATTATATAAAAGTTGTTTCTATTAAAATAAACTCTTTTAGTAATATCAAACTATTTAAATGTTTATTACAGGCTTGAATAAACATTCTTTTTCTAAACAGGACCTGTATATTATTACATTTTAATATTAAAATTTAAAAATCGTTAGACAGTGTTGGCAACTTTAGAAAAACCTAGATTTTCTTAACTTTTTTAAATGGAATACCCTGTACACTATCTAAGCTGTAAAAGTGCCGTTGAAGACAAATCCAACGATATATTACAATATGGGTCTGCAGTAAACTGTCAAATTATTGACGTTTATCTTTAGGTACTGTAGTGATCACCGTGCCTTGTATAAGATTTAATATCCAAGGCATCAGATGTAAGCAACGAGTCAGATATTAATCCACGAATAAAACCAGTCAAACATTAATTCTCTCCTCTCCAACATTCCAATAATAAAGGTTTTAGTAATCAAATTGTCTTTTAGTCGTTTAACCTACAACCTATAGTTTAGTTTAATTCCACCTATGGATGTCAAGGTTATTGTTATTATGCTTATCAACCATTAAGTTATAATAGCAAAAGCTATTTAAAATACTTCTAGTTATTATTAAAATTAGAGATTTCTAGTGGAAATGAATTTTTCAGTTTGTGGAAGTTTCAATTAAAAAAAGCATAGAATGCAAGAGTTTACACATTTTATTAAAAGACACAGTTAGAGGCTACTATACAGGGTGGCCTAAGGAATACATACGTATTTATTTTTCTAAACAAGAAAATCAAACAATTAAGAGAAAATATTTATTAAATATATCTGTATGTCGTAGACTTTTGGTGTAATGCGTTATTCCTCGGAAAACATCTATGTGACACCATAATAAGACTTATTTGAAATATTGTATTCGGCACATATTTCACTGGGCCATGGTGCTAGAGATAAAATGATTTTTGCTTTAAAATCAGATCAGATTCCACGATCTGTGTTCGGATGTTTCTACAATCGTGAGAAATTTGTCTTAAGAAAAAAATGGTAAAATCTCAACATACAAATTTGGTTACTAAACCTACAGTTTTAAAAGAATTTTGTTCTCAGGGCCAAGATGATTTGATTGATTAGCAATCATGCCAGGATGAAGAATACAAATTGTTACTAAATTATTAGGACCATCCCACAAAATTTATTTGCCTACGTCCTTTGAAATCAAAGAAAGTTGTTGAAGTAGCTTAGAAGTTTTTGAAGATCTTCCTTGAATTTGGATCTCCACCCATATTACAAAAGCGACAATGACCGCGAATTTGCAAACTATATAATTGTCGAATTAGTAAAACTATGGCCTGAGATAGAAATTATTCATGGCCAACCGCGACATCCTCAATCACAAGGCCGTATTATAGCAAGGAGCAATCAGGATGTCAAAAATATGTTGCCAGCCTGACTGTAGGACAATAATTACACAAATTGGTCAGTTGGCTGTTATTTCTTACAGTTTCAGTAAAACGGTTCCTTCCATAGGATTATTACATTGGATTGGTACAAGACAAAATTTGGCACAGACCTAAAAATTAGACTATCCTCTACAAATCATTTCAATTTATCATCAATTTATTAAATCCCTAGGGACTGCCGATGGTCTTGATGAGTTACTCTAAAAATTACAAAGTCATTCAGTAGAAGTAAATGCCAGTATTAGCTCATCATATAAATATGTACAAGAAGGTGAACAGTGGGAAATAACAATTGGTGAAGAAGAAACATCGAATGTCATGGTTGTTTTACGTGGGGTATCTGTGTGAACTTACCTCCACGTTCCCTCCCAGAAGGAAGTGATTGGGATACGCCCAATCAGCGCGCAAGTTGCATAACCGGCAGTACAGCAATTGCTACCAGATCAGCTCACTGGTCGGAGCGAGGTTGCCTATCTACCCTCTACTAGCTAACTCAGGTCTAGTGCCGGAGCAATTGACTTAACACGTTGCTCACCCTCCGGTACCGTAGTACCTCGTCAAGCAATAGGACTATTCCCCAGCTATGCGCTGTTGCAAAGTGGGACCACTGCCCGATCGAATCCAACCTCAATTGTGGCGGGACTTGGTTTTTTAATGGTTTTGCCACCCCGATCTACCAATTTTAGGCTTGGTGGGCCATCGACAGAGCTTCGTTCAAGTCTACACGTTATGGACTCCCGGTGTGTACCGGTATTTGGTGACGTTGTCTTGATTGTGAGAGGCTATGTATTCGCTTCAACTCTCCTTAAGTGTAATGGCTTTCAGAGCTTCTCCCAATCACTGTACCCGGCTGCAGTCCGGATCATAGGGTGGTCGGGATAGCTCCTAAGCACATTTACCTGGCGGCCTGCAGTTTCCCATTAGCCCAAAAGCAGGGTAAACCTCACTTCGATTCTCCGCACTTGAGATTCAGTCAAACAGCGGGTTCCTTTGATGACCATAAATGACCTCGGTTAAGCAGCGGGTTCCGTTGGTGACCATAAATGACCTCGGTCAAGCAGCGGTTTCCGTTGGTGACCATAAATGACCTCGGTCAAGTAGCGGGTTCCATTGGTGACCATAAATAACCTCGGTCAAGCAGCGGGTTCCTTGGGGACCATAAATGACCTTATCCTAGGCGAGATTAAAATCCGCCCACACCGGTCTCATCTACCAGGGCTCCCCCTGATCGGTATGAGTTACCGTCGAGAATTCTCACGAATTTCTCTACCACACACTAAATCTGACTGCTTCATCCATTGCCCTTTACAGGGGTAGGGTAGAAGACAGCCAGTTTTATGGGTGAACGTCGTGTGGTCTCCCGAACACCCAAGTGAAGAAGAAACAGCAGAAATGTGTATAAATTGGTGAAGAAACAAATGTAATAATATATGTAGAAAATATAAGAACTTAGAATTGAATAACGTTGCTACGATGCCTTGTAACGAACAGGAAAATGACAAAAACCTACAAGGAACAGATCAACAAATTATTTGCCTTAATTGCGAAAATCGGAATACCATATGTGTTTTCAATGGAAGAGGGGTGTCGAAATGTTCCTTACTTGCAAATTCTCCCTCCTAATGACTAATCACTAAAACAATGGATTTGTACTTTTCGTGATTTCCAAAGCATCGTTTGTAGTGTTTGATTTGCCATTTTTCGGAAATATCTATTTGAAAAGCGGCAGCTTTAGCAAATTCGAAAATTAATTCAAAGTTGATACACTTTGAATTTTGAAAATATACTTTTGCTGTAGGGAGTTTATGTAGACGCATTTGCTGTTAAACGCAACTGGGGACCTCAAGGGACTCAATTCGTGAGTGAAGTCCACCAGAGAACTTCACTCACAAACTTTAGTCACATAAAAGTCTTTAATTGCAAGATAAATAACTTAATAAAATAAGCAGATGTTATAAAAAATATGTACAGCCTCTTCCAGCTGATAAAATCAAGGGACAAATCTCAAGAAAGAAATTGTACACGGTACACCAGATTACAAAACACGGCATGATCTCACAGCAGAATACACAATTTATTCAGAATTATTTATTTACCTCAGAATTTGTATATCGACTAACCAAGTTTCAAAGAATCGAAATTTCATTATCTCTAAAATTCTAAAGATCAGTATTTTAGTTTCAATCATTTAAATATTAAATATCAAGAACTGAGACATTCAAAGTTTAATTTCCAAGTTTCTAATCTAAATCGATAATCTAAATTTTCAAAGTTTTAGTTTCAAGTTTTCATTTTAAACAATAATAGAATGTTTGGAAGTTTCCAATATAATAACATATCAATGTAAAATACGGATATGAGTTGAAAGTTAAAACGTGACATGTGTGAATTTTAGAACCTTAACACTGTGACTTTACAATTTAAACTTCTTAAACTACATTTTAAAACTATGTCGGTTTTAGATTTAAGCTTCATCTTTGGACTTGTAAACTCTGAAAGTTTACAGTAAATACCAATTCCGTTGGAGGAAGATTCTTGGAACGAACAGAAAGGAGTTTCAAATCCCTAGAACCAACCGACAGGTAGAGACCCTATCGTTTACAATCATGTAGCATTCTAGGGATACCTTTCACTACGTGACAGATGACGTTTCGTTCCAAGAATCATCCGCCAACGGAATTGGTATTTACTGTAACATTCTGCAATTTTTAAAGTTTTCGAATATTATATCTCTGAAATTTATAATTTTGGAGATTTTAAAACATAGACGAAATTCTACAATCGATGCTTTAAAAACTGTTGTAATTCTAAACTTGTAATTGTGAACCTCTGAAAGATTTCTGTTTGAGACTTCAAAGCCGCATTTCTGGACTCTAAATCTCTTTATCTTTAAAATTACACAGTATTGGAATTATAAATTTCGAATATTTGACACTTTAAAACGTTGGAAGTGGGATTTCAAACTTCTAAAACAGTATCTATGTATTTTGAAAGTATACGATTACGCAGCATCCCTTGGCATATATGGATGCATAATATCTTCTGCTAATATAAAATATCTAATAAAAGAATGTACCATTTACAAACTTCCATTAACTTGTAGAAAATAACAACCTAAAGTTGCCGAAGTTTGAAGGGCTCTGTATCAATTATTACAAAATATCCACCTTGAAAAACATGTCAAGCCCTAAGTTTATCCTTTATCTACAATTTAAGACCTCGACTAAATCTTCATATCATTTGAACTACGCCTTGTGGTTTCTGCAAACAATGTATTTTATTTATTTTTCTTTTACGTTTTTTTACTTTTGTATAGTTTGTATATTGTTTGTATGAAATAAAGACGTTTATTATTATTATTATTATTATTATTATTATTATTATTATTATATAAGCTCAAAATAACATTAAAGTCGTGAAATAACAGTCGCGACACCTATAGAGACTATTTCACAAATTTAATGTTAATTTGAGCTTAGATTGGATTGTGTGTGTGTAATTCACAAGGGGCTGCCTCCAGCTCAGGAGAACCAAAAGCTCAAAACAGCTGTTCCGTGTCGCTTGTGAATTACACACATTTGTAGGCTATTTAGTCATATTTATTCTTTGTTGAATTTATTTCTATAAAATATATCATATTTAATAATGCATAGATTTTATATGACTTTATATTGATTTTATATTTTTATCATATAGATAATTTAATAATTTTATAATCTGCTGGTATCATCCTGATTGTTAAGCAAGTTGATAGCTTTTGTAGGAAATTACCTGTGTCCGCATTCATTCAACAATTTAGTACAAGCAACTCAATGAAAATATCATACCTAAAAATATTCTGAAAATTCTGTTTTGTTTTACTTTACACTTATTGCTAACGTTGCATCAGTGCTATTGAAGTCGACTCTTGGTGCCTATCAGGATGCCTAAATACATATCATAGAAACCCACCATCACGCTAGTCAGTCGACAATTGGCAGAATTAGTTGCTGTTAATGGTTGTTCATCGATTTCTTAATTAAAGACCCTTTTGTAGGTACCACATTATGTAGAGATACAAATACTAGTACTAGATACAAATATAACACTATATTTTAAATAATAAATACCTATTACAATACTCATTGCAACCTTTTAAGTCTCAGGCTTTACGACAATGTGTAACGATAAATACGACAAACAGGATGATAATAGCACAATCGAATCTTACCTTACAAACTAAATTGCAGCAATTGGAGAATAAAAATGGAACTTACCTGAAACAAAAGAATAACATTATAATTTAAGTAAATACTAATGAAAAGATAGATATATGAGTATGTAGCTGTTGTATAGTCGTAAATACACGCAACACTTTTGTATGCTACTAAAACACACGCTGTTGGGATTGAGACTAAGATCAATTAAGAAATAATTAGTATGTCGAGTAAAAAACTTGTTGCACAAAAAACAATGAAATATGACAATGAGATAGTGTCCAACATTATATTCATATAAAAGAGTAGAGATATGTTATTAGGAATAAGTGTTTAATAATAAGTATAACATGTTTAATGCTTGTACTTTTACTGTAAAAGTAAAATATCACTTACGTTGAGTTGTATTTTTGCATGAACCTTTGTTTTGACGTTCTGAAGACTGGCTGAAAAGTCTCCTATAATCTCGTGTCCGCGTTACAAGATATTAAAGATCAAATGTCAAGAAAATCGGCTTTTCGCAATTTTCTCGTTTTCTATGCATCATATATGTCATTTAAGGTTATTTATAAAACTTGTAGAGCATAAAAGTATCTACAATTTTTATTTCACACATTTTGTCGTATGATCTACCGTTCTCAAGATATAGCGCGGACAGTAGCACGCGCGCATCCGTATGTAGGATAACGCTGTGTAAACTGCTGAACCAGGTATATAGTTCGCTATACAAAGTTAATTATTGAATAAAATGACATAATATTGAAATTATTTTTTTTCTTTTATTATTAATTAAAAATTGTTAACATCGAATAAAAAAATAATTTCAATATTGTGCCATTTTATTCAATAATTATTATCTTTGTATATATATACCTGGATCCGCAGTTTACATAGCGTTATCCTATATGTGGATGCGTGCGTGCCACTCTCTGCACTATATTTCGAGAACGGTTGATTATACGAGAATATGCATCAAATATAAATTGTAGATAATTTTGTAATCTACAACTTTTATAATAACCTTAAATGACATATGACACATAGAAAACGAGATAATTGCGAAAAACCGATTTTCACGATCTTTGATCTTTAATATCTTGTGACGCAGGACACGAGATTATAGGAGACTCTTCAGACAGTCTTCAGAACGTCAAAACAAAGGTTCATACAAAAATACAACTTTCTTACTTTTATTCCAAGGTTGAATCCTTATTTTACTGGAGTAATAATATATGGGTGTTTCTCCCGAAATCCACAATTTGGATGTGAAAAATTCTCGGAAAAGAAAAATGTTGAAATCTGTTTTTCTAAGAAATAGTATGATTAATTTGATTGTATACAGCACATTTTGCTGATTAGTAGAGCTTAATCTGGACATCTTTCGACCTTTACAGTATTTAAATCAACGTAAATGATCCAAATAACGTGTAAATGGCAAAAAAGGTTATATTTAATAAAAATACTGAACTTTAATATTATAATAAAAAGATGTTTCTAACACGATAATGCTTAATAATGGCTTAGTAATGGATAACAAGTAAAATAGAAATTAGTAATGTTTCAGCTTCCACATTTGTTTCTTTTTTGGATCATTTTTATTTTTTTCTCTTTTCTTCTTTTCCACATTTTCTTTGCATCTCATAATGTAAGAACATGAATGTATGTAGGAGTTGTCATTTACGTGGACAAGTTGTATTACGTGGAATTATAAATCCACGCAAATGACACAATGAAAATGCCACGCGAATGACCCTTAGAGCATTAATATAAGATAGCGCCTAGACTATTTTCTTTAGAAGCTTCATACTAGCTATAATGAAACAACGCGTAGTGTATTAACTTACAAAATTTTCTTTTCTATATTCAACACCAGTAAGAAATTATGATAACCACGTGAGTGCACTCTTACATCAAACCATATAAACTACCTCTATAAAGTTAGATTTAATTAAAATTACATATGCAAGCAATACACGTGTAATGCTGATATTGTAGAAATACTGACACTATACGTGAAATTTAATAATGTTCTTCTCTCTTAGTTAGATCCACGCAAATGACAAATATCAGTGACAACATTTTATTGATTGTGTAGTAGTCCATGCTTAATATTTTATGTATTAATTGACTCTGTATGAGAGCCCTATACTTGTTTTACAATTCTCCTTAATTAGAACAATATTGATTAACTGATGCCTAAGAAAAACTGCTTTTTACTTTGAGAATACATACTAGGGACATGCCACGTGAATGACATATGACATAATAAAGTTTACTTGTTATTGTTAAAAAAATAAGTCAATTTTTAATATATATACCTGGCTAGATAGACTGCTATTACACCTTCACTGTACTGAACTAACCGGTAAAAAGGTATTGGTAATATAATATTAATTAAGCAGGGACAGTAAATTTAATATTTCTGAATAATTACCCATATAACGTGGTAACGGTTGCTATAAGATTTATAAAATAATGATGAATATTTACATCATTTCATTAAATACCTTGAGCTTACAGTAATATTATAAATCTCTTAATAAATCTGTTAATCTTCTTATATATTTTCGATGCTTTTATATATCCTTTATATAACCAGGTGTTACCATAAGTAATGAAAAATGTTGATTTGGTACTTACATAGAAATAATCTAAAGTTCATAATAAACTACAAATATTTAATTTATAGTTTATTATGGATCTTTAATATGGTTGACAGCCAGGATAGACACTGTGAAAATCATATTTTTAGTCGTTTTGTGCGAGTGCTTATTCACAGCTGTCAGCATGAATTCTTCACTTCTTGGTTCTTGGTATTAATGTAAATTTAGAGCTTATATATATAAAGCCCTGGATGGTCTGTCTAAATTGGAGAAGATTATCCTCGACTGATGATAACAAATAAGCTTGAAACAGCTGTATCGAGGTCTTCTTTAATTTGTACAGCGTACACACACATTCGTTTTGTGGGAATGTCTATGAGACAGTAAACAATCTAAAGCTTCAAATAATTATATTAAAGTGTATAATTAAGTGTGTAATTAATATTTAATAAAACTAACTAGAATAATTTATTAGATCAGATTTATAATAATATTAATTACACAGCCCCACAAAAAAGTATGTTCTGTCCTGGAATCGAGACTATGGTATTCGGATGCAGTTTTTACCGCTGAATCCGAATCTAACCTCAAAAAAGCAAATATACCCTCGAAATCTTGCGCTAGAGCCAAAAACAACCCCAAATGGAGTAAAACACTCTTGATATATGATGACAATAAATATATGCAAAAAATGGTTGAAAACCGCAAATGTCTTGTATTTGGAAATAAACCTCTGGTATATGGCCAAGCACCTCCCTCCGTGATGGGGTTAAACCACCCCAAAATGGGTCAAAACCACCCCTTAGATCAAAATACAATAAATACATGCAAAAAATGATTGAAAACCGCAAATGTTTTGTTTTTGGAAATAGACCGTTGGTATATGGCCAACAACCCGCCTTCCTGAGGGGGTTAGACCACCCCAAAATAGATCAAAACCACTCCTTAGATCAAAATACAATAAATACATGCAAAAGATGATTGAAAACCGCAGATGTTTTCTTTTTGGAAATAGATCTCTGGTATATGACCAACACCACTCCTCTTTTAAAGATACCACTTTAAACCACCCCAAAATGGGGTATAACCACCCCTTACATCAGGGTTACAATAAATAGATGAAGTAAATAAGAGGCAGCCAGTACGCCAATCGTTTAAAAATAAAAGGAAGAGATATCATAAATTGAGAGACTAGGGGATTAACGGGGTTTTATTGAATTAAGTTTTTAGCATGTATTTTTTGCGTGCGTTTATTTATTGTAACTCTGATGTAAGGGGTGGTTATATCCCATCTTGGGGTAATTTTACCCTTTCAAGGGGGCTGTTGGTCATATACCAGAGGTCTCTTTCCAAAAACCACACATTTGCGGTTTCAATCATCTTTTGCATGTATTTATTGTATTTTGATCTAAGGGCTGGTTTTGACCAATTTTGGGGTGGTTTAATCCCTTGATGGAGGAGGGTTCTTGGCCATATACCAGAAGTCTATTTCCAAATACAAAACATTTGCGGTTTTCAATCATTTTTTGCATGTATTTATTGTATTTTGATATAAGGGGTGGCTTTAAACCATCTTGGGTTGGTTTAACCCCCTACGGGGGGGGGGGTTCTTAGCCATATACCAGAGGTTTATTTCCAAATACAAGACATTTGCGGTTTTCAACCATTTTTTGCATGTATTTATTGTCATCATATGTCACGAGTGTGTTACTCCATTTGGGAGCTGTTTTTGGCTCTAGCGCAAGATTTTGAGGGTATATTTGCTTTTTGAGGTCGGATTCGGATTCAGCGTCGCAAACTGCTTCCGAATTCCATAGTGTCGATCCCAGGACAGAACATTTTTTGTGTGGGGCTATGTTATTATCAATAATATTTATTGTTTGCTGTGTGATGGGCAATGAGGTTCGTTCCCAAGTTTAGTATACCTAAAATATAACCTTTGGCACCATTTGATATTCTTGACTCTCATTGATCAACAGCTCGTTGCATTATGAAAACTCGTCTCATGGCGAGTATAAACCTCATAATGATACGCTACTGCATATAATAATTGAATTCGAGTATATGAGTAGAAACATTATTTTATTTCATTTCGTATTTCAAACAATTGTTTATATACTACAATTAGTAAAATAAGGTATATGTTTATCTCCGTTGTCAATGACACCGGAGTTCAAGACGTTCTTGATCTCCGTTGTTGTTGGCAACGTAAAAATCATTTGATGTTGCATAACAGCCACACGTGACATACTGGTTTTTATCTCCTTGGTTACGCGTATGATGATACAGACAAGGCAACTTGCTTCTTTATACAATAAATTCGGATGAATTTTAAAAGGCAGAAATTAGGATTGAAATACGAAATAAAATAAAACAACTTATGCAATACGAAGATCAAGCTTCTTTAAATCTTTGAAGATGTTATAACGCCTCGGCTGGCGCCTCGGCGTTATAATACATCTTCTCTGATTTAAAGTATCGTTTGATCTCCTAATTACATAATATATATTAAATTAGCTAATTAATATTCAACTATGTTCAAATATTGGTATAAGCCTGTTTTAATTGTTTGTTATTCATTTTAGAAAATACAGTTCATAACCTTCCTATTGCTATTTTTGCTTTTCTTGGTATTCATGTAAATTGATGTAAAGGTTGAATAAGGTAAATGTTTGATTAAAATTGAGATACATAATTTTATTAGTGTTAGTGGTAGTAAAAAAGTCTAAATATTCTATTTCGCCAAAGCCGAATTTAATCTTATTGTATAGTTCTAAAATACACTTGATACAACACGGAAGTTAGCCTTGTTATAATAGAGATTTCCTTAGGGCAGTTTGTAAATGTATCCCTTTTTTTATTGCTTAGTCAAGCGGTTTGTTGTGGTCTTAGTCTTCACGTGTGAATATAAATCTGTTCTGTTTATGTTCGTATTAGAAGATGGTAACTCAAATTATTGGAGCATATTAAAGTTCGGTTTGGATAGTTAAAGTAAACTACAATGCCTTGAGGATATTTACTCTTCGAAATTGAGAAAATTTATAATTAAACACAACAAGTTACTTGCTTTGGCAACACTATATTCAATATAGGCTTTAAACTTTATTCAAGATTCAGCTTTTACTGTGTAACCACTCCGCTAAAGCCTTCACCGTATTTAACATTAATAAATTATCGGTAAACCCAAATTTGGATTAAATCTTTATGAGTTTATTTCCAATATACTTACTCGAGGGAAGTTTGTGCCGCAGTTTTCCTTTTAACTGTTTCGATAGGGGTTAAATTTTATTCTAAAATCCAAACCAAAGCAAATACGTCAAAAAGGAAATATTTATGTTCAAACTGGACTATTTTTGGTAAATATTAACCTAAACCAAAAATAAATTGTAAAACACACAAAAACGGTTTTTTCCATGTTACCTTTCAGTTAACAAATGAAAATATCTTATCCCACATTCAGCAAACACACAGAGAGAGAAAAAGCCAATAATCGTTAGTTCCATGCTGAGAATCAAATTAAATCTTTGTGAATTGGGTGAAATTCGTGAGCCAATGTCGAAAGAAGTAAATTACGGCGAATTCATTTCCTCATTATTAAAAAAATGAATAAGGTGCCAGAGCAAAATAACTCGCATAAATCATTTCTTTAGATTGCTCCTAAAAGTTTGACATTTCGAATTTTTGTAGAGTTATTTGTTGAAACTCGAGTTAACCAAGTAGCCCTTATTTACAAAATTATGGTTCCGTCGTACAATTCACATGAATAATAAAATATGGAGGTTTTAGATTTTTGACAGGAATTTAATCTGAAGGGATGTAGTATAAATATGGGGTGCTGAAATTTCGAAGGGTAGCTTGGACTGCATGATGTTGACATTAGCAAGTAAAAATCAAATAAATAAATCTTGCAAATCTGATTATTTAAAAGAGATTTCTTAGTATTTCGCGTATTTTATTAAAATAAAAAGTAGTAGAAGCTATTACTACTCGAGAATATCTTAAATCCAAAGATTAGATTGATTAAAAACTCTAGTTGCTGTTAGTTAGGAAATGCAGGTTTAAACAAATATCTTTGTTGGTATAAGAGAAGGAATGAATGAATGTATAATATAAAATCCTATCAAGTCATATGACAAATAAATGGGACTTAAAACAAATTTTTGCAGCTCTATTATACAATAATATGAACAGCCAAAATCCATCAGTTCGTGCCCATTTTGGCATTAAAGGCCTTACAATTTTCATGAGATTATTCTTCATCTTTTTGTATTATTTTTGGTAATTCGAATTAATTAAATTTGATAAATTATAAACAAAAAATTATTCTCTTAAACGAACATAATTTGTAGCGGCTTCAGTTGTTTTTCGTCAATCATTTCACTTCAACTATCCTAAAGCAGTTATTGCATGTTGTCGCAAGAACAAATTCAGCTTTAGTGAAGTTTTTTGGTGTAGCTTCTCACTGTCGCTTTGGTAAATCGCATACCCAAACTCTTGTAACGAAAGATATTACGTAGTAAGGGTAAGGCTAACTGTCCGCGAAAAAGAACTGAATCCTTCTCTACAGTGATCTATTAGCCTATTACGTTTAAAATATACAATAGGCCGTAGTAATTGTTTATTAGGTATTTGATACATGACTAACTGTTTTGTACGAACTTTAGGGAGTTCCTTCCCGCCTTTAAGACATGCCGAAGCATGAATAATTGAGTTACGCTCAATTAGCGCGCCTTGTCACTACACTAAACAATGCTACCAGTAACTCACTGGTGGGAGCGAGATACTATCTATACTCTACTAGCTCTCCAGGCTAGTACCGGAGCGATAAACGTGCTCACCCGTCGGCTCCATCTCCGATGAGGCTGTGAGGGACGTATCACACGACCAAGGAGATTTAACCTAGTCTAGCTTCACTATTCTCCCAACATACTGTCCCAAGCTGTTGGGAGCCACTGTCCGATCGAATCCAACCTCAATTGTGGCAGGACTTGGTTTTTAAATGGTTTTGCCACCCCGATCTACCAATATATAGGCTTGGTGGGCCCTCGACAGAGCTTCGTCCGTAAGTCTACAGCTTATAGACCCCCAGTGTGTACCTAGTTAAGGTGAAGTTGTCTTGATTGTGAGAGGCTATGTATTCGCTTCACAATCCTTAAGCGTAAAGGCTTTTAGAACTTCTCCCAACCACTGTACCCGGCTGCAGCCCGGATCATAGGGTGGTCGGGATAGCTCCTAAGCACAATTACCTGGCGGCATGCAGTTTTCCATTGGAATGAATTTACCCCTTCACACCAGGATAAACTTCACTTCGCTTCTCCTCCTTAAGATTCAGCCAAACAGCTGGTTTCTCAGGTGACCATAAATGACCTAAGTCAAGTAGCGGGTTCCGTTTGGTGACCATAAATGACCTCCTCCAAGGCAAGACTCGAATCCGCCCACACCGGTATCATTTTACCAGGGCTCCCCCTGATCGGTATGAGTAACCGTCGAGAATTCTCAGGAATTTCTCTACCACACACTTGACCTGACTGCTTCATCCATTACCCAGTCATGTTTCCATGCCCAGTATCCAGGTTCCAAGGATAGGGTAGAAGACAGCCAGTTTTACGGGTGTACGTCGTGTGGTCTCCCGCACACCCTAATTACGTAGTGCGAGACAAAACTTGACCAAGTGGCAAAAGTAAGAGTAAACAAAACAAGAAAATAGCTGAGGTCTAATTAAACTGTACACGAAGTGGGACGCACGACCAATCGACGCCACTGAAATCAAGGCTCTTTTTGAGATTATGCGCCATTGTACAGACTGAAAAGACAATAACACTAACACTAAAGATATTTGGACTGCTGATAGGACTGGATTAGAATTATGTCGATTGGTCATGTCTGAGAGGCCTATTGTGAGTTTTTCCTCTAATGCATTAGATTCGATGATATAAGCAGTAGAGATGGCAGAAAACAAGTAAATAATTTACCTGTTATTTAGGACATATTTCAATTGTTTGTAAAACGCTGTCAAAACACTTCTACGTATTGAACCATACTGTATCATTGATGGAAAACTGGGTCTTGAACAAACAACAAACTGCTTGATGTAGAGAAACGTCTCAGTTCAATCATTTATGGCACTGCAAGAAACATTACCTTTGATAATAATTGGTTCACTTCTATGGATCTTACCAATAATCTGTACCGAAATAACCAAAGACCTTACAATTTACATCAGCTAAGGATTGAGAAGCTGGTTCATACTTTTTCTTTATATTTTTCGTATTTTACATTTCAAGACAATTCCACTTTGGTTTCATATGTTCCAAAAACAAACAAAATAGTAATGCTTGGCATCATGATGCCAAGTATTGACGCTAGTACAGATGATGAAA
This sequence comes from Agrypnus murinus, assembly GCA_929113105.1. Lineage (NCBI taxonomy): Eukaryota > Metazoa > Arthropoda > Insecta > Coleoptera > Elateridae > Agrypnus > Agrypnus murinus. Next base: position 188,433,024 of record OV816025.1, read on the forward strand.
AAATCAGAAATTATCACTTGCTATACATGTTGCTAGAAAAACCAATAAATATGGTTGTTCTATACAGCATGCTAAATGTAACAGGGATAAATACCTAGATTATCATTTTATCAAACCGATAATAACACTGTAAACTCTGTGTGCAACAGTTTCCTGAAGAATCTGGCTCGTAATCTAGTACATGACTTGTTAAGTGTTCGTTCACAGTGCGCATCCAAGAACGCTCAAGAAGGAGATTCGAAGTCTACTTGCAGATTCTAATGAAACTACCTAGCCTACACATGAAGGTCCAAGTGAAAAAAGACAAAGATGCGCTGAATGCGGTCTTGCCAAAAATATATACACAAAATTTCAGTGTAGAAGTTGCAATGAATTTCTTTGTTTGTACAATGTATAATAGGTTTTCAAAGATTGTTATAACGTAGCAACATTTGAATTTACATTTGTCACTACAATATTTGTAATAACAAATAATTTTTAAAATGTAACTGAGCATATTTTCTATTTATCCTAACTGACATAGTTAATTGGGTTCATTAGACACCCAAATTTACCAGTTAAGTTGTTTTGTAGTTAGCAAACTAATAAAGAGATAGCGTCTATTCGCTGAAGCTCGCACTGGAGACCCTTCAATTAGGGTCTGGCCAATGCGTTGCCACGGTGCCCGCCATTTTATATCACAATATTTTTGATATAATATTTTGATTTATTTTGACATCCTAATTATAATGTAATTTTAGTTCTAAATAATGTTTTATATACACAACCGATTGTTTCGTGATTTTTAATTGAGTCAAATACTGTTTACATGCATGCCAATATTTGGTCGTGTAACTATACTCACGTGTACTTTTCAAATTTGGCGCCCCGTATTGTGATATAAAATGACTGCCTTGGCCAGACTCTGATTAAAGGGTCTCTAGCTCGCACGGACCAATGAGCTATTCTCCACCAGCAAATTGCAGGTACATAATACAGCAAACGAGCACTGCCTCAACATAGCAAATTATTTGTCCTTGGTTATCTTACAGTTTCTCTAAAATTTCTAGACATTCTAGATCTTTCTTGCATGGTATATTATTCAAGTCAAAGGAGGCTATAACAAGCTTTTGATTCAAAATTAAATTGCTTCAAATGTAAAAATTTCCAACCATCCATTTATTGATACAGGTCCCACAAAAAGCATTGCTGTTTTTTAATGAGGGATTTATCAACCAAGTATACACTACGGTAGCAGTGGTGGCCAGTGCCAAATATTTTTGAGTGTGGTGCATCCTCCAAAATGTTTATGTTTATTTTGTTTTGTCTCTTTATTTTGCCAAATAAAGGGTAATAACATTATAAGGATTTTGAGCATTGTCGCGATTAACTTAACTTAACTTAATTAAAATATTACATTCTGGGCAATAAATAAAAATTATATATGTTATTAAATAGGTTCATTTAAACGCGAATTAAATTTAAAAAAGATTTGGAAACCAAAATTTAGTAAAGTATTTGTTGGTAAATACACAAATTTGGTAAGTTAACAAATCTGACTTCTACGTATTACAAACACTACACTTTCGTTGCTCGGTGGTCAAGTCCGTTATTGCTTGCTGGATGGATTAACTCTAACAAGGTTGCAGCTCGATGCTGTATTTAAAGATTGTGCCTCCAGGGTCTGGCTGGATGCGAGTTTCTTTGTTTGATTTTGTCCTTACTTTGACTCACACGGTTCTGAGAAGAAATGCATAGCGAACGTGGCCTGATCAAGTTGCTATATTTAGCTTGTGCTCGGTTTCAAGGGGACCTTGGCACTCTAGAACTAACTTAATTTAAATAACATTTACATTAAGTGGAATATGATTAGAATAAATTATAATATATTAAACTGCATAAGATATATATGTAGTTTACGTAAAAACTGAGTTAATATAATGGAAATTAGAGCTACATATATGTAACACGCGCATCAAAATAAAAGTTATGCAATTTAAGTTGTTTTTTGCACATTAAAATAAGTATTTTTTATTATAAGCATTATCATTTACACCAAATTCTCAGATGGTAGAGGGTAGTATGCATTTCATTCGCTTCATTGGCCATTTATTCGTTTTAGGGCTAAGATATCTTTCTATTAACCATTATATTAAGTTTTACCGTCGACGACACTGCATATAATAAGAATAATGAAACTACAAAAAATATTATATAAACTAAGTTAGGCTACATACAATTACTGTCAAAAACGGTAACAACTCAGCCTAGCATCTAAAGGATCAGTAATTGCTCTCATCTGGATTAGTTAGCAAAAATCTGGCTCAAACATTGTTTGAAAGAAATTTGTTTGATAGTTCATTAATTCCTGCATTCCTTGTGGCGTCGTTTGCTTTAGCAAAAATAATTTCTTCTTAGATGAAATTTCGCTGAATAATTCAAGATTTTCATTTGAGATAACACTGATTGTGAATTTATTTAAGAATCAACAAACTGCAACAGTCAGGGAAGGTATATGTGTAGATGTATTTAATTTTAAAATTTACTTCAAAATCAGCGAACTGGCGTAGTCAGCATTATGCAGCATAAGCTAGAGCGCCCAGCATATACGGGGTGTGCCTAAAATATTCGGTGAATGCTCCGATATCTCAAAGGAAACGGGTCAAACGTGCGCCCGCATTGTTATGCATATATGAGTCCCTTAGAATCAAAACTCACAAACTCCAAAATCACAACTTTTGGGAAATGACCAAAAACCTGATGTGCTCTCAGTGTCTTTTCATGAAACCTAATGAATGTCCTAGTACATGGACAGCTTAATGAAACATATGCCATAAAAACATTTCAATATATTTATTAATTGGCATCAGTGCAATTAACTTAATTTTGGAGAATGTGAGTTTTGGCTCCAAAGTATGGATTATGTGACTTTTGATCCCGAAATGCAGAATAATACAGACACTCAAACTTTTTATTCATTTTAAATTCAAAAACTTAGCATTACAACATAATAAACGAATACAATCATAATTACAAACATAAAAAAAAACTATTTATCTTTTATTATGATATTAAATTATTAAGGTTGCATCTTCTTCACGAAATTCACATTGATCGTCGTCTTCCACCTCTTCTTCATCTGCATCAATAATGTAAGCAAAAAACTCTAGAGATTTGTCTTCCCTTCATTTTTCAACCATAGTGCTTAGTAAGCAACTTTTCGACATCACTTTTCTTCTCCATGGTGACGCTATTAGCTTCAGGAATTGTTATGGGGGTTAAAATTGGTTGGACGTTTTTGTTTCATAAACAAACTCTTATAGACCCCCATGTCATTGCGGTAATGACATTCTCCACGGTCGAGTATTCCATTAGATTGTGTTCGTTTGAAAACAAGTCGTTAGATTTTAGAAATCTGAAAATGCCAACCAGCAGGTTGTTTCATGACACCTTTCATCGATTCCTTGTAGTTCAAAATCTCACAATCCTTTCCAAAAATTTGCACAGTCGCGTGTTCATCGATTATGTCCAAAAGTCCTTAGGTGTAGCTATGATTTTCCTTTTCCTAATTTTCTTTTCTATCAAACCAAACACTCTATCTGGTGGAATAAAGCTATGCCCAGTTACTGGGAAAATAAGTTCCACTTCCTTTATATTTTGTGGAGCTGATAATGAAAGCAACCTTGAAACCATAGCTACCATGATTGAATTTTTGTTCTGACCTGTGCAACCGTCAGAAATTAGACGAACTTTGTTGTAGTTTGTATAATCAATGTGGTTAAGTTTGTGATTCAAACACGAAGCTATGGTGTTTGAACCTTTAGAAAATTGGTTTTCCGTCCAACAGTAAGATGTGGCAGTTGTGGGATTGAGTGGAGTGTTTACTATTTCCTTGAACAATGGTGAAGTTAAAATGGTAAAATTGACGTGAATAGTATACCGATTGGTCTGGTCGTCGAGGCAGCGGCAGGTTTTTTGGCAGTCATAAGATAAAACGATAACATCCGCCTCTACATCCTTAAGAAACTGAAAGAAACCCTTTGCCCTAAGTTTATGAATCCGTTTTTCGGTTTCAATCTGTTTTTTAGTATCTTAATTTTTTGCTTTCTTCAATCTCTCCCCTAGTGGAAGACATTTGGAGCAAACATCAGTTCGCGGCGAACCAAAACCAAGATTGTATTTGGTTACGAAAATATGCCGAAAATAACTTTCTTTCACAGGAATGTTCTCAGTATCTTTAGAATACAATTTCCACAGTGTTTTAATGTTTAATTCTGGTGGAAGATATTTACGTAATCCTTTTTCCCTACGGTAATTAGATTCGCTGCATTTCAGTTTATTAATAAATTTCAAGATAGATTCAGTTTTAACTTGAAATTTGTCTACCCTCTGAAATCCCACTCGTCTTTCTTCAACTATTCCATTATCATAAAATTGTTTTGTTATTATATTTATTCTGAACCTAGCCACACAAAGTATACCCAAAATGCTTTTCAAACAAACAGGGATTAATTCTTTTTTTTCGGTTCCAACAAAATACTTGCACTGCATACTTTGGGCTTGTTTTTGTCATTTTTTTTGTATGCGTCTTTTTATATGGTGCATAGTTACATGTTTAATAATAAAATTATCTTGGAAAGGCTTGTCATGCTTTTGATAAAACATTCCATGAAATTTTTTAATATCCTTCACTGTTAGACTCATACAGAGAAAAGCACCCTTTTCATGGCCACAAGTAGGCTAACAGGCAATGATTATGCTTTGTACCTAAAAGAGAATGAAAAGCTATTTAGATAGACAGTACTTTCTAGTAGTTCAAGTTCAACCAACAATACAAGAAATGAGTCACCCACTTAATAACCCATCCTTTACCCAGTTTCAGCACGTAATTTGTAATGACTAATGTCTTGTACTAATGGTTACACTTTAAGGAATAGATACTACAAACATTTTGCATGGGCAGATAAATAAAGTTATAACTATTGTAAGTACCTTTCTGCTTTTGTTTTATTTTTCTTCCAAGTATTGGAATTCCGAATCCTTTTTCTTGCTTTTCCGTCAACCACAGGATTCACGTGACTTCTATATTAATATTAATTCACTGATTTTATAAAAATAGTGTTGCTTAGCAAAATTTATCTAACAAACGACTACTGCACAATTTAATGTCACAATGATCTGCGGCCATATTAAACTACGAGATGACAAAGCGTTCCGATTGGTTAATAGACGCTTAGTTACAAATCTTACATTATCCATTGGAAGTGAGTTTTGACACCAAGTCTTGCTTTCAATACCATGTAACATGGTATATTGACAGTTTTCACACCAAATAGTATTTGAATTTTATACTTATGGACATGAAGAAGGTAACCCTGTTGCCAACTCAATTTCACCAAAAATGGAGATTATGAATGTTGATTCTAGGGGACTCATATTCTGAATTATATTTAAAAGCGTCATGTAGTTGGGGATGCAGCTGGCAGCCAAGGTTATCAGATATTGGCGGTCCAACGTGGTCAGTGTGAGTCGTACTGTCACAGCGCAATGGAGCAACGCGTTAACATGAAGTTCTGCTACAAATTGGGGAGAACAACGAAAGATAAGCTGAAATGTTAGTGCAAGTGTACGGGACAGAGGCCGTGAGTAGAAACTAGTAGTTTCTTTCGCGACGGGAAAGAAACGACTGAGGATGAGCCACCTTCGGGTCGGTCGTCGACAAGCAGAAGCTCGGCAGATTCGAGTGCGACAATTCTTTGCTCAGCATGGCGTAACTATTCTCGAACATCCACCGTACTCTGGTTTCTGCGGACCACTTTCTGTTTCCCCGTCTCAAAACGTTCATGAAAGGTACACGTTTTCAGGACGTGTTGGTTATCCAAGAACGTGTGACAGCGATCCTGCGATCGATTCCTAAAGATGACTTTGTTGTCAGCTTCCAGAAACTTTATGAACGTTTTCAAAAGTGTGTTGTGTTGCAAGGCGATTATTATGAAGGCCAATCAAGATTATTTGTTTCTAGCTTTTGTTTTCTTTGTTCTTTGATACCATTCACCGAACTTTTTAGCAACACCTCGTATGTTGGAAGCATAAAAATCGGAGTCGAAACTTGAAATAACTTGAAAAGTAAACATTAAAGAAAGTCATTGGTTATCTCGTGTTAAAGTATTGCTCGATATTTTTTATCGTATAGGTATAGTGCTAAGTGCTAAGTGGTGGCGTGTTGAAAAAAAAGTTATGTTTTAATACATTTTTAGTCTTTTTATGATGTGGGTTTTGAATGATTAGTTTCTGTATTTGTACCTTTACGTATTACGTTGTCCGCAATAATAGCTTAACTATTCTCGTAAGTAATACAAAGAGCTAATTTGGCTTTAATGTATGTAAATGTACCTTACAATGGCAATATGCTAGTGGAACATTTAAAATTATTAAACACAGATTACCAACATACATCATCATTAGGTATTTCTGTCCCCTAGTTCAAACATTTGTAAATTATTACGTTTCAAATCCAGCACGTAATGAGTACATCACTAGTACATATTTTAACATGCAAATTAATACAAAACCATTATTGGGACAAAACGAAAATCCTGTAGGTTTATAAAAAATGAATTTACAGCAGTTTACTTTATTTTAACATTGGGTTATCTTTTTTAAATGAAGGCAACGCGTGTTAAATTAATGTGCAAATTAACTGCATCTTTAAAGCAAACAAAAATTTAACTCCCCCTCATTTCTTTTTTAAATTAGAAATCAGAATAAAGCAACGTTTCTCTGCTTCCTTTTACAGCCATGACAGACTGGTTAGTGCTTTTTGCGAGGATTTAGGGATGATTTTTATCAGAACCCGCATGGGCCGCTGAGACTTGGCGGAGAGCATTTAGCGAGATGATTAATGCCCGGGTCAAATTAAGCTATGTCCTGTTATACACGTTAATACCTACGTTATACCGGACGTTTTATCTACCATCTTTAATATTCATGTCTAGTCACGTCTTCAATATTCCTAGTTGAAATTACCATGAATATAATAATAATGTTTGTACTAGATTCTACATCTATGCGCGCTGTAAATTCATGTTAATTGGAATGCTATATTGATATTTACTTTTTTTAAATGATTTTGTAGAATTTAAAAAATACTTTCCGAATCAAATGTAACTATCTGCATTGATGTTTTAAATAACGAGTTTCGTAAATCAACTTTCTTTCTACATCAGCTTTTTATTCATCTTATAAAAATTTATTGATTCAAACTGCAGAACAAATAAATATATTATCACGATATTTGATCATACTAGGAGAATTTACTCTCACGATATTTAATAGACAGGTTTTATGCAATTCTATAACTACCCGAATTAATAGTTAGTATAGGATAACCTCACTTTTAAAATAATAAATTGTGAAAAAGATATTCTCTATAAAAATGAATTTAGATACCTAATGAACAGTAACATGCACACAAAAACTCTTTAAGCAGATAAAGGATACGTGGGAATCCAAATTTTCATAGAAAATAGATAATTTTACTCATAACTTAACGATTTGGGAATCCTTTACGTATTTTTCAACTTAATAAAGTTTAGTTAAATTTTAATGTTATAAATCGTCTGGAACAAACAAAATATGTTTTATTGAAGGTGTATACAAATGTATAGCAGCTTACCTATTGAAATGTAGTTGTGACATAAAACTCATGTTAACGAGTTATGTTTATTTTGCATTATTGAATTTCCAAAATGTTAAAGTTGTTTGCTAAGTTGTTTTAGTTTAGGTGTTAAGTAGAGTAACATTATAACCACAGAATTAATACACATTTTAATGTAAAGATTGGATCTTGTTGATGGAATCACATAAAAACACGTTTGACAAGCTGCGCTTTTCTAACATTCAATTGAATTATGCAGTTTGGCTTGTATGTCAAAGTTTTTGGTATCTAAAAACATTCAGATAATATTATTAATGATTAAATGTTTAGACTTGCCGAAAAGGAATATGTAAAAAGGTGTTTTTATGAAATGAAATTAATTATTAGTAATAGGAAATTGTTCTTTCGTTGACATTAGAATTAAGAGTATTTTTCTATTTTTCAGCCCAAGTGTTCTATATGGTTGAATTCAAAATTCTCTGTGCTATAAGATTGTATAATTAGTTTTTGCATTGGTGAAAGATTATAAATAATAATTGGGTTACGTAAAATCTTAAATGAACTTTTTTTTGCTTTTTTAAGAGAATTCATTTGTTTCCCAAAATAGTAAATTAAAGGAATCCATTTTTTAATAATTAAGTAGTAATATTCTATCAGAGGAACAAGCTGTGCTTCTAAAATTAATATTGTAAGGTTAGAATTCAACTTTGAAAATAATAAAAAAGTAAGGTTATGTGAAACGTCAATAATAGATTTTGTTTAAGGCGTGTTTGAATATATAGTTGTTCATCGAATATAATACAGTTTTTCTTAACTTTTAAAAATCATTTTAAAAATAATAACATTCATAATTTTATTTAATCTTGTCAATTTTAAAAGGAAGTATCGAACTTTGTAATTATATGTTTAATTGAAAGAAGATTTCTTTTTAATAAACAACGATAATTTGGTTTTCAAGTGATCTGGAATTTATATTTGGATCGATATTTTTATAATTCGATTGATGTAAGATATATAAGATGTAGAATAATTTTTGAAAGAATTGTTTGGATCAGAGATGGGAGCCGATGAAGGAGTTTGTCAAGCAACTCGAATCTAAATAGAGATGGGGTATATGCGGCGCCAAATTTAAAAAAGAAAAAGTGAGGTATTTAATCAAAGTTCAATTTAATTTAATTTAAATACCTAAGTTTTATTAAATATAAAAAGTAGATTTGTGATCTAGATAATATTTTCAGGTTTAAGCATTTTACATTGAGATATTCCAATAAAATGATAAATGAAAAGATTATCCATTTAAATAGGTTTTTTAATTTGTTATTAAATAATCAGTTTAATTTAATTTGATTTGCTTGCATTTGTAATTAGTAATTTATTTCTGAATTTCTTCTTCAAAATATTATGTATGTGGTATCAATTTTGTTCTTTCTATTTTCTTTTTATATGATTAATTAAGAATTTGTTAAAATAAATAAAAAATGTTTGTTCTTTTTTATGTATTTTGTCATTTGTCTAATCTTATTTGTTTAACGATCTGAGACCTGACAAGAAGAGACCTGAGAGAGTCTGAATGTACTTAGTGGGATTATGTTACTCGCTACAATACATTTGTAAAATCGGAGCATTACATATAAACAATTTTTATAAGGTAAGAAGTTGTATTCCTAAACACCTTTTTTTAAAAAATGTGTTTTGTCTGTGTTTGTTTTTCTTGGTTTTCCTATATGTTCATAGTACTATATTATAAACAATAAGAATTGTTTCTACGAATAAGCGTAAGTAGAGTTTTTTGGTCTAAAAGTAGTATGTCTTAAATGACCGCAGTTCACAGAAATACATTCATCCAGCGTCTCCTAAAGTATCGAGTTTCTTTGGAGGGGATGAAATATGCATTTACCAACGTTAAAAGTCTGTTTCTCAGCAGTACTGTCGAATCGGAATTGTACTTGAACCGGGATGATCCGTCATCTCGATTCATCGCTAAAAAAGTAAATAAATTTAGTACCTATCAACTCATTTCAGCATTTCACTATTACCTTATGGGAAATATCGCCAATTCCGGTACAATTATAAAAAAGATAAGGAAACTAACAAATAATGCAAGAGCCAACTTTGGTGGATTAGTGATTTGTGTATTTGCTTCATAATCCAAGGATCGCAGGTTCGATTTCCGGCCGAGCTGGTAATTTTTGGTAGCGGAGAAAACGCCAATGAGAAATTCACGCCTTTTTTCGAATAGGAAGCAAAACTGTAGGCTCCTTTCAGTAGCCGCGATGTTTGGCACGATAAAGGTCCATAGTGTGGGTGAAGTTGCCCCAGATTCGGATAAATTCTAGCAGGCCGGCTATGTGATCAAAGTAATCGCTGCCATGAGGTATCACGTGTCCGTTTCTTCTGATTCGTCTCTTTTTCATGACTAATTCTTTGATCTCTATAGGATCGTTAATTCCAACTGTTTTGTGAGTGATTTCTCTAGTGTTACTCCAAACTACTTCTTGGATAATTTTGGAAAGGTTTCAGCTTCTGTCTACAATTGTGGAACAGTTCTTAATTGCATATTGAGTTTTTTTTTCATTTGCAAGTTCCGTTTTGAAGCTTTCCCGATTCGCAGTTTTATTAACTAATGTTGGTTTCAGTTCTTTTTTTAATTATTCTTTCACTTAGAGTTAGCATTGCTGCCGATCAGAGTTTAAGTCAAAGTTTTCTTCTATATCAATAAAGTCTAGAAATTTCTAGATATGAAAAAACTGTGGTGAGGATGTTACATCCCGTTTCCCTGGTGGCAATTCCACATGCTTGCCATTAAAATCACTTCCGACTATGAATTTATCACTGGTGTAGTAACAAGTTTTTATATTCGGGTTTCTTGAGATTAATGATTAATTTTGAGATATCTCAATTAAATTTTCTCATTGTGTTAAACTTGCGATAAATTGAAAAAAACACGCAACATATCCAATTCTTATAACGAGTAAACGAGGAGAGAGTGCAATCAGGAACCCAGCATTAAAATCTCTCCAAAATAAGAAAAGAAAATTAAGACGGCTGAGCGTAGCAAAAGCATATACACACACAGGGTGCGTATATGATATAACTTTAGTGCATAAATAAATCTCTTGAATCTTCAAAAATTTCTTTGTGCTTGTTACCGTATTTTACCTTATAGAAGAGATGCTTGTTCTCTCTCTTTGTTTTTATTTTAACTTTTTCAACCTAATAAAATAACTTTATTTTCACGCACTATCTATCTATTGACACAATCATTGGTGGACAATATATTGCACCAACATTCAAATTTTGCTTATTAAATTCCGCTTCCGACATTTCACAGATCCTCTCATAAAAAAACGCAAAAAGTATATCCTATCAAGTGCTACTTATAAAAGAATAGTTCAATTATATGTTCATGAATTACACCCCAAATATTATTTATTACGACCTTACAAAACTCAAGAAAAGGTTTAACACAAGCTAGACGTAAATAATTCTAATAGCACTTTAAACGATTGTAGTCGTCATATTTTGTGTAGATATAGCTCAGTATAAGTAATTAAAGCATAATCGGTGTAATTAACTATTTTAGAAAAAAATTATTATGTTTACGTAATAAGCTCATCTGTGCAGACAAAAAAAACAAAGTTTCTTTCTTAAGATGTAGTTTATTACACTAGTTAGATTATAGATATTAACAAAAAGACTTAAATAATGTTGTAAAGAAATAGTATATTACATTTTGAGAGTTGTAAGTAGCAAATTACACTTGGAAATTCGTAATTTGTGTACATCATTTGCCTTACAGCTAGAGCGATATCTTTTCTTCGACCACACATTAAAATGATTGTCAAATTGTGATATGTTTTAAATAACAGTTTTTTTGATGCATGAATTTTTGTGCTTGTCAAATATTTTGACAAAATAACTGGCAATGCCGTCAACACACATATGTGATAAACAAAAATGTTCCCACTAACTGTAGCATAATACAGCGTGGAAATAAATGATTTTCATCAAGTTCCATTTGGAACTTTTTCACATGTAAATTTTTCTGTACCGCTCTACTCTTTTTGATTTAGTACTAAATTAGTTCTGTCAATAAATGAAATCAATCTGTCAAACAATTCATAGAATTTATTGGTTTGAGGTTATGGTACTGCCTTCTCTATTTTCGTAGAGCGGCACGTCGTGCTTTTACATGGGGAATGCAATGGTAACTTGATGAAAATCATTTATTTCCACCCAGTATATATATTACGTAACAGTTTTCCTTTTCATTACATAATAGCGTTGATGATGACACCTTACTTGTCAAGTAAATCGTTTGTACTTGACAATTTACTTATATGAAAGTAGGAAAAAGTAATTAATAATTTGTAGTAATGAGACCAATGAGACCAGCAGTGCCAGGGTTCTTGCGCACCCGGAAAACCTGGAATTGCCAGGAAAGATTTTTTGTCTGGAAAAGCCAGGGAAAGTCAGCGAATTTACAAATTTCAAAAGCCTAAGAACCCTGAGAGCTGTCATTAGTCATTAATTGAATACATACTATAGGTAAATAAACAGATTTAAATTTTGACTGAACCCAACTTGATTTGCTTTATCGAACTTTTCGAGAACCAAAGAAAAACTTGTGCCCTTTTTCTCAGAAGCGGTCACATTTGGTACTGCTTTCAGTACGAACGCGATAAATACGTTCCTGTTATATACTTTTTTTTTGTTACAGTAGCAGTATTTTTTGCGGGAACCGCTGACTTCCCTTTGAGGATATTTTTCTTGATGGGTTTTTGATTTAATCCTTCGTAGTTACAAAGTCACCATTAGCTTCTGGTAGGTTTATTTTATTGGAAATGTAAGCAAATAAATTGTCATGTACTTCATATTTTGAAGTAGAGTACCAAACTTCAAAATACTCCATGCGGGAAATGCAAAACCTACTGCATGAAAATTAAAAAAAAAAGTGTCATGCAAATCCGTGCGAAAGCAATCGACTACAGTATTGGAAAGTAGACACTTCAAGCTTTCATTTAAGCTATATATGATCGTGACATATCGCGGCACACATACTTAGATTCTCCCAAATATTTTATCAACATGCATTTTATAAACACTGAAATATAGCTTGAGTTTGGATTTTTTTAAACAATATTACGCAAGATACAAATTTTTAATTAAGCCAATAAAATAACACATACCTTGACTTGTATAGGATATTTGTCTCAAACACTTAAGACGCCTGTAAATGTCTAAGACACATAATCTTTGAAAGCGCGTCAACTGCAAGTGCATAACGTCGCCAGTTGCACTTTTCTTGTAAACCAACTTTGGGGTGTAATTGTTCAATTTCAATTCGGGATAGGGGATTAGTAAATGCATTTTTGAGGTCAATGGTTATTTGTGATCGATTTGAAATACGGCTGATAGTGAAATTAGACTTTGACTTTTTTACGTCTAGCTTGTATTAAACGGTCCAGTGTGCGTCGCGTCGGTACGCGTTCAAAAATACTTTCGCGTTGAATAAATAGTTAATAAGGAAATTAATTTTGGTTAGAATATAATATATAAGGTGTCTCAGTTAAGAAAATGTAGCTTCATTTGTCCAATTTTTTTAAAAAACCCTTAACGCTACTTAACGTTTACAAATAATCTTTCTATTCCCATAACGCTATTTTAAAAGAATTTTAATCTTTCAAAGACAATATCTCCAAAGAGCTTAATAAATCATGAAAACAATTTTAAAAATAGCTTATCCTGGTCAGTGAAATAAAAAAAAGGTGAACAGCGTTTTTGGCTGACCTCCAATATCCAGAAATCTATAGACCGTTTAATTTCAAACTAATTAAATTTAGTGGTCTATTTCAATAAAAGGAAAATATAAAATGCAGTTCTTTCCTTTTAAATTTATGGATTAAATTAAACAGGAAATGTAGTCACTGGTTAGTAAAATATTTACGTTCGCTACTCCATTCTTTTGTAGATGAGTCAAAATTTCTCAAACGGATTACCCCAATTCGTTTGAAAAATGTTTATAGACGTTAATACATTTTTTTCAATAGTATTGAACATGTTCAACATTAATCCAGATGCATTTTGCGAAAATATTTAAATATTTTATATTTTTTTTTGCGAGTTTTTTCATCGTCGCGCAAGGCTTGCGAGTAAGCTGCGACTTGTCATGCTCGCGTCTAAACTATCCTTCAACCAAAAACAGAATTATGCAAAGGCCACGCTGTAATCTAAATGATAAAATAAACAATAAATGAACTAGAAAGATTTAGTAGCGTCACAAACTAATTTTAATTACAACTAAATGCAAAATCAGCAATGAAAATCTGTTTGTTCTAGCATATGTCACTTAATTTTTAGCAACGTGAAAATTGCACTCGTATCTTATTTCTCCCCGGGTCGTATTCGTTTGTTTAGGTGTGATTACGAAAATTACTCTTGCACAATTTTCGTTTATACTGATCTATAGTTTACCTGATTTACTCATTTCACTTTCAGTCGTCGTACTGAAGCGAATGTGTCTAAATAAGTTAATCTATTTTAAATATAAAATGCCGCAACCAAATTCATGCTGTAACCCTTTTAATAAAAAAAGTCATAGTCGCGTTTATAGAAACTTCTATAAACGTGACTAAGACTTTTTTGCAAATTTCACGTTGCTAAAAATGAAGTGACATAGGCTAGAACAAACAGACCTTCATTGCTGATTTTACATTTAGTTTTAATTAAAATCAGTTTGTGCCGCTACTAAATCTTTCTAGCTCATTTATTGTTTATTTTATCATTTAGATTACAGCGTGGCCTTTGAATAATTCTGTTTTTGGTTGAAGGATAGTTTAGACGCGAGCATGACAAGTCGCAGCTTACTCGCAAGCCTTGCGCGACAATGAAAAAACTCAAATAACTTTTTTTTTAACTTCGGGCCATTTTTATTCTCAACGGCATATTTTTAAGAAACGAAAGAAGTATTTGTAGTCTTTTTTTCGAGTCGAAATAAGGCGCAGAACATAGTTTTACTTGAATTTGTTATAAACAAACTTATAAATAATTGACTAAAATGCAACTTTTCAAATCAGGAAAAATCACTACAAATATGTGTTTAATGATAATTGAAATAACGATGAAATGAGAAATTTTTGTTCATTAGAACGTCTGTAGCATATATTTTCAAAAAACTGACCATAAACTTTAATAACGAATATTATTTACAAAAAAAATATTTTCGCAAAATGCATCTGGATTAATGTTGAGCATGTTGAATACTATTGAAAAAATGTATTAACGTTTATAAACATTGTTCAAACGAATTGGGGTGATCCGTTTGAGAAATTTTGACTTAGATATTCAGAGGCTTTGAAGTTTTTAACTAGCACGTAATTGATTGGCAAAATCCTATCTATAAATATTGAATTTTGTGAGAAAAGTAAATTTAGACACAGTGATAGTAATTTTGTATCAAGATATATTGACATGAAAAAGACAATAGACAGATAAACATTTGAAGGAAACAGATTTTGTAGATACTCCGAAAACGAGTATTTCCGCGAAATTTGTGATTCAAAGCTTTCTTTATACCCGTTTCAATAATATAAAAACGGTAGGATATCCGTAAAATAAGACTTCTTTCTGTGTGTTTGAACCTTTTGAGGAAAAATTTATAGAGAAAGAATGAAAACCTAAATTCTACAGAGAATACATGACACATTGTTATTGAAAGATAATATCTACGTCTAAGAATTCTGTAGATATACAGTTTAACTTTTTGTTCTAAGAGAAAGACAATGTAGAGAGAACCTAGATTTTCTATTGTAATACAAACGTTCTTGTTTGTCTCCCAGATAAATTAGGAGCTCATTATCAGCTTTCAAACAAGTTCAGGTTCTGCAAACAGAACTGTTTACAAAGGAAAAGGAACTTTAAAATTGTTAACTTTGTTAAAACTTCATCCTTAAATGTACGTGGAGAATAACTTATGGTATTACAAACTTTAAAGTTTAAATCTGGATAATCAACTTTATATATAATATTTCAGATTTTGATTTAAATTAACTATTTAAAAGCAATCAGTTATGGCGACTGAAAATAAATGGTATTTCTAATGAGAAACTTAAAAATTTAAATCTTACTCGAGCTATGTAAGATTAACTGTTATAGTGTTCGCACAAGAACTCGTAAAATTTAAACATCCCATAAAAGTTGCGAATTTGCCGAAATCATTCCTTCAAAGACTATTGTTGAAGTAAAGCGCAACAAAGGAGTCATAAACACCTACATGAAATTTATTTAATGAAAACGTAATAGGAATGCTAAACATTTAAGCTTGTAGAGTATATGCAAATACTAGTTTCAGGAGAACTGTATTTATTGCAGTCTCGTAGCGTACGCAGTAATACAAACCTATTACAATTAGTCCAAATAAATTTGTAACATAATTAACTGTCGACGGGCAAAAAATTAAATTCCAAGTGGCCCCTGAAATTTCTTTGTTGATTCACAAATCGCAGCCCGCGAACCGCATATCATTATTGGAAATATTCCATGCGGCCCTCGTAGATAATAGCCAGAATCCTATGTTTCGTACATCATTTAAAGGACTGCGTCCTCTTATAAATGGCTCATTCGACGGAAACATCAATCTCCGTGAAACGTCGTTTCACAGGTTTTACCAGTAAGTACAACTATCTGTCGTCATTGAGGCAATTAAAAATTTAATCTCAATTTTGAAAAAATAACTAAGAAATGTAAAGTACTTTTTCGTAATTATTAAAAAAACAAAGAGCATATTTAATTTTTGAGTGCAGTCTCGGACGTATTTCATTTATATGGCTCCTTTATAAGAGGAACTGCCTGACCATGCTCGCGGTGTTACTAGTGAATCCCGCTATATTTAAATTATAAAACAAAACGATAACCACTAATAAATAATTATTTAGGGTCTAGCTAGCATCTGCCACAAAGTAGACAGCCGTCGTTCAACTAAGCAGAGCACAATAGAAATAAGACACAATAGTTCACAAAGAAAACAAAGTTACAGTTTTTGCTATCCCATGCAGGAACTGCCAGTCATGACAACAGCCTCTAGCTTGGCTGAATATTGTATAACCAAATGTCGTTCTTTCAACATTGGTCTAAGCCTAGGCCAACTCTCAGATCTCTCGGATGCTTTGGCGTCGCCCAAGCGGTCAACCAACGCCTCGGTACCAATTTTGGGTTTTCTAATCTCTGCCCAAGTCAGAGCCAACCTTTAGCGACCTAGTATAAGATGTTTTACCCAACTGTTTACCCAAGCTTTAACCAATATTAGTGCTTCTAGACTTGGCTTTCTACCCTCGAACCAATTTGGGCCAATCTTTACATATTCTATCAAATTAAGTTTGCGAAGGTTTCTGGTTTTATTATATCAGCTAATAATCAATTAAGAGAAGCATGTGAGAAAAGTTAGACGAAAATATCTATAATTATTATTACTAAATATAAATTCAACTTTCAAATTTTCTCACGCTTCTTTTCTTTGAAACAAGCATATACATGCAAAGTAAGTAACGCGGCAGCAGAAAAGGGAAAACCTTTACCGACTTAGTCAATGTTCATCCGCCTATCATGAGTGATGTTACGTTTAAGGTTATGTTGCTAAGATATATATATGTGTGTGTGTGTAACCGTTTTGTAATATTATTAATAAAAAATGTTTATGAAATAAATAATGTTAATTTTTAAAAGAAAGCTACGCTAATAAGAATAAATACAATTTTTAATGGTAAAAATTAAACATGCTTGAAAGAGATTCTTAGCATTAATAATTTTTAAAACCACTTTTCTTTAAGATTTATTTGTTTACCACTTAAAATATTAATAATTTATTATGGAATCAGACGCATATTTGTTTTTATGTCACAAATAAGTTTGCCTTGGTATGTTATTAATAATTGAATGAATGAAAATAATAGATTGGTGAATCGTTTATGATTTAGAGTTCTGGACCAAAACATTCGTCCACGAATTATTTGATCGCAATTCTGCACCAATATTGGTTATTTACCCGTTAAGACTCAGTATTAACGTCGGTACTATATTGGTTTTCATTATGGCCCAAGATGAATCATTAATCTAGGGTCATGACTGATTAACAAGCTTGGCCGATTTTAGCCCAGAGTTGATAAGCATCGTCCCAAGCCTGAGCCAACAGTGGGCTCATTATTATTTCCTACATGGGATATTAAAACAGAATCGATGTAAAAGAAAAGGATCAATTAAATGAATCAATCAATCAAAAAAGGAATCTGTATTTTGTTAAATTGTATAATAAGAATTCAACACATCTAGAAAAGGTAGAATTAGATTAATCCTGCAACAATGTAAATTTTCTATTAGTTTTGATTATTAACCACATAATCTAGAAAGTAAGAAAAACTAAAGATTTACAATTACAGTATACACAAAGTAATAGTCGTAGTCGAAAACAAAGTCTGCTTTCTTCTAGCGTTAATAAATTCCCTTCCCAACCACTCCGGGTAACAACCTTGAACTGTTTGAAAAGGTTTGGTGTTCTAGATGTGTTTCGGCTTATTTTTTATAAAAGGAAAAAACATTAAAAAAATCTGCAATTAATCAAATGAGTTTTGGAATAAATTAAGGCATACCAAACACGTAGGCTTTGGCTTTAGAAACGATTTTGTCGCTTGTATTTTGTAAACAATAAATTTCCTACAAAAACAAAAATGGATTAGAATAAATCTTATCAATAATAATTTGTAATCTGTATTGTACCATTAGAATGTATACGCGCTGTGGTGTGATTCTAAATTTTAAATCCATTCAACGGCGACTGTTTAAATTTTATTAAAGCTTAAAGTAGTCGCAAAAAATTAAACTCGAGCTGTACTGTCGGAGGGTTATTAATCTAAATCTAGTTGTATTTTTGAGTATTTTTGAAGTTTAAAAAGTGGTTTGATTTGAACAATTTCAAATAAGGAGCGCCTCTCTAAAGTTTTATTTAACCTATCAAGCTAGAACTTTTCTAATCGAGTTGTTAAATTCGAAGATTAGATTGTGTTGAATTTAAATCATTTAAGTTCCGAATTTGATAAATCCGCTTATCGAACATTCCTAAAGTGAGTTCATTCTATTGTTTTTTATACTACAAGTTAGTGGTGTGAATGGCTTTGCTGATTCGGATAACGATTAGTAAGACAGGAGAACTTCAAGGAAGCCAGGGGCGCTTTGAAATTGGTTACTTACGAGTGCAGAACAACTTAGAAACCAGTTTAGGTGAGCGAACGAAGTTCTAATTCAAACTGTTTAAATCTGTGTAAACAAAAGATTTAGATATCATCTGAGTTCCAGACCAATTCTTTTCGTCAAGTTTATAAACTGTATTTTTTTTTCGATAAGAGCAAATTTTAGCAGTCGAACATAAATCTTTGTATGCAGCTCATATGTAAAATCGGACTTTATAGACTTTATAGAACTTAAACTGGACTCATCTATAAAATCCTAGATTATGTACTAGCTACATAAATAGCTGTTATTAAATAACATTATACCGTTTGGAAAATAGCTAATTGTTTTTCAGGCATAATTGAAACACATTTATAATAAATTTCCTTTATATTATGTATGTAGGTTTTGTCATGATATTTCATTATGCATAAGATATCTCTACTATAATAAGAATAACAACCAGATTTATGCAATTTTTACACGACCTAATTGAATGGTTGCGTTACTGCACTTTTAAATTATTGAAAATTTAGAAAAAAATTCTTTATGAAATTAAATCTAGACAATTAAAACAAACATGAACACTAGAACTCATTAAGTATGTAAAGAATTTGTGAAAATTTTGATTTTCCGTAGAATATACACAATTTTCTTTTTAATTTGACGATTAAGACTCCTTGTAATAATTTTCTCAACCTAATAAAGTTTAGTTCAATTTATTCAATATGTTGTTTTGAGGATGAATGCAGATATTTAGCAACTTACCTTGTGGAATTTTAGTTTAATCGTTTTTTCATATTAATAATATATCTTCAGATTGCAGTTTTGATGCATTTCATAATTTTAAAGCTGTTTGGTAGCTTGTTTTTGTGGAAATTTGTAGAGTAACATCATATCAAAAGAATTGATACAGGTTGTAATGTAAAGACTGGATTTTGTTATTGTAAACGTATATATGTAACGTATAAAAACTTGCTGATGAACTGCGCTTTTATAACGATCAAGAGGTTTACATAAAATTTAAATTTAATTTTTTAATTAAATCTCTAATTAATCCTTAATTTTCTGTTTAATTAGTTTTTGCATTAATTTTTAAAAGATTTATAAACAAGAATTTGGTTATTGTATTTATAATGTGTTAAGATTCATTTGTCTAGTTGAAATTTTACATAGAAGTCTTTTGTTTCGGCCAAATCATATAAAAGGACGGTCATTTTTCATAAAACTCTTTTCTTTTTCCGTCATTCGATATGAGTACACATCTTGATGAGCATAAGAAAAATTAAGGCTATGTTTGAAAATATAAGCAAAACTCAAATATTGAGGTTATAATTATTTATGAGAATCATCAAAGTGTTATCATTTAAAATTAATAAATGAAAGTGTATATTTAAGAAGTGCCAAACAAGTGTTTATTCAATTCTTTGATTCATATATTGTTAATCAACAAAAACTTTATTGAAGTTTTATTGAATAATAAATGGAATTGGTTGTTAATAAATAGTAGTTTGTGCAACAAGGGTGGATATGATGCCTATATCGCACGAGGATGAAGTTTGAGGCACGACGCCGAAGGCGAAGTGCCTCAGTCGTTCGAGGGCGATATAGACATTCCACCCAAGTTGTACAGTATCTTTTTTCTTCGACTAAGCAAAACAATTACAAAATAGATCGCATGTCTCCTTGAGAAATCGAATATACGGATTAACCTATGCTTTTATCCATGCTAAAATATGATTTGTAAAATCTCCGTGTCATTGTACAATTTTTAAGAGAATTATTAAAACCTTCCAGAAATTGAACATTTTCGACAAGAAAATTATTATTTAAAATTTTTTTTATAAAAAAAATAAAAAAGAATTATTCTCCAAGCTGGAATTGAACCTGCGTCGGTCACCTTCAGTTTATTTATACCTTACTACCCGACTGAGCTACCAAACTCCATCACAGACTGTGTCTACTATAATTATAAAAGTAGGTTGTACTTATTTAAATGATTTAATATGTATGTATTTTTAATTATAAAAGTATAATTGTTACAGCTACAGTTTCACAAATCACGTTATTTTCAAATGCTTCAAGTGTTATTGAAAGAAGGAAACATTGATGTAACTTACTTTTACTTCTGTATTTATGACAGGTGTTGTCAATAAATTAATTATAAATAAAGAAGTGTCAAATTGGACTACGTTGATTGGTTGTTTTTATATCCATACACTGTACGGATATGAAATTATATCAGTACACCTTACTGGAATTACATACATTTCCATTGCGCAAAACGTGAAGAAAACGGGTGATTTATAGGTAGGAGTAGAAAAAATATTTTGCTTACCATTGGTTTATAAAAATTATCTATTAGTAGGAATTCCAATTTGTAAAATCTTTTTATAGATTTAATTATCAAAGCATTGATAATAATACATGTTTTTTCATTTCAATATCAAACGTTAGTGAAAGGCAGCTGACACATGGGGATTTGGAAAATAAAGTTGGTAATCTTGTGGGGCCAATTTTTTAAAAAGGAAATCATCATATAGATTCTAATATATAAAATAAAAACGTGAGTATTTAATATTGGGTTGAAATTAATTTTATTTATTTAAAAGTTAAAAAAATACCATTGTATATATTATTTTTAAACATACCCCATGATAATACATGATAATGCCAACATGATAATATGTAGAATCATATCTTCTTCTGCCTTGCTGAATATGATAGCGTGCATTATACATATTGATTTAATTTAAACAATTCATCAATTTTACTCTTTCTAAATTGGAAGTAGATATAAATGTAACATCATTTAAATTATATAATTTACATAAAATCTGGTGACGCCCAATTGCTAATTCCGGTACAACTAATAAACTTTCATTTTGAAAAGTAATGAAGATTTAACTTTAGAATTTGATAGTTTACATTGTAACGGTTCGTTTTTTTTAACTTCCGAAAAATACAATTTTGTTTGCAAAATTGATAAAAATCCTTAATGCGGTGCTGCATATTATTGTATATTTTCCTTGATTTAAAATTATAGTTGGTATTCTGCATAAATATGAGTCCTACTAAATAGCAAAGGTTACTTTCAAAAAATAATTCACAGACTAATAAAATTTGTCTCTAGAAAAATCTGCAGTTTTCGTTTTAAAAAAGTACCATCTTTGCAAGTGTTAATGTTTATTATTTCATGTTCTGATGGACAATAAGAATTGTTCTTGTGGAATAGAATGTTCTAGAACAAATTGTTTGCAATATTGTATTTATATAGGGCTAAAATATAATGTTCGCTTTAACAAAGGTTTTCTTATGGACAAATGCATTGAACTTCGAATTTACAGCTTTAAAACACATTCAGTTGAAATATTTTGTAGTAAACAAATTACCGACAACAGAATCTTCTAGAATAAAATTGTCTAGACAGCCACCTGCAAGTATAATGTGCTTTGGTTAATGTATAAATTCGAAGAGGAATCTCCGAAAGTTTTCGTTGGAAATTCGCTGGTTCTGGAACAATGTTACTTAATTATCCCTCATTGGTTTAGGAAAATTCCGCCATTTCTTTTACTGGTTCATTTAAAAATTTGCCCTTCTCAAAACCACATGATTGCGGATATTTTTTCAATTTGAACAGAAGTCCGCAATAAACACTGGTAGAATGCAGAGCTCTTCCGTCTATTATCGTATACGTACAGGGGTTGTTTTGCCGATAGCACCATTCCCAAATACAGTAACGTGTTTAGTTGTGAAAAATATTGAAATTTAATTTGATTTAATTAGAATCGTTATTATAAATACCGTACCGAAATTTAATAATTAGTTTCGTATAATTTAAAGAGTTATAACTAAAGTGTAATAAGTGTTTTGTTACCGTATTCCAGTTCTTTTAATAATTTCCAGAGATTAATAATACTGTTATTATTAACGAAAAATTGTAAATATCTATAAACGTAAGGTAAATTAAGTTTATATGGGATCTTGTTTTTAAAGAAATTCAAAAAACGGAAGGCTTAAATTTAAATAACTTCTAAAACAACATATTTAAGTGTTGTGCTACCTTTCATAAATAATCAATCATATTAACCAGTGGCCGTTTTAGAAAAACTTTTACTAATTGTAAGTAACTAACAATTGAATTTATGTGGTTGTTCCGGTTATCTAAAAAGGGAATTTTATTGAATAAGAATAGTTTTAAAACAAAACAATTATTGTGAATTTTAATGCTTTGGTCTGAAGTAAGAAGCGGTGTCAGTAATTGAGGAGCTTTTCAGATTTTGCAGTTTCATCAAGCTATTAATTTTAGTATTTAGTGTTTAAATGTGAACAAAAACGCACTAAGTGTTAATCATTTTGTGAGGTGTTATCGAATCAAATAATTCGATCAATGTACTGTGAACTGAAGGATACTATTTTGTTAAAGTTTGAGTAAGTTGTATAATTATTCATGTATTAGTTTTGCGTTACAATTATGTCCTACATGAAAACTTTGTTATCTTTGACTTTTAGTTTTATTTCGTTTATAAAAAATCTATTTTTGAATCCAATCACACTAGATAATATTGGACCATATATTTATGAAAGTCTTTAAATATATTTCATATAATTTTTGACTTAACCGAACATGACTAATAATTGAATTAAATTTTTGATACCGGTTTCTGTTTACTAGTATCATATTATTTTTTTACATAATTTCCGGACTTTTATAAACAGATGGCGCCCAAATATACTTATTTTTGACTATAACTAGCCTTATTTCTTCTTTTTTATAATCTGTGAGCTATGGAAACAATACCCGCGTCCTGAACTTAAATTTATTAAAGAGAAGTCTTGAGCAGCTGGAGCAATTATGAGTTGTACAGTATTAATTTTTTTTTGTACGTTTCAATTGGCGCCCAATTGTGGGACGTTCATCAATTTTGCATTGAGAAAAAGATAGTGCTACAACATAACATTACCGTTGATTTATTCTCTGTGGCTACTGGGAAGGATAAATATTTATTAATAAATAGACAAATCGCGTCAAAAAATCACGATTATCTTATAGCCTTGTATAAAAAAGGTCGTTATATTAATCTTTTATCTATTAATAAAATAGTTGACAAAATATCATTTATAGACTAATTTTAACAAATCGCTTAACAAACAGGTGCGACGATTTATTACCTTCTAAACATGCAAGTTCTTTCATCACCGTTTGGGTCCTTCCTACACTACTACATACAAAAATCATGCAAAACTCCTTTCTTTTTATACAGAAAATCTATTTGCAATAGCTATATTTTTGCCGGTTTTGTGTTTTAAACGATTTAACTAAATGACGATCAACACGATATCTTATTTATAAGTATTTTTAACGAAACTCTGCACGACATATTATAACTAAAATTAGCTCTTGCTGTTTATTTATTTCTCTGTTCCGTATAAAAATGTATATTAGAGTAAGTGGTGGTTGCTAAAATTATACCGACAAAAGAGAGAAATGGTAAACTAGAAAATGTTTTCAGATGTAATTTCAACTTGCTAATTACTAAAGGCTAAATATAATGGAATACTTGGGTAGTACACATGTTGTATTTGGAAAACTGTTACCAGTTTTTCTTTGGTTTAGAATTTTTTATTTTTAGTTTTTAATGGATATATTACGAGCTGAGTTTGTAAAATGTAATGAATTGACTCCAATGTAGTAACTACCATACAACTTAATGACGCAAATTCTCAGTATTACCCAAGCAACACAGGAGTCTGCATTATAGTTTAATATAAGTGTATTCAATCATATTTTGGTAACTTTTTAGTTGTGGTATATAAATTAAAAGTGTACGATATACCGTACACGTACCGTAAACGTGTAATATACGTGTATTGTTAACCATTTTGATGCAGGCACGGTGGAGATTTTGTGATTTTCATGTACTGACACCAAATTAATATTTCTGTGTATCATACTGCATTTGTGGTCAACTAAGGGTCACCAAAAATGGTACTTATAATGCATTTAAATGTTTTTTATTGAGGTATACGATATACGTAAGTTAAACGTATACATTCTATCATGTTTACTGCCGTCTTCGGTATTATTTGCATTTCTTCGTTTGCTTAAACCAATAGCGTTTGATGGTTTCAACACATGATGATGTCACACACGCGTTATCGGCGTTACAATTTGTTGTTGTACATGGTGTCATGGCGGTGTAGTACTACACTTAGACGTGTAGTATTTGTTTTGTGCTTTTGTGGAGTGGAGTATTAATAAGGTGCGTAACATTATTATTATTATTATTATAGTCATGTTATGTTGCCATAACGAATCTTTTGTTATGTGCTACGCACGCTATTATTTGCTAGTCTCTTCAACAGTGTTTGGTGTAATGGACGTGCTTGTTCTGGGTATTTGATCCCTTATATTACGATAATCATTATTCCGGGCTCATGTTACATAGCATGAGAAAAACATACGCATTGTTAACAACCTTCACAAATTCTATAAATTCCAATAAAAAAAACATTAATGTCTAGTAACTTGACAACTTAAAGTGAGAAAAACAATTGACGCGACAAATTCAGTTTAAAGTTAGGTTATGTATTTATATATAAAGATTAGTCGGATTTCAGTTTGTATAATTTTTTTATAATAAAGTCAAAGTTTCGGGTAAAATATCTTCTCTTTAAGTCGAAAGAAATACCTACAACACAATAAATAATTAATGTTGATTAAGGGAATATTGAATAACATATTTTATTTGCAAATCTTCGAACCATGTTTGATTCCTCTTCAAGACTAAATTTCTCAATAAAAATAACCAATAATACAAAAAAAACTAAGTTTTAATACCTTTTATTGAAATTTTGAGTTTATTTGAAAATCATTTGATATGTATATCACCTCATTGTTTTTTTAAGGTATACTACATCCCTTCCATGGCTGTTCTCCAATTACCTACAACATCACAGCTGTTCCTAAAACCGAATACTCTTTTATTATAACTTTTGTATAACTATTATTATAAACAGGATGGAACCGTTTTATTATTAAATATATTTTTTATTTTTCTGCAATTTTGTTTTTATCTTTTCTTAATTACAGTATACAAAATAAACGTATGAAACGTCCATTCTACCTACCTGCATTGACGTTTAAAATACGTTTAAATGGAACTGAATATAAACCTATTGCATCAACAACTATTTAGCGTGTTTCATAAACGTTATTTATTTGTATATTGTACACTATATTTCAACGTTTATCTCGCGGACATTTTATTATGTCCTCATTGTTTTTTTTAAGGTATACTACATCCCATCCATGGCTGTTCTCCAATTACCTACAACATCACAGCTGTTCCTAAAACCGAATACTCTTTTATTATAACTTTTGTAAACTATTATTATAAACAGGATTGAACCGTTTTATTATTAAATATATTTTTTATTTTTCTGCAATTTTGTTTTTATCTTTTCTTAATTACAGTATACAAAATAAACGTATGAAACGTCCATTCTACCTACCTACCTGCATTGACGTTTAAAATACGTTTAAATGGAACTGAATATAAACCTATTCCATCAACAACTATTTAGCGTGTTTCATAAACGTTATTTATTTGTATATTGTACACTATATTTCAACGTTTATCTCGCGGACATTTTATCCTTTATAAGAAGTTGACATTCAACCATAACTATACTACTGGTATAAACAAAAATTACACGTTTATTCAACTATTGTGTGTTGCTTGGGTAGTTACATAGTTCCATTATTGTATGTTTAGTACATTTCAAATTGTTTGTAGATGAACCTTTGTTTCAAAAAATGAGTGTTCTAATTATGCATGCCCAGTTTTTAAATTTGTTATTCTGTTTGATTATTAACATCCTTTTATACATTAGACCAATATTTTAAAATTACTTTTTATTTAAAGACTATTCAAAGATAAATTGGAAGGTACTATAGACATATAATTACATACAAACGATAAAATACTGCAACAATTTAAGTAAATATAATTACCGTATTTACTCGAAAATAAGACCCCCTTTTTTTCTTAGATTTTTGCTCTAAAATGTGGGAGGGTCTTATATTCGAGTCGGGTCTTATAATCGAGTATAAAAAGATATTGAATAAAATGTGAAAACGATGAGTGTAACTGAGTAATGTTTACAGTATTTATAACAAAAATTGCATTACAATACAATAACATCTAAAATAGCGTTCTGTTGTTTAATAATATAACATCTCGCCCGGTTGTCTGCATTTTAGCCGATATTGATGCACGTAAACCTATGCCGCCAATGTGAAACCCGCGATAAGCAAAGTTTATTGGCTGCAACAACTACAGTAATTACGAAAATTATGAAATCATATACAATTATTGTTAGCTTAGCACCTAGTCAGAATCGCCGTTGTCGTCATCACCCTCTGTAAGATCGTTATTAACCTTTATAATATATTTTTTTATAACAATGGTTTTACAAATTAAGCTTGGCAACTGACAGGGTCAATTAGTGAAAAAAACCCAGTGATGGCAAAAACATTTCTAAGAAATTCATTTAAGCCTTTCATAGTACCGACGGAAGAATTGTAATCTCTTAAGTACCTCCCTAATTGTTAACAATAGTAGCACCTTAATCTTTCCAGTAAGTGTGCAAAATCTAATTATCTATTGGAGTGACATCTGACCATTTTTGAAGGAACTGCCTACAATTTTAGAAGCTTGCCTGGAATTCAGGTAAACTGCTTCCACAAAGGCATTGTTTCCGCGAAGAGATAAAGGGTAGATTTTTTTCCATGAACATAACTAACGGAATTTGTTAACAAAATAAAACTGAAAAATGTTCAATATCTTATATTACTTATATTTTTAGGGATCCAATATTCACATACAAAAGCTTTTTTTAAAAATTCGCTCCAAAATATAGGGGGAGTCTTATTTTCGAGTAAATACGGTATATACAGACCTTAAAAATCCTTACTCTTCTATGTATGAAAAATACGAAAAGGGACTGCTGGACAAGTCTGAAAGCACATGTGGGTAGCAGAGTGTCGTTAAGGTCGTAGATAGAACGCACAGCTTCTATTCCGAACTTGTGGGAAGGAAATCCAGAAACAGGGTATATTAGCGAACATCACACAAGCCGTTTCCGATTTACTATTCCACAACAAGATTGTTTCCAACAGCATACTACAAGTTGAATTCGCCTGGTAACAGAATCTGTTTACTTTTTAACTTCGAGAAAGACCAGACAATGACCGTTGTCAAGCTGTTTTGAAACCCGAGTCCATATTGGTTTAGAACAAATTGAAAATATAGCTACTTACAGATAATTGAAAATCTCGATCTGATTACTATTTTAAAAATGTATGTACTAAAATAACAGTTTTAAGAAATCGACAAGTTTCAACTGTAGGCAATGCCATTATAATTATATTTTCTTAATAATAATGTAAAAAAGTTATAATAGAGACCGACAAGAGATGTTTTCTAATAAAATTAAACATATTTAGTGAAGTTCTCGTAGTTGCCTTTGCAGAGAAAGTTTTTTTCACATTTTTCTGAAGAGAAAGTATTATTACTTCATGGTTTGTTGCGACTTTAAATGTATACATTTCGAATTTCTCGCAATGTTGTTTTTAAAATGATTTAAATGTATTGATTATATGGTGAATGGACGCACGAATCAAATTTTTAGAAGTTATTGAAACTGAAATGTAATGGTCTTTAGAAAGAAGCTGATACGAGATCTATGAATAAATCTAAACACTTGTCCGTGAAGGAAAGTGGGAATACTAGTTAAATTACTGGCTATTGGAATATCACACGCCCTTTAGAGTAATTTGCAATTCATTGCAACTCAAGAACCATACGCTTTAGCATGTACTAATAGTACACGACTTATTCAACGGAATGCATTGGTGCGGCGCGCAAATGAAGTAAAACTATAAAATTCAGTCATAAAACAGCAAGTACTGAAAAAAGAAATTCAACAATAATTGTCATTATTTATTATAAGTATACACTGTATTGTATTGTCACGAATGGAATAAGTCGAATTAAATTATTCATCTATTTTGTTTTCACGCGTTCGAATTTATATAACAATTATAAATAAACATGTCAAAGCCTCGCAAGTGCAGAATTAAATTCGAAACTACATGCACGAAATGCTACTAAAAATACCATCTGCCACATCAGCAAACAACCATCTGCTAGAAAGGTAACACAAACGAACATTTGAATCACGTACAAGTATGCCACCACCGCACCGGCATAGGCACATCTGTATATGCTCAAAGCTTTTAGTCTACCTACAAGATAGAGGCAGAATACCTAAACTTGACATGCGTGATATCGCTCCGGTAGATGAATCACAACTTTCTAGCCTTCACACGCGCCTATTCGTAACTCATATTACTTATCTAAGCGCTCTTGTCATATGTTTAAAGATTGTTTTATGTCAGCGTACTATAAATATAGAAACCGTACTTAAACAAGCTCGCCTCAAGCCGTCAGTTCTTTCGCATTTTGAGCTTTTGACATCCTGATAAGTGTCAATATTTTATTTGCTTATAGGTGAGTTTCACCTCTGGTATGGTTGACATAATGAGTTACTGTGTTCACCTAATGTTTTGTATTAGTTAGTTTAGTTCGTTATAACGTAAACTGGACTTTGTTTTTAATTTACTTTCTACTTTTAGCTACGTTCCCAGTCACGTCAATCTGTAGCGGGACAGTAATTATTCTATTTATAACTATCTAATACTTAGGATTCGCCCTAATGGTTGGCAATCTTGAAATGGAATATGTTGGAAGGAAACGTTTAACCTTGTGCATATTATACTGTATAACAATTAATTGGTGATCAAAAGCAACCACATGACCGTGCCTTATTATTTCAAAAGTAAAGTTGTAAAAATAATTAAGTGCAAAGAAAAAGTAATAAACAAGAAATTGATCTGAGCTGTATTCATATGAATAGCACTTCTACATCTAATATGAGTAGCATTCTTGTCTAAAAAATACTTCGCTGCGGTCGATACAATTACATTTTTAAAAACTTCCTACTTTTATTTATAAAATATTACAACACTATAAATATTTAATATATTCTGTGATAACTAGTTAATAAATTCTACAATTTTACGGTGTGAGCTTTAATTTCAAATATCTTTCAAATTAATTGTTACCATATCACAAACATTTCATCACCATCATCATTAGCATGCAACAAATATAACCGATAATAATATGAACTATACTGGCATTTTAACTAAAATTGCGGTTTCATTAAAATTTCATTATCATTTTCATTCAATAATTAGAAATGTTGTTCTATATTACACATATTGAAAACGTAAAACCTGATTAAAGCTATTCATGAACGGATAACCTGTAGCTGCAGCAAAATGCACATAAAATTAGTTAGATTGTCATATGCCATATTTAGACCTATTTTATAAATGATACATGTCATTGACATAAATTTCAAAAGTCAAATTAAATAGTCTAGTCTAGATATTGTGTGAAGTTATTTGTAAAAATGCTTTTTATTAAGTCAATGGTTGCATCCTCTTTCTTATACGAGTCTCAACTTATCATTAGTTACAAGAAAGTCTGATTAACAGCAATGTAAAAAATAGTTATTTACATTACTAGCTGCGAAAGTTTACTTTTAGGTGCAAGGTGTTTTTGATTGACCGAGGCGAAGAGTAAGGGCTTTCGCAGCGTGTAATGTATTAAACTTTTCATTCTCCCCTTGGCATTTATCAACCACCGTAAATAAATAAATAAAACGATGATTCAGTGAATATAATAAAATAATGTTTGTATATAAATACAACAGCATTGTTATCAAGGTATTGTTGACAACAGCCACCTTATAATATTATATTTAAAAAAATTGATAGTTTTACTTCGTTGTCCAGGGGCCGAAAGTTTTTCATACGTAGCAACCACCTCGCATGTTTTACTTTCGCGTTCAGTTGCCTTATCAAGATAGAAAGTTACACCTTCGTAAAGGGGAGAATGAAAAATAAATTATTGGTCATTCACATATCAAGCAAAAATTTTAAAAAGTATTACATGGTTTGAAACATTGATGTCCACCGATGCATCAGTCAATGGGCATGTGTAATATGGATTCGTATCACATCCGTTTACAGACTCTGAAAACAACTTGTTAGTTAGTAAAGTATTTTTAGCTGGTTTCTTCTCTAGTATTCTTCAATGATAATTATTAGGGAAGACAGTAAGAAAAACTACAATTTTATTTCTCGTTGTACGAGGTACAGCTTGTTAAACTTAAAGTAAGATTGACGCCACAGAGTTCTCAGTTTGAATATGTACCAATTCGCACTTCTGGATATTTGTATTGCGTGCTATATCACGCAACTTAGTCTACATAAATCAACAAAAGGAAAAGTGTGTTTCCTCAATCCCCAGCTTAAATCTCATTAAATAATATGTATTTGCAATACTTAACAATTAAAAATATTAGCAAACGCGTCTATAAATACATACTGTACAGGAAGAACTGTTTTTAGAAGTACATAATTAAGTTTCCGAAATTTAGTGGAAGCAACTGCAGAAGTTTTCGGAATTATACTCGGATAACACTTCGTGTGCTATGGTGAATGATACACTCTGGACGTTTTTATCAACCTTCAATTTTTACTTTGGTCTAGAGCGTTACTATACTATTTTAAATAGGTCGTCAACACTTACTTTAAAGCAAGATTTTGCAAAAACCTAGCTATCCGTAGTTATCATACGATAAGATTCACTACTCTAGCGCTATATATCGCGACTATTTCCTAAAATAACACAGACTTACTTTATTATACATATATATTTATTGACAATACGTAGCACCTAGAACAAGATCAAGACGTATTGTAACGAATAAATTTTATTAAACAATAATACTTACGTTATACTTAATTATGCCTCGGCTGAGCCTGAACAATAAGCACGACTAATTAACTTTTGTTGGCGTAGAAAGATGTTTTTAAAAAGGTTTGACTTTATTTAAAAACATGAATGACGGAATTTAGTTTACAAAACGAACAGTTTATTACAATAATATATTTATTCTTCTTTAATTACACAATATGCACTTATAACAACTTAAACAATTGAATAATATAATGCAGGTTTAATATTGAACTGAGATTACGAACCGATGTGTTAACTCGTTGTTAAGTTTATTAGTTACTTGAGAAGTTATGATTTCTTCCTTGAATTTCAATTTTATAAACATTCTAACACATAATTCTAGTAATTCACTTTTAAAGTTTGATACAACGAAAGATATTTTCCAGATTCAATGTAGTCCAGGGTGGTAATTCTTTTTTTCCACTACTAACCTTAGAAAAGGCGATTATTGCCCTATTTGTGAGTGCATAAAATTGATTTTCTTAATCCCTTGCCAGAATCCTCTATTATACTTATATTATTATACTTATATTTCAAATTATTATTATTATTATATTAACCATAGTTTAGACACGCTATGTAGCCCACGCGCCTTAAATAACTCGACGCTACGCGCCTTGTCAGTTGAATCCGACGCTAGAGCTGTACCTAATAACGTATGTCAAAACCTTGGTTAATAATACAGCATAATACAGCAGGAGAAAATTTAAAAACGGCTTTTCTCGGACAGAAGGTAAAATTTAAGCACACCATGTTAAAGAGATGGTTAGTATAAGAGTGGTTCTCAAACGGTGTACGCGGAACGCTGGTGTCCTGCAGAATATCACACAAAATAATATAGCTGAGTTGAATTCTGAAAAATCTTACATCAATCAAAAAAGCATATCTCATAGCAGCGCACAATTTGACAAACACTGCTGGAATGAAACGTAGTACCTAAACGTAGTTTATGCATTCTCATTCATGAATCTGCAAAAACAGCGATAAACAACAGAAACACAATCACGTGGACTTTGTAACGTAACAAACAAGATGGCTGACTATTAGCCAATTATGATAGGGATGCAACCTTATCGTGATTGGTTAATTGTCTTGCTTTCCTATCGATCGGTCCAATGACTTTGGAAAGGTTAAGAACCACTGTAGTAGGTACACAAAAAGTTCCAATCTCCCCCATAAGAAAACTAACATAATACCATTTTCATTTGTTTATTAGCTGCAATATTAAAAATATGATTTTATTGTTTATTGGGTTATTTTGTTGGGCTGGGCAAAATTATTTTTTCCTTCTCCCACACAACTATCACTAATCTTCTACAGATCACATCAACCTACTTTAATCCGGATCTATCAGGCCATAGCTCAGGAGCTAGCTCAGCTCAGTATCTGACTCAGCTTTATTAGTAAGATTCCTACTGACGTTATGTAATTTACATTTAATAACAATATAATTTTTGGAAGAATGTTTATTTCACTGTTTTAAGGCTGTACTTCATCTTAGGAAGCTGATGGAATTCGAAACTAACATATTCTTTAAAGATAAAAAATTTTAGAATTTTGACATTATATTTTTAGCCATGTGTCGAACTTTAAATGATTTAAGGTTGTAAAATTGATTCTACTTGCATTTTTCGACATTCAAATTCACAAGATTTATAAGTCCTAATTTTTAATTCTAGGTTTTTAAAGCTACAGAATTCCAAAGTTTCAAATGTTAATAATAACTACAAAATTAACTTAACTTTTTTATATAAAATGCATACAGAATTACACGATCCAGCGAAATGTAAATTTAAAATTTTTTATTATGTTTGCTACAATAAAATTGTACCTGCTGTAAATAGCATTAAGACGGGTTCTGCATTTAAACTCCGATCTTCAAAATTTCCATTTCTATAACAGTTATTAGAGACTGGATCAGATCAGAAGCAGAAGAATACTTTTTAGAAATTCCATTTAAATATATAGGGTGTCCAAAATATTGAAATACATTGTGATGCTACATTATTTTTCATTTATTTTAAGCACCTCGCCTCATCTTACGCGCCTTACAACTCTTTATCAACTATTAATATTTGTAAATAAAATAAGTTAAAATCGTTATTTCTTTTATTTCTACATTTATATTATATATTTTGTTAGATTTTATACATTAAACCTTTTATTTGTATTTGTTCGCCTACTCGTGCAGTGAAATGTCACTTTCCGGAGTAGTAACGTAAATACCTATTTCCGAAACCAACATTCAATCAAATGCATGTCTCTTTTATAATTTAGCATGTTCATGTTTATTATGTTTAACCCCATCCATTAAGCAACAAAGGAATTGGCAATCACAAACGATTTTTTTGTACCTAATTCATTAAAATAAACAAAACCTCTTCATTAAAGCAAAAGCCATGTATGTTAAGATAACATAGATAGAGCTATCTCTCTGGTGTGATAGGAGCATCTAATGTTTAGTACAGTACTAAAAATGTTTCTTGATGCAGTACCATCATCAAGTATTTTATAAATAACATAGAGGAAGCCAGCGTTGGAATCTATTAAAACGACATTAACGTGATGGCGTTCCTATAAATTTTTCTCTGCACCAACAGAACTGAACACATTAAACAAAATGTTGTTTTCAAACTCGTAAAGTATCAATTTGTTGCAGGCAGTCTAGGTATTACTTATAGGAGCACTTAACGATTTATACAAATTAAAAAGTAGAACATTTTATAAGTTTTCGTACTTTGCGTCGCCATTACTACTAACAAACACATCTATTTTATTTGCTATAAAAGTTTTGAAAAGAAACGAACGAGAGTATGAAATGCTAGGTTAGTAATAAAAGATAATAAAAAAGTTTCCAAAAGTTGGGGCAAGTTTGCAGCACCGTATTCGTTTGCGATAAGTCGCCAAACATTAAACTCCCATTGGCATAAAAATATCGCTGTACAAATACTTGGTAAGAAGTTTTAAAACCGTTAGGTAGCTAATAGATTCAACAGGCTTTACAAAACTTTTACTGCCGTTTTACAAAGTAGCTAATGTTACAGATATCGATTATGCAAATTTTTAGAAAGTTTATCCTTAGTAAACCGAGTACATAAAACTGTTTTTACTCACTTTTTTCCGACTTTCAGATAGGATGTTTAGTCGTTTTGTTCGTGTCCATAATTCTAAACGACATGCATATTTAAAGGCCACTTTTTAGAGTTGCAATTTTGTATTTTATATTCATGAGATAACCTTACCGGCCAAGCGACCTCGACGTGGACTAAAGTTTAATTAAAGCTAGATTAGATTTATTTAATTGAAACTGCACTAATTAGAATTCAAGCACTGTTCAAATAAAGTCGTACCTCGCAAATGCTCGCCACAATTTGTAATTGGGTGCACATAGCTTTCTCTATAAAAAAACAGTGTATTAGCTTGACTTTTTAGTAAAACCGAGTTAAATACCTTGAAAAGACAAAATTAGAAGTGTACCCTTAATATGTTAATTTATCTTATAATTAGAAAAGGATGTAGGTGTAGTTAACTTTGTTAGGTGACAATCGTAACTTCTAACCAAGACCAGCACAACCTAAAATCTGTGAAAGTTTCAACGCAACTTTCCCCTAACTTTGTAGCGTTGAGGTTTATATCTATCTACAGGATTTATCTTCATAAACAAAGTTTATAGTTTAAAACTCCTTACCATTTTTAAAGATGCTTTTTAAGTCCATATCTCTATAAATATTTAAAAAAGTAAAGAGAAAAAGTATCTAAATGCCCGAAACAAAGTTTTTGAAAGCAGAATAGGAAAAGATAGATTAGAGCAATCTGGTGTTAAGTAAACATATTCAAATTAAGTATTTTAATGAAATACCGTTATCGGAGAAGGAATATAGAACAGAGAAAGACTTAACTTAAAATTAATATGAATAAGATAATGTTTCTTTTCCAACTATTAAATTAGAAAATATTTAGAAATTATTTACTAATCTAATTTTATCAAACACATCAATAACAATAAATGATGGTAATTCCGAATTCATTCAAGAATATAATCGAATTAAATACAAGAGGAAAAATGTCTAAATTTAATCTTTTTATTTGAGCAACTGCTAATAAAATTATATTAACCATATTCTGTAACCTCTCTTATGACTATAGGTGAAATTGTTATTGTGGTTAATATTTTGGTAGTAAAAAAATGTGTTTTTTATTTTAATTGTTTCAGAATCAACAACAAAAAGCTATATTATTATTAAACTTGAGCGTTTGATTTACGATACTGCCCACTAATTTGGGGTAAGCGTTTAGAAGTTGGGTAACATTACGTGGTT
Organism: Agrypnus murinus; assembly: GCA_929113105.1. NCBI lineage: Eukaryota > Metazoa > Arthropoda > Insecta > Coleoptera > Elateridae > Agrypnus > Agrypnus murinus. The sequence continues at coordinate 188,469,134 of OV816025.1, forward strand.
ACAAAATGTATTTTATTTTTGGTTTCGTTTTCTGTGTCCACTCGTTTTCTTTTCTTTTGGATGCTCTCCAAATAAGGCTTTTACCCCCTCCCCCAAAAAAAATCCTGAATAAAAATACCGATATGATTCTAAAGCTCCAAAGTTTGAAACCAAGTAGCTTTATTAAACTGATGTTTAAAGTAATAATCTTTTGACAATATAAAAACATATAAAAACAGTACTTATACTTTTTAAAAATATTTCTTTGTAAAAGTTTTTTGAGAATTGTTTTATTTGTAACTTATTAGTTTGTATCTACGATACCAATGACATACACGTGTGTCAACAAAGTTTCTAGAGCACTAAAGTAACCTCATTTGAACTATTTTGCTTTAAAACCTCTTTTATTTAAATTTATCAAAATAAATATATGTATGTTTATTGATTTGTTAAATTTAAAAAAAGATAACTTACTGGTCTAGTTATATTTTATTGAAAGTACAATACTTGCCTTATATTTATAAAAATACTAGCATAATACCAGTTGAAAAATCAACAATCCCCTCCTGATCATGTCAGCTATCCACCAAGCAAGATAACAGATCTACTTATAAAAGTTATTTTATTGGGATGTGCTACTTCAGTACAGTTTCTATTTTCGTTAATAATAATGTCAATCGGATACTATAACTATAACATAATCAAGATATAACTATAATTTAATATAATCACGTTTGATTCATAATTAGCAATGCCTTTCTTCGTAATTGCTAATAAGCCCCACACTTTTTTTGCTCAAATAAATGCTATAAAATCATATAAGTTGGTCTTTTTTCAAAATAACTTTAAACGAAAGGTAGGCGTGTTCAAAGAGAATACATAATATAGTTATTTTAATTATATACCTATGTAGTTTATTAATAATATATTATGTACTATATATAGCATAATATTCGTTGGAAAATCAACAGCGGTTGGAGGCACCGCAGCAGAAAACTCGTCAGTTGCTGGCATTAACTTTGTAGTTTTTGTAAGCCCAGTGTTTGTTAAAACCGGTGAATCTCGAGAACCACTGAATATATTTTGATGCCGTTTTCACCATTTGACTGCTTATTTCTTAGCAAAAGTTTCTATACACATAAATTATTCAGAAGATTTCTGGAGAGTCCAATAATAAGCAAAGCATGAAATACATACGTAATGTTCACTCTAACAGAGACAAAACGCAGTACGCTGCGAAAATGGTAACAGATAAAGCCAAAGTATAAGCGAAGGAATTGTAGCCCTCAAAAAGATCTACAAAAAAGTCCGATGGCACATACGTATATCTTACAGATTACTCACAATCAAGATTTTTAATAGTTATTTTTGAGGAAAACTCTTCTCCCCTGAGATGTTGCCTTACTTCGCCCCTGGATGAAATGCCGGTAATTTTTGTATTTTTTTATCTCCAGAATTGCTTCAAGTATAATCTGTGAAAATTCGAAATTTGTAGCTTACGCCATTCAAGAGATATCATTATAGCCATAATGATTTTTTAAAAAATGCCCCCCTGCAACCCCCTCGGGTTTTTTAGGATTAAAAATATACTATGCACCCCTTTGGGACAAGGGCCACCTGCCTGTAAGCTTCCTTAATTTCAGCTACCTAAGTCTTCTAGTTTTCGAGATATTTTTCGATGGATATCAGACATCGGACACCGGACATCGGAACTGACTATTATTATATAGGAGATTATATATTGAAGGTTTTATTTATTTCACCTTTGGCTTAATTATAAAAGTATGTTTTGTATTTCAATAAGTTTTGTATTGACTTTGGCCTATCAATGTACCAAAAAAGTTGAGTTACCCTCAAACAAAATAATTATATAAAGCCTGGGCATAAGGTTTATAGCACGCCATCTTTTTATTGACATGTACGCCCAGTAGCTAATATCGAGTTTTGTTTCTTTTCTTTCTGAATTCCTTATGATTCCTTTAAGATAAGACTATTTTACTTCTGTGGGCGCCTTGACTGTGAACATTCAAAACAAAATAATACAATACCACATAAAACTGATAACAAGAGCTTATTAAAAGTACTTTGTAAGGTACATGTTCCCGAACGTCACATTTTAAATTTTTAAGGATACGTTGTAACGAATAGATTCATCCGATTGTAGTATATTTCTTTGGTAAGTTAATAGTTTTAAAATTGGCTAAATCCATATCCCTCATGTGTTATTAGTTAAAATCAGCTGTCCAATATATTGTTTTTGTTTCTGGGTGTAGGGGGAGAGAAAGTAATTTTGTTTTGTAAAAACGGTAGAAAGATTTGTCCTCTGACCTAATTTTAAGGTTTTTGTCTCTAAACGAGGGTTCTAATATGCGAGAACAAATTCTTCTCTAATTGAGGTGGCCATGGCTCTCATTTTATTTAATATTTTTGGTGGTAAAATATGTGTCTTTTATTTTAGTTGTTATATTGTCCTTGAAAAAAAAATCTTTGATGTTTATGAAATATCTCACTAATTTGAGGTAAGCATATAGAAGTTTTGGTGCTGTTATAAATTGGATTTAATTTGTGGTTTTATATTTTTGTTTTTACGAAAAGTGTACAGTTTTGTTGTTGCAATGGACACGACACTGCTTAAATATGCATAAATGCACAATAGTTATTTACATTACAAGCTGCGGGGGCCGGCGGTGGACGAGTGGTGTCAGTGCATCACTCGTGTTCCAAGGGTCGTGGGTACGAGTCCCACTTGGGGCGACGGGGTTTTTCTAATTGGAAAATTCCGCCACCACTATGGGTGTGTATTCGTGTTGCATGTTAGATGGGGGAAATATGACTTTAGATGTTGGTTCCCCCGTAGTGTAGGCGTGAAATATAATACAAGCTGCGAAAGTTTACTTTTAGGTGCAAGGTGTTTTTGATTGGCCGAGGCAAAGCGTAAGCGTAGCCGAGGTTAGTTAAAAACACCAGCACCTGAAAGGGCTTTCGCAGTGTGTAATGTATTAAACTTTTCATTCTCCCCTTGACATTTATTAACTACCGTAAATAAATAAATAAAATAATGATTCAGTGATTATAACAAAATAATGTTTGTATATACAACAGTATTGTTACCAAGGTAATGTTGACAACAGCACCATATAATATTATATTTTAAAAAAATTGACAGTTTTACTTCGTTGTCCAGTAACCGAAAGTTTTTCATACCTAGCAACCACCTCGCATGTTTTACTTTCACTTTCGGTTGCCTTATCAAGATAGAAAGTTTCGCTTTTGTAAAGGGGAGAATGAAATAGTATATTACATGTTGAGTTGGTAAAGGATATCTTTACAAGCCAAGCGATAATTGTTTGACCCCGACGTACCGTCTCGGTCAAACAATATCGCGAGGCTTGGAAACTTTACCAACGAATTTAAATTTAAATCGGATAAAACGTCTTGTTTTCAATTATTCACAAAAAAAAAGTTGGCCAAGACTTTACATGTCAGCTTTACAGACATGTAAAGGGAATTGTTAACCACTTTGGTGTTGCTATAGCAATCCCTCAGGGAGTAAAAGTGCTACTTTACTCCCTCTTTTGGGGGACTAAAATAAAGCCTTATATATATATAGAACGTGCAAAGAGAATATTTTTCGCTCTAAAGCGAAAAGTATTTCGTGCACGTTGTCAAATAAATTATATCAATTTGCACTTTGCATACGGATAGTAATTAAATAATGTCATCATTGTTTGACAGCTGTAGAATTTTTTTTCTTTCATTACAATGGCTATTTTTTAATTACTTTCCAATTATTTTAGAAATATCAGGTTTAGTTGCACACTACGCTGCAAGAGGCTATATTAAATTTTGTTTCCTATTTTTGAAAATAAGTTTCCGCTATTAACAATATTATAGTATTTGTTATATGTTAATAAAAATACAATTATTACATATTAACATAGTTATTTTAATTATGTCGAGTATTTAATTACAGGTTTTATTAGCCAGACTTCCCCCCCCCCCGTAATCTACCAACAAATTGAGTTATCAATTTTAAAATTTGTGCGAGTTGAGGCTGCATTTATAAACGTTGGTAATATAATTCAGCCGAGAATTGCGATTGCCACAACGTACAAGAAACATCCAGTCATCATTTAAAATCGTTGTGCACTATACAGGGTGTCCTAAGTTAGAACACATTAATTTTAAGGGGTGATAGAAGACATCAAAAGGAACAAAAAAGTCTTAATAAATTTCTTTTCTATGTTAATAAGCTTTCGAGTAATTTAGAAAAAACCATCGCCATATCTGGCAACCTTGCTTAAGTATAATCGCAGCTGGGTCTTGACCTTGTTTTAGAAAATCAAACAAACAAACTGATGATAACCGTCGTCATTTAAAAATAATAAACATCCAAAGCAGATTAGTCGGGGACTAGTTCTATGAAAATTGTTATCCGAACTGTTTCCGTAAACAAAATTTGTACGTTGTACGTTAAAAATACGCTGATTCATAACAAACCAACTGTAAAAATAAAACAATAACTGACCTACATTTTATATTTATTAATTTCCGCAATATTTTCAAAATGTCTTGACGTATTTGTTTTTTTATTAAAGAATACTATCTTATGTAAAAAAATTTGATTAAAGCACCTAATTACCATAAAATTAAAGATTTTTTAATGTAGCCAAAACAAGGTGTCAACAAAATCCCTTAACCTAATTACCTAATTTAAATTAGATAAATCTTCTCTTTAAAAGATATTCTCTTATAAAATCATTAAAAACTGTTATTAAATAAACAGCAAGTTGCGAATTGCGTTATTGACAAATGATTATTTCAAAGTTCAACGAACTACAAACGCAGTATTATCTCAAGGGTATTATTTACAATTTTATTATTTTAACATAGCTGTGATCAGGCATTGACCCAAATATTCTTAAATTGCATAATTGTATAAGCAAGACGTGCTTTATTTTCAATGTCAAGATGTCCAGATCAGCATTTTACACGGTTGTCCGTTTCTAGATTGAGTAAAATGAATTTTTAATTTTAAAAAATTCAATTTTACGCCGAAACGATATATGATACGATAAAATGTTATTAAGGTTTGTTGTTGTTATAGATGAGATGGATCTGCCTACAAACCCCCATACTTAAAGTACTACTTTAAGACAAAATGATGTTAAAGTTTCCAACTTTCTTATTTTTTTCTGAAAAAGTGGTACGTTCTAGAACAAAGTTGTATGAGACTTTTTTGTTCCTTTTGGTGTCTTGTATCACCCCTTAAAATTAATGCGTTCTATCTCCGGACACGCTGTATATCGTGCATACCGAAACTAGCTTTAGAACCTTTATCAAGTGTTCCTCGACTAACTTAAAGAATTAAGTACTTGAAAGAAACGCTCAGTGGAGTTCTGCAGATAATTTTCTGGTTCTTCTTTGAGCGATGGCACATTGCTGTCTATCATACTGATTGAAATGTATCGTTGTTATTTCAAATGACACAGTTGTAGTACTCATTCATTTTTACAAGTTGCTTGATTGAAATAAACCTTCTAAATGGTAGAGGAGAAAGTAGAGAAAGGAAGAAAGAAGAGGAGAAGTAGAGGAGAAAATATGCATAAATTATATAAAATAACCTTTTAACACTGTTGTATAGCTAGTCTAGCTTGAGATCCTTTTATATAGGTGTCCTAATTTTAGATACATTCTGGTACATTCTCATCTAATGTATTGCTTTTTGGCTTCTCTTTGATATATAAACAAATAGAATATTTTATAAAACCGGCTTCCTGCAGACCAGCCGAAGGTATGTTCCGTAATCATCTTTAATGCAAGTGAACAGTGTTGGACTGGACCGCCAGGTAACCGGCCAAATACCCGGTGACCTATCTAATTCAGTGCCTCTTAAGCTCTTACGGGAAAATATATCACCTCGCTAGATGATTAAAGGGTGGAATGGGCAAAAAGTAGTCACACAAAAATTTAGTATGAAAATTATATTTTATTAAATTAATTAAATGTAGTTAATTAAGTGGACGTTCAAAAAGGAACATTCGCTGAAAAGGGGAGGGAGTTCATTCAAAACGAACGGGTGGGAGGGAGGGGGTTAAAATAATACAAGCGTTCGTTTTGTTCTCGAATCATTTAGAACTAATCCACTTAGCTTTTAAAATCAAAACAAGCATTTCTATGTTTCATAAATACTTAAAATAGGAATAAGATTCTTTTAATTCTTTTTTTTTGGGGGGGGGGCAAAGAGCTACAAAAATTGTAATTTCTAGTATTTTTCAACATCATCGGAGATAATTTGTTCATTTGTCTAGGAAAAATTTCCCTAATTTTTGTGTGAGTTCAGTAGAATTTTAAACTATGTACATTGATGGAGTTTTTGTTGAATAAATTGTTAGGTTTACTTAATACTGGTCCTTGAAATTAAAAAAAGTAGGTATTGTAGGTAAAAGTGTCAATAGCAATAGATAGTGCCATAAACTAAAAAAATAAAGTCACCCTTCGCCTACAATACCTACGTATGTAAATTTTTATCTTTTAAACGTTTTTTTTATTTGTATACAAACGTATATTATTGTCTAAGGAAGAAATAAACGTTCTATAAAGAAGACCTCTGAATTTTAAATACATCATAATAATGTGGTTTTATTTAATTTTTTTTACCGAAATGGTATCACTGGCAATCTATTCATTTTTTACCTGAGTATTGCAATCGAAATTCTACTATAATAAAAACATTTCGAAATTAATTATATTATTATTTGTTGTTGTTGTGAGAGTCGCAACTTCACAAATATCTCATTCTCGGCCTTGCTACCCATGTGACACTTGATTTTTTATGAATGAATGTATAGCGGTCGAGGCGAGTCGGTCCTTTCAACACATCTGGGTTTCAACGTTTCAACTTGTCAAGGCCGATGCGGTGTTGCGACTTCGTGCAAACAGTGGGAAAGTTATTGTATACATCTGAATAACTTCTGTCCTTTTCTGCTACATTAACTGTGACGCCGTCGTATGTCTAAGCTACACCTCAGGTTAGTGGAAGGGAAATCGCACTATTATTTAAGACGCTGCAGAATAAGATAGATAAGGTGACAGGAGGAGCCTAAAATCCCCACACTCTTTGCCTAGAGAAACTGATGGACCCCCTGTATACAAGGTTCTTAAGGTTTCTTTTAGCGATTGTCCAATACTTTCAATTGAACGCAGTTCTAGTGAATTTTGGTTGATTGCAATTCTTAGGCACAAATGAAACGTTGTTGGTGGCGTACCATTCTCGGCATCTTTCCTGTAGTGACAGGAAGCAAGGTCCGGTCAGAGCAACACAGAGACGTCTTATGAATGGTAATACACATTTTTGCAGACACTCCGTCACGTAGATCTTCTGGTTGATTGTGCCAGTTGTTAAGTAAAATTCGCTCTTCATCCCACAACTGTACATCGTCTGTCACACTAAATATTTATTGTAAAATTTTGACAGCTTTTATTGCTTAAATTAATAAATCTATTAATACAAACCTAATAATCCTTTTTGTACGACCATGCTATTTCGGATTGTTTACCATACTTGGTTTTAGAACAGTAAGCTATATTTACCAGTTACTAAGCAAAAACACGTCGGTAAGTAATTACTTACTGTTCTGTTTTTGACAGAACTGAACGGTAAGTAAATTATATGTAATTTATAAAACAAATGCATGATCTTTAGATATCTTTTTCGTGAAAAATCATTATTTTCTAAATAATTGGACTATTTAAAAAATGTATGTTGTTTATTTAAATTTGCTCAGGCCTCTATAATATCCGAATTATATTCGTTTTCAGATTCACTCATTCTTACGAGTTTGACAAATATCGTGACATTCAAAAATAATAGTAGTTACAAACGTATCCATGGTAACGACAAAACCTACTTAATTTTTGGTGGATATACAGGGCAAAAATAAATTATCTTAAATCTATTTTTTTACCATCTTCGGGATATTTCCTTAGTTAATACCTTTGTATTCATAATGGTCGTACAAAAAATAGTATAAGCATCTCAAACAGTAAGAAATTTACCGATCTCCTCCAATATTGTCGTCGATCGGTAAACTGTTCTTAATACTTAATTTACTATAATGATTTTATTAGTGAATTCTTGGATCGTAAGGAGCAACTGGATGTCGTATATACTGACTTTGCCAAGGCTTTTGATCAAGTGGACCATGATAAGCTCATGCTACCTGCAGTGTTTAAAACCTATGATATAATACCTCATATCATAATTAAATGATAGGGAAGCGTATGTACGATATGTTATAAAGGTAGTGCATCTAACACATTTGTTGCAAACACTGGTGTACCACAAGGAAGCAACCTTGACCATTTGTTCTTGCTTATATTCATATAACCAAACTACAAAATAACAACTAAATCACATAATTTCAGATTATCAAGGTAAAACGCAGAAATATGTGTTTTTAAACCCATAGATCTTCTAAAAGAAATCATCCCCATATTTGCATATATGTCTCAGTTGTACCCAAGGAACTACTTGACAATATAATAATAAAGCATTTAAGCCCACAGACTTTCTACTTTTAAAAAAGAATAAGATTTTAATAAAACTGCCCAAATCGTTAACTGTCAAGAAAATCTTTACAAATTTTATAAACTAAACCAGCAGGTAAGGTGATAAATACTTGCATACATCTCCACTAACATGCACTTTATCTGTTTAAAGTCAAAATATGCCTTGGAACGGTTCAATACTTATTTATCTTCCAAAATCAAGTTAGAAAATCGTAAGCTAACCAAGAAAATTTACTTTTTTAATTTAGCATCAACACATTCTTTCCAACTTTTCAGTTTCACTGCAGGTTCTGCATCTTAAAAGTATTCTCGTACGTCGTTTTATGACAGGATTCAAGTTAATATTCAATAGATATAATCTGAATAGATTTTTCCATGTGTTAACTTTAAGATTCAATTTAAAAAAATCATTCATTCATCAAGATGCAGCCTTATATTGAAGGATTATCGAAAGTAAGTCGTTATGTAGCTTATTCTGTAAAAGTATACCAAAAAACCCAATTTTCAGAAAAATAATATTATGAAAAGCTTTTTACCTAAAAGCTCAATTTTTAAAATTTCTCTTGTTACAAATATGTATGTATTCATAAAAGCTCGACATTTAAGAATTTTGTTTGTTGTAGAATTGAATTTCTAAGCTTTCATGAGAATGCTCTTATTCTCATTTATTAACATTTACAATGAAACATTGAATATTAGAGTTTCTTGTGGCTATAATAACTGATATAGATTTGAGGAAAGCTTTGGAATATATAAACCAGTATTTTTTGTTTATAACAAGTTACAACGTGTTTCCTGATTTGAATTTAACTGAAAATATTATTTGTTAATATTAATATTCGGTGGGTTTATGATGATAGTCATTTAATACTAGCTATGAGTCACTGACAGGAGCGGATCCACGGAATTACTTTGGGGGTGAGGAATTATTGGAAAAATAATTGTTTTAATACATAATCGATCGATGAACGATCAATTACATATGAAAGGTAGTCTCGGAGGGTAGTGATAAGACTTTTACCAACGAAAGTGTACAAATGAAATTTGTACACATTAAATAGTTATAACTGAGGTTTATGTATTTATAAATACTTTAATTGCTGTAAATAACGAAAAAATGTTTTTAGTAGAAAAACTTACAATCAAACGTGTTCCAGTTATTATTCCGGTTAAATACTAACAATTATCCTGTTTAGGATATCATATTACATGCGTATTTAGTGCTGGCAGAAATCAAGGCCAAAGGAATATTCAGGTTCTCTTAAGGCTTAATCTAGCTTTAAAGAGCAAAGTAATTAGTTAATTGTTTTGAAAGAAGAGCGAATAATTGGAAATTTTCCAAATCTGTATTCAATTAGAAAATCAGTGTTGTATCGATAAAGCAGAGTAAACTAAAAGTGTTATTGTTGAAATTTATTACAAAAGGTGCATCAATAATCTTTACCTGTATATCCTTGGAAGTTTGCTTTTATGTAACTAGATAAGTTCAGGTTTTTGTACAGTAAGTTGCAAACCTGTTTAATTATTAAACTATTAATTTAAACAAAATTTAAAATCCAATTAATCCATAACTAAATCATTTACAAATTTCAAACCTTAACTAGTAAAGTGACGTTATAACGTTGCTGACAATTTGACAATTATTTTCTGATTTAAATGAATTAGTAGCTTTGGTACTTTTGGTAGTAAGATTATTTCTGATTATTATTTTTTTTTTTTTGATTGGAAAATATAAAATTTCTTTAAAGAGAATAAGAACCTAAAGAAACGTTAAATTCTATCCCAATTTTATCCAAAATTTATATTCCAATTAAATTAAAAAGAATTAACAACAAACAAAAGGAAAGATAAAAATATTAAATAATTTTACTTTATTTAAAGTTAAAACCTACACATTTTACAGGACAAGAGGTTAAAGTATCTTTAAATTTTCCGGAAAAATATTCAGTGTGATAAATCAAAACATATTTGGGAATTCCATTCTATACTAGAGAAAAGGCAATTTCAAATTGTGGGATATTCATCACAATATCTAGACATACAACCAGTATAATCGAGCTTTAATTTTTCATTTTTAATTTCAATAAAGCAACAGCAGGTAGCGGTTTCGGAGGATGTACTCGCGGGGTATTGGTTGAGAACAGTTGCTCATGGATCTTTCCTAAAAAGGTCCCTTTAATACTTATTTGCCAATGCAACACAATGCAAGGACATAATACACAATAAAAAATAATATACATTAATAACACAACAAGAATCTTCTTCATGTAAGAATCCACAAAATGGAGTAATATTGATTGATAAAATAATTCAACTCAGAATTTTTCCATAAATTTTTTATTTAATTAAACTTAAATTTAACTTGCAAGCTTTGCACGTGTATATGTTAGCAAAGGTTCGAAAGCAATTGTCCAAGCATACGCGTCTGTATCACTAAATCTGCACTTAATTTTTTAACACGCTTTCTCCAGTTACGGAACCCTTTCTAGTACGTAGTACATAAAATAATTTGACAACAACAAGGAACCACCTGCTGGTGATTCTCTAGTTTAACAGCTATCGAGGCACATTCGTAAATTTGTCTTTCATAGATAAAAACCTTTGCAGGTCAAATTCGGAGGAATTTATACAATGAACAAATAATGGTAATAGTACATGATTGCTGATTTTAGAATCTAACGAAGAGGAATATCTTAAAACGAACTATCCCAACTTAAGTTAGTTCTAGATAGTCCAATGTAATATTCCCAGGTTAATTTGATTACCGCTTAAAATTTGGCAAAGTTCGAGTAATATGATCAAAAACTAGACGAAGTAGTAGTTCTATAATTAGAAACGTAATAGTGATAACGTATATTGCAGAATCGGGAACATGCATTCCTTGTCAAACCTAGCATAGGCCAAGTATTGAACATAATTGAATGAGATCCCATGCAGCGACGTCTCGTGCCAAATGTTTTTGGGTATGCTTCATCCCCCAAAACGTTTTTATTTATTTCGCTTTGTCTGTTTATCACGACTAGATTTTCTCGTCACGATCGTCAGCGAGCACGCATGGAAAAATAAAATATTCTTTCGATTAAACTTCCAAATCAAATTATTCCTCAAACAAATGTCATTAAATTGTCTTCCGGAATTTCAATATTTAATTAGAGTTTAGGACGGCCTAGTTCTTTTACCACTAATTGTTTTTGATAAGTTAATTTGTAAAACTTTTCATTATTAAATGAAAAATTATATATAATTTCCATTTTCGAAATGTGTATGTATTTAAAAATCACACGAGAAACGCGTAGCACAAAAATCACATACGACAAAACCGCTCTACTTGAGAAACAACTAACGGCTAGGAGCTACAGCCGCCGCCATGCTCTGTGGCTATTTATAGTAGCTGTCATTTTATATTTCAATGGTTACAATACTCAAAAATTATAAATACCCCAAAAAATAGTATTTACAAAACTGAACCTAACATAAGAAAATTAGTTATTTCTATATTAAGGAGTTAAAGTTCGACTTTCTATCAGGAATGTGGATATAATTTATATTAATAAGAAGATACCATATAAATGATACGAGAAGATTAATTTTCCTTCTGTAATTGTAAAGTTATAGAAAATTTAAAAGAGTATTTAATTTTTACGTTAGTAAATCATGCTATTTATTAATATTAATTGTAATTAAAGAATCTTGGCTTGAAATAATAGCTCCAACTTGCATATAAGCGTATAGTAATGTGTTACTTAATTTAATTGTTGCTCACACGTAAACGTCATTTAATGTAACAGAACACAAACAACGAAAAGTTACTTTTACGAGCTACTGACTTGTAAAACTGACAGCTGAACTGTAAAAACTTTACAAGTTAGTAGAATATGACAATTATGGACCAATTGTCTTAATAACATCTACGTCTACGCATACTTCCACGGCTCATAAAATTATTAAGAAAGTGTCAGATTTAGTTGTCAATGTTAGAACTAGGACCAGGTTTTATAGATAGAATAAATGTTGTGTGTTGTTTACGAATGAATAACAAATAAAATATTGTAGATTATATGCAAGGTAACTGTTTTTACTGACTCAAGAAGGTGACAGGCTCGCATGTCGGCTCGCCAGTCATTTGCTTCTATCACCAGTAAAAACAGGTTTACCTTGCTAATAATGTAAAATACTATAGGTTATGTTACTTTATTAAGTATACCTAGTCTAGCCATAAACACTGTTGCAACATTAAATAAATCTATTCGCAATAGCAGATTTAAACGCATCTTGACTTTGACATACCATTTTTGAGAGCTAACCTTTATATTGTTTGTCTGTGAGAACAATTCCGCTTTGTGTTTGTTTTCTCCATGGAATGGTCTGATAAACAGAATCGTATTGCTTTTGCAGAGCTACATAAGAGTAAAATGAAAAAAAGAGACATTTTCAGAACGCTCTGTCTACTCTAGATTTGCGCATGCTTGTGTATCGGTGCATTAAATTGTTTTTCGAGACTGGGAACATCAAAGATTGTCAGCAGTCTGGGAGTCCATAGACGGTACGGACACCGCAAGCCATCAAAACCAGAACTTAGGAATCATGGCCCGTGAGATGAATATGACAAAAAATTCAATGCGTCGATTATCAACGAAGACAGGAATCTTTTGGCATTCAAAAATCGTACGAGACAATTGCTGGACATAGCTCTAAAAAAACTAGGGACAAACAATTGAAACCGCTGTTGGTGAAACACGCAGATGACTGGCACAGAAAAATCTTATTTACCAACAAAAAAGTTCACCAGCCGTAAACCTTCCAGCAAGATTTTACAATGGCTCAATGGCCCATAAGGCCAGAACTACCCAGACCTAGCTCCAAAGCATTTTACTTAGTTTTATAAGCACCGAATGGCCAACTGGTAGCCCATAGCTAAACCCTTTGGGTTACAAATTGTGATTGGTTTTGGAAGACATGGTATGCCATAAAAGGATAGTCCAACATTGAATCCTTGCAGCAGGCTCTGACCCGATCTGTGGCCAACTTTCCAATTCATGAGATGCGTGCTGCTATTATGCGTGGCCAACGTAACTCAAGGCCTTTCTTAAGGCCAAAGGCGGGCATTTTGAATGAGTTCGACATTTTTAGATATCATATATATTAGTAAATAAACTAAAAAAAATTGTTCAAAAAATATTATGTAGTTTTCATTTTATCGCATAATATGTGTGTAACAGTATTTATGGCTAGTCTAGGTACAGTATACACTTTATTATACCTAAGTTATAAATACGTACTAATAGACGTGTTTAAGAATGCTCTCAAAATAGATCGATCTTAGATTTTATTGTCGTCATTACTTAATGTATACTCGCGCAGTATTTAAAAGTGCTACAATAAATTAAAAATACGTAGACGCTAATTAAAGATATACTAAGTGTGCTGGACGAGTCGCAGCTATTTTTACTTCATTTCGGCAGTGGCGTAGCTGTGTGTGGGAGGGAGGATTATGATTATGGCATTCTGGTCTGAGGCGGATTATTCCTTGGGACCCTCTCCCTTCATGAATCTCCAAATATAGTTACTATATATGAGGAGTATCCGCACAGCCTTTTACACATGAAAAATCTGTAAAAGCAAACCTTAAAGGACTAATAGAATTTTAAACCTAAGTTTGTATGAAAGTACATAGTTTTTATTTAAATTCAATATCAGTCACTAATTAAAATGACATTAATCTATATATTTAAAACACAAGGGTTATTTTTGTTCCAGTTCGTTTTAGAGTTCTACTGGGCCGATCGACGTGACTCTTTTATATTGAAGCTTTCGCTGTGTAGATTAGTCAACACTACTTCATTATTATATTTTTTAATTTTTATATTTTTAAATTAAACAAATCTAAAATGATTAATTCAAGACGCGTGAAATCGGACATCCACTTGAGGCGCAATCTCAAACTTCTGGAAGTACATTTATAAACAGACCACTTCCATTACTATATTCGATATGTGCTGCGGCTATTATCTCATTATCTTAATCTTTTATGTTGATATTTTAGTCATTTAGTGGTCATGTTTTATAATATTCAAAAAAATATCAAATCTTAAAACAGTAGGCAAAAATCAATTTAAACTAGCTATGTTTCTAATAATTGTAGAAAATTATTGTGTCTGAAAAACTGGTTAAAAGTATTCTCAAATGAGTTAGTAAATATCCACATGTTGACATCTTTACACTCAAAAAAACCGATTATCAATAAAATGCGTTGGAAGAAGGGCCAAACTTAAAAATGTTAAAAGTGTTTTTCAGTAAGCATTACTAAGTTGTAAGTGATATTGAAAAACATTTAAAATGTAAATATTTAAAATATTTACATTAATAGTAAAATAAAAAAAAATTGTGGGGGCGCCCTTTAGACGGAGGCCCGAGGCGGTCGGCCCTCTCGCTATACCACGGCATTTCGCGTTTGCAAACTCTTTCGACCCAGTTACTATAAGGTAACACTTATCCGAAATAACGTGACTCTTACTGCCAGACTACCATAGATACACAGGGATTTCAAAGACCTCGGTATCGCTTTTTCTATGACAAAAACGACTCTAATAAAGGTAAGCAAAGTAAAAGACAGTAATGGTGTTTTTGAAGGCAGGTGAATGTCATAGGTTGCAGAAATCCGCATTGAAATATAAAATTAATTTATGTGGGCAGTGCATTCTGAATTATTGTTTGATAATTAACTGAGTGAGAAAAATAAGCTCTGCATAAGTATAAACAACAAATAATAGTTGTCAACACTAACACTAACAGGAACAGTATTTAAATTTCATCCACCATTTACGCTTTAATTAGAATTTATTAGTTATATGAGTATAATAAAACGAACGAACTAGAGCGAACATTTAAGAAAAGTTACTAATGAATAATTCAATAATTCCACCTTTCTAGCTATGTAAATCAAACACCTCCTAATATTGCCCCTTTGGACTGATTTTAGTGAAATTATCATATCGAGCAATCTAACAATCTACAATTATTTCAAGTTAGTGGCGGCATAGGAGCATTTCGGAACCGATGCATAATTTATATCCCTAGGGAGATGAGTTGTTGAATAGACTGAAATGATACAGGTATAAACGCGATTTCAGGAAGAGAGCATCGAAAATATAATAATATTGAAATGCAAAATTAATGAAATATGTTTTCTAGAGTCTTTCAGGTATATAAATTTTTTGAGTGTTGAATTTTCAACTACCTAAATACATAGAGAACTTTCCTTTTTTATCACTGTTATGCTATTTAAGAACACATAAATATCACAATATGCCTTGACACAACTATTTCTCTTTTTAATGTTTCTGATAGGCTCATACGAAAGAAAACAAATGATCGAAGTGATTAATTGTTTTCTGGATAGCAGATAAACGTAGATATACGGTTGGCATAAAAGATAGACAGGGGTCCCACTTTGAACGTTTTTATGGCCTGTTTTATGGTTTAGTGCTTGAATGTAATCTCAATACAAAAAAATGTTGTATAAACAAAAAGTTATCTTAACAGCTTTTTAAAAAACTTTTTCTACAACTTCGATATGAAAGTTTGTTTTTGATAAATTTTCAGACAAATAAAATTATGTAATCTCATCTCCACTTTTAGAGAAGACAATGGATAAATGGTGATTTGGAATAGAGAACACTATTTCGGTGTAAAACTGGATGTGAATGACATTGTTCTATGTAATTTAAGTTCCAATATGGAAACATGTGTTTATGAGAAAATTAGCATTGATGAACCGCCTGCCAGTAACAAGTGGTTAACGCAGTTATTAGATGATAATCAACTGTAAAACACCATCTAAAACTCATGAATGTGATAATTACTATATTTAAATAATGCATTTGAAAATGCAACCTTATAACAACTTGTATCTACTTTGCAAATGTGTAACTTGCCAATTAGGAAATAGAAGTTCTGATTTAAGCTTTCAGTTTTCATCTTGTATATTTTATTGCAAATCTATATATTTAAAACACGAGGCTTATTTTTGTTCCAGTTCGTTTGAGAGTTCTACTGGGCCGAATTACGTGTTTCTTTTTTTATATTGAAGGTTTCGTTTTATATATTAGTCAACACTACTTAATATTTTTGTTTTTTTAAGTTTTGTATTTTTAAATAAATAAAATCTAAAACATTTATTTTGATACGCAAGAGAATGACAATCTACTTGCAGCGCCCCCTGAAGTTTTGACAAAGCCGCATTAGTTGAAAACCGCATTTTTTTATATGTATTAATAACAAAATGCAATTACTAATAATAATAATAATAATAACATATATTAGTATCATATTTTTATAATTAAAGAAAATTCTATTACTTAGATTTTTCATTCACGTAGATATTGTTAGTTACATATACTGTGTCTTCATAAATAAGTATTTGTTCTTGGAATTTATTCATGTAAATACTTTATGTTAAATAAATCGAAATATTTAAAACACAAGGCTGACTTTTGTTCCAGTTCTATTAAGAGTTCCACTGCAAGTGGTATCCTTTTGTTATATTACAGGACTTACACTGGTCCCGCGGAACCCCAAAATATTTCCACGAAACCCCAGGTTTTCACGAAACACACTTTGGGAATCAACTTTTTTTTGACATTTGCTATTTCAATAAGTTTCCGAAACTATTTTTATGGAATGTTACCAAAAAATAAATTTCCGGAAATTTTCCAACACTATTTCTATGTCATGTTTTTGAAATATGTACTAATAGACTTTTCTAGCATTTTTTTTAACAAGATCGATTTTTGATTTGATTCTTATCATTTTGTAAGGTAGAATTTCCATATGTATGTATGTAGAATAAACCGGCGGGGAGGGGTAAGCCAGAGAGGAAGATATCTCGGAAGAGAAGAGAAGAGGGTAAGATGCAAGAGAGGAGTGCTAGGCTTAGAATTTGCAACTGGTTATGTTTGGTTGTTTATTTAAATAATCATTCATGAAAATCCGAAGGATTGTAATTACACGACGAATGTTGTATATAAGGAAATCCTTCAATGCTTTTGACATGACGGTCTTGACGAGGTTTCCCTAGTATATTTTTAATTTGTCAAAAATATTTATATCAGCTTGTTTTATTATTTTTATGTTAAAAATTATTTGCGGTAAAATAAGATTTGTTTGTACTTACTGCAGTAATAATCAAAACATCAAACATCAAAACAGTGTAGGTATTTACCTTTAAAATTATCTAGGAAGAAGAATACAAAGAAATAAGTTTAACATAAAAAACTACAGCGCTCGAAAGAAGTTAGCAAAGTCTCTTTATGTATTAAACAGCTGCTACGCCACGGTCCCCCCATTTGGGCGACGAATTGAGCTACGCTTAATTAGCGCGTCACTTTCTTAAGCGAATGCTGCCAGTTTTCCCCACGAGAAATCACTTCACCCCTAGTCTAGGATAACCACTGCCCAATCGAGTGTAACAAACGATTTTTTTCAAGAAAGTTATAAACTCAAAAAACTAAAGTCCCACGCATGAGCGCCAATTGTAACTAAAGTAAAGCTTTTTGTAGTTTTTTACCCGTTATTAAATTTAAAATAACCCAAGCACAAAAAAAAGTTCATCAGAAATCATTATACTTACTGTAAAACTTCGACCTCGAGTTAAGTTTAGTGGTCGTTGTAGGTGATAAATTACGTAATATTAAGGACGCCTCCCAGTTGTTAAATAATAAACAAAATAATTGCGAAATCAACAGACTAGAAAATAATTCTCCAAAAAATTGATATTGATTCAAGTTAAATAAATCTTTTAAACAAAAATTAATTTCATACAACATTAGTTGCAAATTAGCTATATTAATTGAATTTAATTTTGCTATCTGTCTAAAAAGGTAAACTTTTATATAGGCTTTTATAGGTTTATAAGTGGGGTAATATGCGTTTAACCATCGAACTGAAATATAACGACAAGCTCAACCAATGACAAAAGTGCACAGTTTTCTGACTAGGTGAGATTAATTTCAAAAGGTGAAGTAGGGTAATCAAATAGAAACTTGAAACCATAAAAGCTTTTTTTTTTGCTAAAAGTAGTTATTACCTTTTTGGGCACTCTAGTTCTCTGTGTTGAGGTTTTAAGATAAACAAAATTTGTTTTTCTCTTACTTACCGAGGCTTGGTGAGGCTTCGACTCTACCTAAAGAGACTCGGCATATGCTGAGTGGAGGAGATCAGAAGATCGGGCCGATAAATTTAACGTATATTTCTGATTGTTTTTGTGATTTCAGCCTCTCTATGTTCGTGTATGACGCAACTCATTGCTTGTTGAGATCATTGACCGTCAGCTGGCCGTACGAGTAACACTTTTACCAGAATGTCTACATTCAATAACAATATAAAGAAATATTTCAAAAACCAATAGGATAGATATTAAATAAAACGTGGTATTTTAAAAAGTGTTTAACATAGATAGTCCTACAAGGTAGTAGGTGAGACTAAAGTAAGTGCCCGCTCAACTATCTACATGCATATATGTAGTTCCATCAGTTGATAAACGTTCTACACATAAGCATTCTCAAGTCTGACTGCATTATTATTATTCTCAGTGTGGAGAAATGGTACGTTTTATTGTTATTCTAAAAGACTTAAGAATGATTAAGAGAAAGAGCTTGGAATGCTGCCAATACCAGGCTAAAAACTTACATCATTGAAGCAACACTGGAAAATGAAGTAGCTACAAAGAAGACTTTTTGAGAAAACACATATAAAACTGTGCACTACTTGAATCACTATCGAGGATATTAACGGCACAACGCAGGAAATTTGTTGCTTTGTCTTGATGTAAACGAAACTTTTTATTTTGGCTCGCAACTAAATTGATTGTGTAACAAACTAATGGAACTTCATTTATTGACGTTCTTTAACCTGGAGTTTCATCTAATCTGAACACGCTGTTTTGGTTAAATTATACATCCGCGTCGTTTAAAAGTTGTAAGAACCTGGTGTTTAAAAAGTGTTGATATTCAGCAAATTATTGATATTCGCTTCAACATGCATTTTGACGATTTGAAGTGGCTGGTGCAACGAATTTGTTTAATTCAATTTATTTAAGTAATTATTATCGTACTGGCTCAATCAGAAAAGTAAGCGATAGTCTTTAAGTTGTTTGAACCCATCGATCAAATAAAATCAAACAAATTATTTTTCGATAATTAAAGTATTAAGGTTGATAAATAGCAAAATTAGAAGCAAATCATTCAAGTTCCAGGTTAACGATTTTAAGTGTATGTAAACTTTTAATGTATTCAGTGTCTGTTTTGAAAGAATAATAAAATTTTTAATAATTTAAATCAATTTTTGTAATACTTCTCGAAGCAAATATTACATTTTTAATAGTTGTAAAATAATTGAGAATTAAATACTAGAATAATAAATTAATAAATAAATTAAGACTAAGAGCAGTAAGTGCTTCTACCTGTTGAGGATGATTTTGAAGATTGTTTACCGATGATTATTTATTTTTCTAAAATAAAAATTTATAAATATTTGCTATAGTTCCAACCATAGTTTCATTCCAATCAGTCAACCTTTCAATTTTCCCATGCCCGAAAGTAATTCTAATGAGAACTTGTCTCGTGTTTACTTTGAGTTTGACTAATTAATTAATTGTTAGCTTAAAGTAAGTATTACAATGCTTATGCCCAGCTGTAGAGCTTTGAAAGCCCTTAAGTTATTTATTAAAGTAGATAACAATTTTTTTGGCACCTGCTGACTTGGAGGTGGCTCTTGACTGTTACAAATTACGTAATGGTAGTTACAGAATATGCACTCCATTGCCGCACTTATCGCCGTCTTGTATTTGAATCTTTAATAATTTATTTCAGTGAATTGAAAGATTTTCAATAATTTTAATTCTATAAAAATTATAGAAGATATTTGACGGGAGGTTTAAGATTTCTACGTTTTGGTAATTCGTAAACTGTTATTTTAGTAAATGATAAATAGAAACTCCACTTACAAGATCATTATAGGTTCAAGTTAAGCGTGTGGAATACTGCGTTCGTATGAAAAAGCACGTGGCTAGAAAGCTGAATGCTTTGAACGAACACAGTAAGTGGAAAGACGAAAACGTTGGTTGCAAAAACACACGACTGTTCTCTTTTCTTCTGGATAAATGTATAAACACATAAGAGTATATGCAACAAAAGCTCTTTTTTCTTTAGAAATGACTGCTACAATGCGGACGTGTCAAAAAGAGCTTGGTAATAAAGAACCACCTTACACAAAAGTACTGTAACCTACTTTTATTATTTGTGCTGACTTCTTTATTTGTTTAATAAATTGTTTTAAAATATTGTTATCAATTAAATGCCTTGATTAGAATGATGTCAAGAACAGATTCTTGTTTCGTTTATCAATAATTTTCATTTTTTTTGTAGAAACAAGACAGTATTCAGGTATTACTTCCATGGAAGTTCCAATATTTATTTAATGAGAACAAATGAAGTAAAAAAATAAAAATGCTCTTTGCAGGGTCCTGAAAAGATTTATTTTTGTATAAATGAGGGGATGACTTACCGGGATAAAATACGGTCTCTCGGCGTACCGTGTAGTTGGCCTGGGGGATTCGAAGCTCGCAAGAGAATTCTTCAGGGTCTTTCAAAGCCGGCAACGATGTCGATGCCGAAATGTCAAATAACTGTCCCCTCTCTCTTACTACTACTTCTGCTTCCGCTATATCCCTATAAAACACATCGATATTTAGAGACAGATAAGTACATCAAAAAGTAGGACGTTATCGACAAGGTCTGGAAAGTTTTGCTTTCTTTCCTTGTCAATCAGTTCATTTCGGCGCTGTCGAAGTATAAAAAAGAAGAAAGAAGTTTTTTCTAAATAATAAAGCTCAACTGTTTTCTCTTTTTTCTGCCTCTTACATAATTTGTCAGGTTTATTTATATGTGTTTGGGTTGTTTATATCTAGTTGAGCGAAATAAATACCTAAATAAAGAGGAAAAGAACTGAAAACAGGAGGGAGGGAAGGTTAAAGGAATCGGGAAAGACAAATAACTGTAAAAAGAAGAGTTAGTAGGTGGATCCAGTAAGGAGAAAGGTTTTAGATTACATGAAATCTACTGGTTCGTAGTTTGGTTGAAAATAAGATGAAGGAGAATATATTAATGTATAAAAGGCTTTACCTTAATTAAATTCCCTAAGGATTCTTCAGGGGATACGATCATATCGCTTTGGGTGCCTTAAAAAAACTTCGAACTAGAAATTGCTACAGAAAATTGGTTATTATATAAACGTTATCGACGATACGTCAATTTTATGATCAGTTAACACGGATATTGATATATAGTAGAGATAAGTAGGGCGTGATAAACGTATAAAATCGCAATTTATTATTTTATGTTTTATTAAACAAACAGTAGAGAAATTTACAAAACGAATGCACCGTTGTATGTTAGATAAAACTATTTGTGTAGCACAATTGCATATTAAACCCAGAAAGCAATTTGTTAACGAGGGGGTTTTTTCAGCAGCAGTATGCATTTCCTTAAATTTCCGGCCTGAGAAGGTCTAGGAATGAAGATTCAAAGAGAGCTTGTGTAAACAGGCTGTTGTCTGCATTCTTTTTGAATTGCTTGGAATTTCCAACATAATTACACTAAAGTTAATGAATTTTTTACTTTTACTGAAAATAGATTTCCTATGCTTTTGCACAAGTAGTTACAAGTGAGACTTGAAAAGAATATAAAAGTTTCTTTTCAATTTGAAGCTTTTTACAATTGTGATTGCAGCTTATTTTAATTAAAAAATTGCTGATGCTTACTAGTTTATTAAATTTACGTTTTTTGACTTTTTTCAGTCAAAATGTCCAAAATTTTGAAGAATTGCATTTTTCTCAAAAACTGCACGGTATTGAAAAACTACATAAAACCAATATTGTTGATCTCAACATAAGCAATAAGAGAGGTCCTTACAACTTTTTAAATATTTGTTACCTTCTCGAGATAATAAATTGCCGTTATGTTATTAAAAAGTAATAATCAAAATCAAATATATAAATAACACATAAAACGACAACGTTATAGAACTGTTGTGATTACATATAAAATATACCGAATGGCTAAATACTGACTGTTATGCAGGGTGTTTTATAACACGTACATCAAACGCGGTAAATTATTAGATATAGATAAGACAAACAAAGAATTCCTATAACATTTTTTCCTCAGAAGCCTAATTTTTCGGAAAAAATTGGAAATAAAGAAGGGTAGGTATAACGTTGTAGCACATACAGGTAAGGTTTGTTATGTTCTTCAAAACAAGACGTTTTACTTAATAGCTGATCCTACAACCTGCAACCTGATCCTGGTTTGTTGATACAACAATACAATTATGAGGTCAGCTGCTAGTCAGTTGCAATTAAATAACCAAAACCTTGTAAAGTGATATGTATTAGCCTGCCGAGTTGACAGGAATTTCGGAGAACTTAGAATTAAAAAGAGGAATATTCGTCAAGAGCAAGTCTTTGTAAACGACGACATATCAACATAAGCGTTTTTGTTATCATAAACTATTAATAAGTAGTTGTAACAACGTACACGAAAACGTATTCTGTGTGCCTCATTTTTTAAGCATTAGTAATTTCACTCTTATATGATGTAATTTTATTCACTATGATGCTCACTACTGTAGTTTGTTTTTTCTCGTATGTTGACGTGATGATATAGTCGATCGGATAGAATAGCTCACGCACGTAACGTAACACTGTTTCTTGCAACGTATATTTTAAAATTCTAAGAATTTATTCTTATGAGAAGAGCCACAACTTCCTACAAGTCTACTTATAATACCTCCAGATTCGGGACATTCGTAAAATGTTAGAGAACGTCATCCCTTTTTTCTATTATTGATTTTTCAGATATATGATTAGTTTTTCTAAACTTAGATTCCATTTTTTATATTTCTTCATTATGGATTATCTAATTACAAATTACTGCTTCTGAGTCTTCTCAAAGAAAATTTATTATATAGGTATTAATTGAAACTATAGAGCCCACCTCATTATATCAAGTTCGAGATTGTTAAATAATCAACCTTATTTATAATATTTATCATTATTATTAGTTACTAGAAAACAATCAGTGTAATAACGCACCGGCAGCAGCCGCTATAGCAGTTAGTCTTAGCCTTCTTAGACTGCCGACGATATAAGTTACATTATCAACGCCATGGCGAATAGAGATAAAGAACACAATGCAATATTAAATTCTCCTACGTTAATTTACCAAGGAACAAATATTATCACCCCAATGGAAACAATAACACATCAAAAAGTTAAGCGGGGCAATTCTTCTCCTACGGACGAACCCAACAAGCGATATGTTCGACCCTGAAAAACTCATATCTAAAAATAAATTTCACGCCTTGAGCGTGCAGGTATCCTCGCTTGATAAGCCATCTGAGCCAACTCATACTATCAAAATTAAAATACCTTCAATCTTTTTACATGAAGCGATAAATTATCAAGAAGTAACGAAAGATATTAAAAACCTTAATATACAAGAATACTCAGCCACCTGTGTTGGAAAAATGTTAGAAATCACTCTTGAAAATTCAGTTGACTACAGAAAGTGTAACGGTACATTTTCTATCGGCCTTATGTACGTGAATTTTGCATGTATATTTATTAAAAAAACCTAAAGTTCGGTCCTGTAAAACTGCGCTTTACCCCTAGCCAAAACTTTGTCGTAAGAAACATATTTACAACGAACATTTTAAACGATTGCTTTTAAAATTCTACAAATTTAATGGGTGCGGAGACAATAAATAATCTTTTTAGACTTTTGTTAGTCTCCTCGTAATAATGGTGGCGTTGCTAAAAAAAATTAAAGAGACCTTGATCAAACATAAAACGTACTCAAGTCATCTCGTTTTATAAACACATTTTCGTTTGTATTCTGGGAATGCGTCAGTGAGGGATCAATTTCTTCTTTGTTCAGAAGGTGACTTTTGCACGTGGTCGAAATTCAGTTTAGTTTATTGTGTATTAACCCTGAAAATGGCACTCCTTGCAAGTCTAGACAACATACGGACGGGTTGTTTGCGCGCTATTTCTTCAATTACTGTTTTTTAGTCTATTAGGTCGAAATTCCCGCAGAATGCTAGCTAAAAACTTCCTTACGGCATAAAAAAATGTATATCTACGCGTGAAGATTAGGGTCGCAAGTGTTAAAATCTTTCGCGCGGCGACAGGGTAGCGTCACTTGATTCCCGCTTGAGCTTCGAGTCACACCGATTTTCCGTTTGATCTTCCAGTAAGGAGGGTCGATATTATTGAATTCTCGTTCTAGTTTAAATAATTAAAAATACAGTTCAGTTAAAGTTTTTGTGAATTTTGTACCCTGACCTCGGCAGGGTGCAGCTTTTTATGAATTTTGTTGTGTGAGTTAAGTTTCAAAAAAAGAATGTGTTTGAAAACTCTTCCGTTAAAACTTATGAAAAACCAGTCGACTTGGGTCGATGTTATCGATTTTCCGTTTGTTAGTGCCCGTTTAGAATTAATGGAAATTCTATATACAGTTCCGTACTGTTCAGTTCACCTTCGTAGTGAGTGAAATTTTTGGAAGCAATTTATGTTTGATAAATCTCGTTTGAAAGGTTTGTCATTACCGTTTCGTTAATAAACAACTGGGGTTGTTCTATCATGCTGAACTATTAAAGACAATTACCTCTCTCTGTTTGTGCTCCGAGATAGTGCAGTTTTGGTTAATGAGAATTTTATAGATTGATCTATAATTTTAAAGATAGTTTCCGGTTCTTCAGTATTTAAAAGCTAATAATTAGTGCTATACGGGAAGAATCTAATAATAGCAAGCGCTATTTGTGATTAAAATCATTTTATGTTTTTGAAAGACTTCATCTTTATGCTACGATTGTTTAATTTGTGCATTAATAAAGATGGTTTGTGGAGTTATTTGGGCAACTGGCCGTATTTGAAATGAATATCATCCTTGGGACCTGCTACTGTTATGTAATAATTTGAATGCAGTTAGAGTCAATTATGGTTTTCATGAATAAAGGCAACTTTCCAATTTCTAATGGTTTAGATCCAGTATGTTTTTCGTCAGGTTAATGCGGATAGAAAATTAAGGTATTGTACTTTATAGAAAATAGATTTTTATTGCAATTTAGTTTATGAATCCTTCATTACAAGGAATTTGGTGATTTTTTCTTTAGGAAGAGAGCTCTCATTAGCATTTAAAATTCAATTTATTATTATTGCTAGTGAATTTCAGAATAATTAATTTTGATAATATTTAGACTAACCGAATTTGCGTAATATCCTTCAGATATTTGTTTATTGAATTTCCAATTTAGTTAAGTTAATATAATTTCAACAATCAATTAAACTTTTTGATGAATAATTTTGGTTTGTCAATATCAAGTAAATTTGTTCTTTTTGGTTAATTAACGTCTTATGTAAATCTTTTTGAGTTGTCTTGGTTTAAATCATTTTAGAGCAGTTAAATCATTATTTAATGAATACTGATTTTATGTGTAATAAACCTATATTGTGTGTGTTTTATTATTTATGTGTATTGTTACTCCGTTTTATTTTCTTATTGTTTAATGAATGTTTTCAGTTTATATTGAGGATCTAAAAACGGAACCATGTAATTATGAACATTTTATTTCATTCTTATTCCAAAATTTTTAAACATAAACAAAATTTTTTTGTTTTCATTCTAATATTTAATTCATTTTCTGGTTAGTGAATTTAATATCTTTTAATAGCTTATTCAATTAACATCTTTGATCGTTTATTTTTAATAAACATTTTTAAGCTTCATAATCAGATGGCACCCTTTTTGAGTTATTATTTGTATTCTGAAACCCTTATCTACTCCTTTTCACAATTTATACAACTGTGGAACCAATACCTACGACCTGAATACTAAATTTGTAAGAAAGAGCTAAATCTCAGGCTGTGGCAAATATTTTGAGCATTTATGATAATGTAAGTATGAATAATTTTTATAGTTATGTTCTCGTGTAGAAAAACCAGTTGTTTCATTGATGGTCCAACGTGGGCAGATTTTAGATATTTCAAAAGCTAACAACCTATTATAACCAGCACCAAATAAAATATCATACTGTAACAAGAGAGAAAAAGAAAGAACCTCTTCTTCACACAACAAATGGAATATTCTACAGCATTCGAGAGAATGACGCATCGCACTAAGCATGTAAACCAGACGCGGTTTATCTAGTGCCTTCTAGAAATACATAGTAGGTTCCAGCTGCTTCTGGTACGATTATATGAGGGTATAAAATCGACTTCGCGGATAAAAGAGGATCAGTCAACAGCTAGTCATTAACTGTGTATTACGAAATAAATAGTAAATGTGAAGATAAATGTTGTATTAGAAATTCATAGTCTGTAAATAATAGTTTTAATGGTTTATAATTATAGCGTTAATTTATAGTGTATTCATTAGTGTTTGTAAATAAATAATAATTATTAATAGACGATTTAAACGGCACTTTTGTTATTATTTTAAAAAGAACGTTACAATACATATCGAAACCCGGACGAGTCCAAACTATCGGTTATAATTAGGAACCTACCGATTTCCATAAAAGAAGAAGAAATTAAAAAATAGCTATCCAAATCCTTTCAAGTTATCAACGTAACCCGTTTTCACAACAAAAACAAATCCTTAATTCCTATGTGTGCAGTCCTACTCGAACCCAACGATTAATCTAACGAAATATTTAAAATAAATCGCTTGTTTCACTGCGTAGTCACAGTCGAGCCTCGAAGAAAATCGGCAGACATCCCACAGTGTCAACGAAGCCAGCTTTACGGGCACACTAGAAATTACTGCAAACTACCACCACGCTGCGTTAAATGCTTAGGAAGCCAGTTATACACTAACTGCCCCAAAACACCCAACGATCAACCTCAATGCGTGAACTGTGGTAAAAATCACCCGGCTAACTTTAAAGGATGCGAATACTACCTTGAGCAAAAAGAAAAGCGGAAGCAGCCTCCAAAACCACTAACCAAACCGGTACCCACACCGAAATTTAAATACTCACAACAACAGTTTCCAACACTCCCAAAATCACGCAGAGAATTATACGAACCCCATCACAATTCCTCTAACTCCCAATCAGATAGATCTCCTTCAATCATAAATTCCCTCTCCAACGTCATCAGTCAATTTATTACCAACATTATCACCCCTTTCCTGGAGCAAATTAGATCCCACCTATTTCAACTAGTAACCTCCATGTTCTCCAATGGCGTCTAACACTACCACAAGCATAAATCACCTCCAAATATATCTTCCAGACCTACAACACCTTGAGGCTGCTGCGATCAAAATGGTTCTAACAGATAACACCGAAGTACTAATAGTAGCTGCTTATCAACCACCCAACAAACGCCTGATGCTTTAAGACCTGCAATCAGTCCTTGACTTAGGCTTCCCAACACTAATAGTCGGCGATTTCAATAGCAAGCATAAATCCTGGGGTTGTCGAGCAACTAATCCAAATGGCAACAGACTATATTCTGCAACAGCCGACCTCCCTATCCAAATCAATTACCCATACAGATTCGATCATCAGCCAAATATTCTCGACATTTATCTACAGCACCGAATCACGCAGCCTATCCATCATCAAGTTCTAGTCGAACTAGATTCAGATCACGTACCTGTTATTATCACGTTCAAAAACCAACTATATTTAGAGGTCAACGCACCGAGACTAATCAATGGACAGGTCAACTGGGAAATCTTCAAATTTCAAGTCAATAAGCAATTGGTACCTTTACAAAACCTATACAGTACCGTTGGAATAGATAAAGCCGTAACTTATCTAACAACATCGATTCAAAGAGCAGCTCGTATAGCTGCACTCAAAACCAACCGCAAACCAATAAATCACTATGCATTGCCTTTGTTCATTCAAAATCTAATTCGCCAAAAGCATCAGATCAGAAGATTGTGGCAACGAACTCGGCAACCACAGCTAAAACTTACCCTGTCACATCTAGCCCGACAAGTCAAATGGGAAATTGATAATTACAGAATCACTTCCTATAGGCGATACATAGGTGAGCTAGAAGCAGTTGACCCATCAATGTGGAGAGCACTCAAGCGAATTACCAACCATAAACCAACAATACCCATCCTTCGAGTGAACAACACCAACTACTCTAGCGGCGCTGAAAAATGCGAAGTTTTGAGCACTCACCTCGAAGAGGTCTTTACTGTTACAACCAGCAATGCAAATACCGCCTTCACAAATTCTATCGACCAAAGTGTACCACAACACCTCCCCTATAATGGGATACCGTTCAAACCACTACACCCGAAGAAATAACATCAATAATCCAGCACTTGCCTAAGAAGAAAGCTACTGGACCTGATATGATAACCAACACAATTCTAAAAAATGTATATCGTCGGTCTAATTCTAATACCCCGTAACCCCCAAATCTCAATTTTTCAGGAGAACAAGAAAATGCCACCAAATGTAAAACAAAACTTTTTTAAATGATTTGAATTCCTGAAATTTTGTTAATTAAATTTAAACAGACAAATGTATTAATTTATCGCGCGATTCACCATGCATACATTATTAAAAAGTGGGTTACCCATATCCCAAAAACTGTACCAGGTTGGGATACGAGGGATTTTTTAAATCGCTATAGAATAAAACTGGAAGCCCTGTGGTTTACGAGGAGTTTACTAATCGACTCAGCGCACTTTTTACCATGGGAATACCTCATAACCCCAAAATCGCAAAAAAGTGGGTTACGAGGTATTAGAATTAGACCGACGATATCTTACCTCGCCTCTCTTTTCAATGCTTGTCTCTCCATTGGTTACTTCCCTAAGAGCTGGAAACACGCACACGTATTACATTTTCACAAACCCGGCAAATGTAAAAACAACCCAGCCTCGTATCGACCAATAAGCCTCCTTTATACCCTATCAAAGTTACTTGAGAGAATTATCTACAGCCGCCTAAATGAACATATAACCCAACACTCCCTTATTCCAGCATTCCAATTTGGCTTCAGGGCCAAATACTCAACAGTACATCAGCTCATCAGAATCAACGAAACTATTGCCCAAGGCTTCGAAGATAAAAAATACACCACCATACTATTCCTCGATGTTGCCTAGGCCTTTGACCGGGTCTGGCACAAGGGATTATTACATAAAATGATACAACTGAAAATCCCAGAGTATATCATCAATATAATTTCGAACTTTATTACTGGAAGAGCGTTTTCAACTAAAGTAAACTCAGCCCTCTCCACCTGCAAGGACATTAAGGCAGGGGTTCCCAAGGATCTGTCCTTGGCCCCTTGCTATTTAACATATTTATGACTGACATCCGACAATTATCACCCAAGACCACGATCTAGATACTGCAATCTCAGCACTCCAAAATGCTACAAACACACTACAACAATGGTTTGACCGATGGAACATTATCCTAAACCCTTTGAAATGCACTGCAAAAATATTTACCCTCAGAAGATACGTCAACCCAACCTTGATTGTCGTCAACGGAACTCCAATTTCATGGAACCCTAAAGGCAAAGCAGTGAAATACCTAGTAGTGTACTTGGATCAAAGACTGACATGGGGAATTCATATTAATACCAAAATCAACAACTGCCATAACAAGCTGAGACTAATCTATCCAATACTGAACAGGAATTATCCATTAAAAATCGAGTGCACTATGTTAATTTACAAATCTATCCTAAGATCGTCCTTCATCTATGCCTGCGCAGTGTGGGGTACTGCATCGAACACCCACATCAACAAACTTCAAGTGCTCCAAAATAAGGTCCATAGGGTGGCAACGAACGCACCCTGGTTCATACGCAATGACCAACTGCGTCACGAATTGAGCATGCCACACATCCCGGATTTCATAAAAGCCACCACAAAAAAGTTCCTTGAAAACCTAGCGACCTGCCCAGCTGCCGATCACTACATGCTTGGCCAGCGATCTACCAATCTTCGCTTAAAACCAAGGCTACCTCAAGACGTATTTTTAGGTGACAGTGACTAATTCCACATCATACACTAAATATATGTTAACTTTATTCTTATTGTGATATATTTATGTATATATAGTATGTATTTAAACTCTACTGTGTATGGCCTTAGTGTGCCGATCCGGTGTATTTAAATATAAAAAAACAAGCGGACTTAGTAGGACAAGGACTTAGTAGGACAAGCGGACAAGCGGGTAGTAGACGGACATCAATCACTTGCTAGGAAACGAATAGAACACATATGCCTATTAGCAGGAGTTCCCAAAGTTTTGCCTAGGTGGACCAAATTGTGAATTCCAAAATATTTGGCGTGCCAAAAAAGAAGTTTTATGGAAAAGTACCGTCAAATCGATAAAAAGTTAGACACAAGGGAAATATTTATGGTAATTTTGTAACATAATCGTTCTTGATTTATGACAATAATTATTAACACATGCTAATAGTATTAGTGTAAAAATACATTATAATAGTATTTGAAAATAATATCCACTGCGTATACCACAAACTTAGATCAGATCAGATTGGTTCTAATAACGCTTAGTTTAGTTTTGTTTTATTTAGAATATTAGTTTTGGTACTTCTTCGGCCCATTCATTTATTAGAATTTTTTTATCAAATAAGAAATTTTTTATATATAATTGCTAGCTCCTTGCTGTGTTGTCATATCGTGTAAATTTCGAGTGAAAGACTTTGGGGTTTTAGTTGATTCTGTTTAGTAATTACACTGCAATGAAATTCAAAAAAATACAAAAAGAGAAATGTCAAAAAAGGAGGATCAACAAGGGGAGGAGAACGAAAAAGTAATATATGAGAACAATTTAGAGGCATGGAACATAATCTCACCTATAGAGAAAGCAATGGAATTAATAGAAGAAATGGATAAATATAATTACTAGAAATATTAGGAATTTCGAAAACAAAATAAATAGCTTCGACATGGAATTAAAAAAATATGCTATAAATACTGTTTGTACAACTGAGGAGTACCTCCTGGACAGGGAGCAAAAGAAGCAGTAGGAGTAGTGGTGAAAAGGAAAATAACAGAATGATAATAATTTGCGAGTACTATCAAGAAAATAGTGATGTGCATAGAATTAGAGAAAAGGGTGAATTTAATACAGATCTACGCACCAATAGAATGAAGGTAATATAAGAGGAAACGATGATGAATTTCAACAATGCATTACAAATGCAAAGTAGATAAGAAACGAGAGAGCAGGAAATACTTAATAATACGATTGCAATAATAGGAAATGATCAAAATGTTGGACAATGATGTAGGATGATAGTATGGGAAAGAACTACTAACAGAAATGAAAGAAAATTAATTGACAAAAATGATAATGATAATTTTCTTTCAGGTAGATGTGTGATGATAGCTGCCTTCACTTTCTTATATGTACCAACTACTGTTGACTTACACCTTTTACCGAAATCCTTCCATCTACCTTATTTACTTTTGTAATGGCCATCCCTGCTGCATCTACGATCCAAGTTGACATTACAATTAAGAAGCTTTTGATATAATTATTATACGTGTTTGATACAGAGAATTAACTATGACGTTCACGTAAACAATGTTCTTTGACTAAATATCATTACAGTGCACACATACACACTCAATACACAGCTCAAGAAATAAATTTAAAAAGCAAAATATACTATACTGTACACACAGCACTTGTACACCACCTAATGCAACAAATACAAACGGCAGTAGAAGCAGAAATAAGTACCAAACACAGATTAGTAGTAGTGGCAATGAGATATAGCAGGATCATAATATAAGAGAAAAAAGAACACCAAGAACTGGCAATTTACAAGTTAAGAGATGCAGGAAAGTAAGAGAAAGCTACCAGGAACTAACAGACGCAGAATTTTCAAACAAGAAGGTAGTGAAAGGAATTCGGAGAAATACTTTAGAAAAATGCATGAGAAATTTGCAGTAGAATGAATAATTATAGCAAAAGAACAAAATGGTGGAATGAAGAGGTAAAAGCAGTAATCAGTAACTAACAAAAGTACCCAAAAACCTTGAAAGAAGTAGTGTAAGGAAACTCATTGATAGAATTGATAGAAGTATTTAGTTATACTATCAAAGGATTATATAGGTAAGTAATTTCTGTTCCTTCAAGAAATTTTATTATAACACTTGTACTTCCACTTTGCTCTGCATTTAAAAGATAACTACACTTAATTTTACTTGAATAAATACGTAGCAATTATTTAATTTCGCTTTGATCACTGAAATTTTCTCTTGAATCTTCTTGTCGCCTGGATTCTGCGAGACATAAATATGAATTGGAGTTTCTTAAACAGAATGTTTGTTAATCTTTATGCAACTAATAATGATTGAGATGCTTTTAATGGTAATTTTGTATTAGTAGTTCTTTTTCCATCATGCACTATATTTACAATTTTGTGTGACACATGATAGTTATTTTATAAGTATTTAATTTATAGTTTCATGCAGAAATCTTCTTTAACAAAATTTTTCTTCTCTTTCGTTTTTTTTTATCAAAAGATTTTGTTATTTGTTACTATTTTGTTTTTCCCTCCAGGGAGAACATTTTTTAATACTTTTCGAGGCTACCTTTCCTTATCAATCGCCTTCAAAGTATCACTATTAACCAACAAGAGATTCAATCTCTATGCCTACTAAAACAATCCTCTTAACCTTTTGTTTTGTGTGTTTGATGGTTTGTCATTACATATCTATAAATCTTAAACACTAATCTGTTATAATTCCTCTTCTCTTTTTAGCTTGCTACAAACCTTGGATGTACAAGAATATTCATAAAGAAGTTCATATATGGGGTTACATTAATCAATAGAAGAAAATAATGCAGTTATGCACTGTTTAATACTATATGCACCGTGTAACAGCTCTCGCTTTAGAAGAGAAACAGGAAATAAAAATTTACAAAAAATTTAAACATTACAACAAAAAAAAAAGATCCCCTGAAAAGATATAGATTTTTCTTTTTTAATTAGGATTTACTACCATTTTGGCAAAAAAGCAATAGTAACACAAAGGAAAAGTAAATCTTCCGAATGTCCCGTATAATACGTTTTCAAAAATAAAACGGAAGAAAGATAAAAATAATTCAAAAAGAAAATTGATTATCTGACGTATCCTTGATTGGACAACTCGAAACCGCAAATAAACTTCGTCGTAAATAAAAACACATGAGAATATGTGAATGGCTGAATTCTACAGGTTGCCAATTTTATTTTATATGTCGTCTGATATTTTTTTTTTGTTATTTTGGTAGGATGCTGTTTTTAATGTAATAAAATTTCGAGTTTATATTTCTCTTTATTTAATTTAGCTTCTGATCTTTTATAAAAGCATATATGTATACAACAAAAGGGAATGGAAACCTACATCTTTTGACCGAGAATGTTGTTCATGAAAGCCTTGAAGCGATGAATCCTTCCCATAACGCTAAAGAATTGAGAGATACAGTACAAAGAAAAATGATGAAATTCATAGTGCCATGTGCCGTATTGGCCGAAAAGGAAAATTGATGCAGAAGAAAAGTAAAGGAACGTCAGCAATTTTGAGAGTAGGATTTCCTCTTTTATACGAAAAATCCATAAATTGAAAGAAGGTACTACAGCCCAGCAACTTCTCGAAAACAAAATAAAAGGGCTTTAAGCACTCGTTCGTCCGCGGAAAGTTCACTAATGTCATAAAATTGAGAAAATTCCATTTTTTCCTCTCTGAAGTGTTCTTGCCTTGGAGGGAGTCTTTCATTTTATGAAACCGAGAGTCAATGGTGTGTGAAAAGATAAGGCTGGCCTGTGGTCATCTAAACGTACCGCAATTTAGAGGAAAAAGGAAAATAAAAATAGAGACGCTTCTCTATCATGAATCTAGGGATATCAGAGAAAAAATGGGAAAACATATATAAATTTCTTTGAAGTTAGCCGTTTTTTTATTCTATTGTTATATTGTTTAATAATATTTTACAGTGTTCTGAACGTTGAGCTTTTTTTGTATTAGAAAGGGAAGGGGTGTGCGATAAATTTCAGGGTTAAAAAGTTCGTGATTTTATATTAGGAAAAAGACGTTGAAAATGTAACAACTTCACAGTATTAAATCATCATTAATCTCACGCACACTACCAAAACACCAGAATGAAGCCTGTAATGCCAGGTGCACGCGTTTGCGGTAGGCTTGTCATGTTAGAAACCAACAAATAGGACGCTGAATACAAATCATCATTATACTTTCATAACCTAATAATAAAGTTTGCGGAAATTTTTTGTTTGAGTTCGTCTGGTTCTTAATTTTTTTTGTTAAAATTATCTATTGTAATAAGAGTTACCGAAACTGGAATACTTCAGCTTTTCAGTGTTTAAATATCAGTAGCTTATATCATATTTTATGCACCAATAGCTTTTTTGTAATTTATTGTTGCCTATCGTGGAAAATTTGGGGAGGAAACAAGTCTTTGCTAAAACTAGTGAGCTACTTAATAGAGTAAAATTATAATCCCACTCATGAATAAGAATATGTCAATAAATAGGTTTACAAGCCTTAGTGAACTACAGCGAAGGAAATAGGCGTAGAAGAGAATAGACTAAGAGAAAGTCGTAAAGAAAGGTAAGGAAATCACTAAATCACAAACATACGTTTACGACATTCAACTGGTGCCAGTGTGTCAACGCTGGTGCCAAAACTGTAAGTGTATGTTTAATGTGTAGTGGGTGAGTACAAAAGATCGCTTTATTTTGTTTATAAGATTAAAACAACCACGCAACAATAATGAAATTAAAAACATTTTGCATATCATCGTTAAGTATACAATATGTTTTTAGGTTTAGTTTAGTTGGATAAGTTAAGGAAATGCGAATGGACGGCCTTGGTTCCAGTGACAAGTCCAAAATTCGTTA
Organism: Agrypnus murinus; assembly: GCA_929113105.1. Lineage (NCBI taxonomy): Eukaryota > Metazoa > Arthropoda > Insecta > Coleoptera > Elateridae > Agrypnus > Agrypnus murinus. The sequence goes on from OV816025.1 coordinate 188,504,673, forward strand.
AATTATTTATCTATACTAATATTATAAAGAGGAAAGATTTGTATGTTTGTAACGAGTAAACTCAAAAACTACTGGACCGATTTCAATTCGGTCAATAAATTCTTTCACCATTAGAATGCTACATTATCCCTGAGTAACATAGGCTATATTTATTACTAGAAAAAATTAGGGATCTCTACTAAAACTTAAATAATGTAACCCAAGGTGTACAAATATTAGCTATAAAATGTCTTTCATCGCATGCGCTGCGGAAACTATTGGGGATAGAACAAAAAAATGTTCTACAATATTAAGGAGCATATCAATATCTACAAAAAACTTCAAGATACCGTATGTCCAACTATTGTAGTTATGTCACTATAACTACTTTTGTACATTTTAAAAGTTGACAGAAATGCCGACCATAATCAGACCATGTTATCCATACCTTTGTATTAATCCTTATCCAAATAAATCATTTCGTATTCAAGACTGTTTCAATACCTGTAGATTACTTTTTGAATCATTCAAATAGGATATTCCATTCAAAAGATATTACGAATTTAAAAATGTCAATCTGAACAAAATACTAATAGTAAAATAAACGCCGCTGCGCCGTAGCCGGTGTGGCCCCACGCAGAGCAGCGGCCAACACGGCGAGGGAGGGGGCACCAAAGTGCGGGAGAGGGGCGTGTACATGTAAGAAATAAGTATTTCGACTTCATAAGAAAAATATAAATAGTAATTTGAAAAAAAAACTACTTATGTCCTGCATAAAGATACATTTACTCTACGTTTATCCCAAAATGTTTAAAAATAAATGTCCACCCGTGTGAAGCCGGGACGGACCGCTAGTATACTATATCCTAAAGGATAATAAACTAGATTGTTTACACATGTTACCATAATCTGTAGTCGACAAAATTTTTTGAATACATCTTCAACTGTTTTTATAACGACGCCATTCTGTGTTACAATGGATGATGTTAGACACCCTTGTGTGGCCTTCTAACTATTGTAGCGATTCTAACTATAGCAAGTCCATTGCTTTATGTACAAGCATCTAAGGGAGCTTAGATGTTGATTAATGTTAATCTTTCAATAAAAATTCCAAATACTAAGTACATTCTCCAATGCAACAATTTTCCCAAATTATTTAGAACGATTATTTTATTTAATACAAAATTCCCGAAAGACATAACTTATCAGAACTGATTAGAGTCACTGACTGCATGCTGATGTGCTAATTATTACTTAACGATTTAGCAAGGCTAATATGACGCTATTTTATTCTTTTTTTTCAGTGTAAATACATAGGATAAAATAATAAAAAATAGTATGATATTAGCCTTGCTGTCCTAGATCATTATAAAACAAATAATATATGTGCAAGTATTATATGTACAACGTTAAAAAATTTTTATAAAGCATGTCTGCAGCAGATTAACACATTGTTGGATTGGTTGGCGAGACACTTCCAAAAATCGGGGGAAGGTGTACTCTAAGATGGAAGTCGGCGTATACTTCCGAATCGTTGAAGTTTTTCATAGGACATTTCACTAACGTCGAAAAGGTTTCCGACTTATCAGATGTATCTTAGACGACACCTAGGGACATTTTTAAAAGTTTCTCCTAAGGTTTTTTTTATCCTGTCCAGATATGACTATTTAGCCTGAAAGATCATATTTTTTAGTGGGACTGGCTGTTTAGGTTGTGACTGTTTCTTTCTGTTAGATATCACATATTCTGTATGGTGCATTTTCCATGAAACACCCGGTATACGCATAATAGAAAGCTTAATCTTTGGAACGCTATAAAACTTCTTTCTAAGAATCATTCATTTTTTTCAAGTATTATATTCACTGGAAACCAACTGATATTTATTTTATCCCTACCTTTTGGTTTTACCATAAGTGAATAATAACTTTGTTTTAAAATATATTTGTTTTTATATGAAGTGTATGCAATACCTACTTTTTGTTTGTAAGAATGAACAAACTTAATTATCTCTTTGGTCTCAAGTCTTTGGTGGTCAAGTTTATGGTAGTACATATGTCTGAAGTGCTTTGACACTTTTACAACTTGTCGAACCTATTGAAAATTATACAGCTTTCCTTTTAGAAATGGTAATGCGAATTTCTTGCATGCATGTTCAATTACTAAAGTAGTACGCCAGACAATTGACACCTTAACAATTATGCAAAGAATAACATGACAGCTTACTAGAAAGTGAAATAGTGAGTGATCCTAAATAACTGGCATTTGGTTTGTGCTGGATTTTGTTATTATTTTAAAAGTAAGATTAGAAGCTCCATCTGTTTAATGAAGTGTTTGCTATAAATTGTTGAATGCAGGTGTGTAAAGTTACTGCATGTTACACAACAATGAAAATGAGATATTTCATTAATAAAAATGTTTAAGTATTTAATTAATACTAATTATTAATATTTTCTATACCCTAATAGGTAAGCATATGATTCTACAAACTGAACACAATATTAATATACAAAACAATTTACAATAGGCATACCAAAATCTTCTATTTATAATATTTCTTAAAAAATGGATCTATGTTATTATATGCTGTAAGTGTTTCTTGTTTTAATTCCTCCACATTTATACCACAGTTATTATACATTTTAAATTTGAGATAACTCCGAACAAAACCATTCGGAGATAAATCAGTTGATGCTGGTGGCCAACGTAGTGTACCATATGTATCTCCCAATCCAGCGACCTGTTTGTTTCATCAAGAAAACGTGCAATAGCTCTGGCATAATGAACCATTACAAATATTCAATCTTTTGATTTGTGCCAAAATATGTTCAAATCAGTTTTAAAAATTTAGTTTCTTTCAGATTCCCAGCAATGAAAAAGCCCCCACAAGGAGATTGTTAACAATTTTTGCACACGAACTAATTCTTTTGTTATACTGTGTACGGGTTAAGTTTTGTACATAGTAATTAGTGTGTAATCAGTGTATATAGAAATAAAAGGACGTATAGTGAGCAGAATAGTTTAAATTTGTAATGGAATGGATACGAACTGATGAAACTGAAAATTTACAGAGTTATTTATAAAAACAAGTTAAACATGGCAGCTTCTTTTTCTTTTGGTCGTACTCATCGACACGACAACCATCACAATAATGTTTTTACTATTATGAAATGTATGTGCCAATCGATTGAGGTGGCCTATCAGTATATTTAGCAGCAACTAAACACCTCACGTGTCAGTATATCTTTTTTATCCAACACTTCTATATAGATACCATGTTTACTATGGTCATTTTAAATAAGGAAAGTGATTGTTTACTCTTGTGTTACATTATAACCTACGTTGCCCCTAGCAACGTGGGTTATTTTTAAAAAACTCACTCCTTCAAAAATAACAACCAATCACCAGCTTACGTTACTTAATATTATTAAAATCCAGTCATCGTGCTAGAGTATTACCAAGGTCCATTCATGTGTATGTATACCTAGTTTTGGATATAATTATGCATGCATCATCGGACCTTGGAGTATTACCGTCAAAACTACAGACTAACTATACATTGCAAATTCGATGTTTAAACTTAAATAAAGAGGTGTTGGATAAAATTTTGTATGGCACTGCCGGCCCTCGAGGGTAAATTTTTCGTTCGTGGATAATATCTTACTTAACTCACTTGTACCATATATAACTATTATTCTCTTTTGATATACATTATGTTTAGATAAACTTATTTAAGAATTGATGGGAATTTTTATAAATGAAGTTATTAAAACTATTTTAAAAAGTAATTCAATTTTTTACTAAGCTGTCAAAATAGATAAGATTGGTTGCATAACTGTCAGGGATGTCAATGTATTTGACGTTTTAGTTTAATATTTGAACCACGACCTCCTCGATTTCGACGTTTGACGTCAAACGAAACGTCAAATCAAGGAGGTCGTGATTTAAACATAGGCGTTTTATATGCAGGAAATTTGCATGTTCAGAGTTATAAACTTCGCTTTATATACAGATTACCCGAAAACCAATTTAAACATCCATAAACGAATGAGTGCAACAAGGAAGAGATAAGCAATATGTGTGTACTAATTTTCTTATGTCTAAAGATTACGTCTAATCTCGCGAATTCAAACTCTCTGGGGTACTACTACTTTAGTTCATTTCTTATATAATTTATATTCATTATTATCTAAATAATCATAATTTGATATAATAATCTTTTTAATTTGCTTTAACCACAATTGTGTAAGTTATAATAATAGTTAGGTATTTGTGTATTTAGTGCGCGAAATGCTACTTTGGTGGTCAAGAATGAAAGTTTTTAGATGAGGCGTAGCCGAGTCAAAAACTCATTTGAGACCACCAAAGTTTTTTCCAGCACGAATTGCACACAATGTTTTTTCTACAGCGTTATTGAAATAATCGAAAAAGTAGAAGAAAAATCATAAAAGATTATACAAGGAAATTTTTATTTTATTGCAAAGTGGACAGTTTCGTTGTTGCTACGGAAACGACATTGCTCAAATATTACATAAATCGCATAAATGCACAAAATATTTTTCACTCTAAAGCGAAAAATATTTCGTGCACGTTGTCAAGTAAACAAAACCAATGTGGCATTTTGCATACAGATATTAATGAAAACATGTCATCATTTTTTGACAGCTGTAGAAACAATATATTGCTTAATTTGAAATCTAAAGCTATTGGTTCATACAATATTACCCTTGGCAATATACACCGCAATGGTGAAACACTGTAGTTCGATTACAGATAAATTTATTGCGAAGATTGTCAGTTGATTTTCAGTTGTTGTATTGATGCTAGTTACTTCGCTAAAACTTTGCAAAGGTGCCATTGTACAGTTGCGATCATTCGCTAAGGAACCACGAAAAATAGTGAAAATAGATTTATGAATTGGGCAATTATAATGTTAAACAATGAAATGTTCTTGAATACCATATAATAAACTTACATTTACATTGTACAAAAAAGAAACTGGGAAATCGGCGGGGTTACGCAATGTTCCATATTAGATCACCTATTATTTATTTACGAATATATGATAGAAACTTTAATGATATAATACAGACATATGACGACATAAACGAATCTTGGGTCAATCACGCAACTATCACTCAAGTATAATCCAAAACTTAATAGTAACAAATTAGATTTATTACTGTTTGGAAATTACATTCACATTACAATTGTCAAAGATGATCACAATACAAGCAATAGAGCAGTTGGTTACAATTGATTCAGCAAAACATTTTTAGGTATCATTAAATATAGTAACTACACACAAAAAAAAGAATCGTTAATTTAATCTTATGTATTTGTTTAAAGACAAATTATTGTTTTAAATAAATATTTGATTATTTTAAATATGGTAAATGTAAATTAATAAGACTGTTTTATTTATTTCAAGTTTTATAAGTAGGTATTTGTTTAAAAAGTAGGCTTAAGTTGAGTATTGCAGATGTTAAATTAAAGTTTATACAGTTAACTGAACTATTTATAAAGAGGAAAAATTAATTCTTTTGGAAATATTATGTTAATTAATATATTGCATTGCTGCAAAATATACCAATAATTAAATTAACATTACAAAAAGCCAATCTTTTCAAAGGATTGTTCCAAAGCAACTATCAAATCGTTTCAGTCATACCATTGTTGAAATTGGCCAATCACGTGATGATTATGACATGCGTCGTTCGAAGCATACACTAGATGCGTTTGTAGATGAAGCGTGTTTTCACTCCTGCATGCATAGATTAATTAATAATCTTGCATCGTCCGATCTGACTTTGATGGGACTCGACAAAAAGGTGTAAAAGTTTTTAGTGAAAGTGAAGTGTTTAGACAAAGTGCTTAGTTTGTGGAATATGTGATTAAAATAGTCATTTAAGCAATAGAATAGGTCTCATGTGTCAGCCATATTGTTTGACATGAATTGAAAATTTCATATTTTCAAAAATTTAAATATTGATATCATGCACAGAAAAAGTTGCATTAGTCAAATAAATTTAACTACAAACAAAACAATTTGTTTTATATATACGCAAATAAAAATGTATATTTAGAATGCGAATAATATTTTCTTGTAGTAAATAAATATTTTACATAGCAAGAGTATGACTACTTGAATCAAGCAATTCAGAAACAGTTCAATAAAAAAATTAAGTCTTGGATTAAGTAAATACAATTATTTAATGCTTAACGTAACGATTGATTGAAAGGTTGAATAGTTTTGATGAAACACACTGTATCGTTGTAATAAATGTTCTGTTTAGTTAAGACAAACTTTCTTTGTTTTGAACTAAACTGTGTATTTAAATAAAACGGTTATTGTTTCATGCCGCACTGCGAAAAGTATTTAGTTGGCCCGATTAAATTTATTTAATTCAACTAAATATTTAGTTAAATCAAATAAAATTTGGTTTATTTAACTAAATATTTAGTTGAATTAAATAAATTTAATTGGTCCTAATAAATGCTTTTCTCGGTGTAATAGTATCAATATTTTACTTGTAAAACTTACTACTTATGAAATAAATGGAATCAGTTAAGAGTAATTAGTAACGAGTCGTTTTTATTGTTAATATTAAATATCAATTTGTTTTCAATATGATTATTTTGGATTATTTTTATTTAATAAATCCTTCTTCAGTTGAAATTACGTTCTAATAGTTACACTTAAAACTTTTTTCAATAAGAACACATATTCGAAAAAATATAGTTCAGATCAAATAATTATAAATTCATTTTAAATAAAAACAATAACAACTGTTACTTAGCGATGGAATAACAAAAATCAAGTGGTGTGTTTAATCCACCACAAAATATTAAAACATTTAAAATAATTTAATCTTATAAACAACAAACTTTTTTAACTATTATAATGTAATTTCAACTGAAGAAGGATTTATTAAATAAGAAATATCCGAAATGATCATATTGAAAAGAAATTGATATTTTTAATTATTATTTTCCTGTATCACCTGGAATCATTATCATTGTTATTGTAAGAGCGTGCTATTTTACGATGACAAGAAATTTTGTATATTTTTTCCTACATTTTGTATAATATAATATGTAATGTGTAAATATGTTTTAATTTCTAAAGATTCTAAATCAGTTTTTTTTTCTGAGATCTTTTATAGTTAAACATGATACCCTTTATAGTGAAAATAAGTATATTTATATTATTAAACGATATTTCTTCTACAACACCACAAATTATTTATGTATAAATGTATATGTATATTTATAACGACTTTTGTTCGTTCTTAATAGACAAATTGTATGTGTCAATACAATGTTTTGTTTTATTATCAATGAGAAAAAAATTTACTTGGATCAATTAATTCAGTTAAATATTTAGTTAAATCAAATAAAATTTAGTTTATTTAACTAAATATTTAGTTGAATTAAATAAATTTAATTGGTTCTACTAAATACCTTTCTCAGTGATACCTAATAATAATACTTTAGGATGTATTTAAAGGAAAATGTGGCATTTTATATAGAATCTCTTATTTTTTTTGTTAAATTGTTTGTTAAGTTTATGCTTTAATAAAATATCTTTACATTATGTATTTCTTTTAATTACATTAACATGAAGAATACCAAACAAATGTACCATGTGTAGAAATTATTTAGGAACAAGTATCTTTTAATGTAAAATTGTATATTAAAAATTGAAATTAATATTAATTTAATATCAAAATGTTGAATAATTTGCCGACAGTTAAGTCTTATCAGAAGCAATAACAGTTATATTTTTGGAAGTAAAGTTTCTATCCATTGGCGGATGGATAGAATCGATTGGAAGATTTTACAAAATTTGTGAAAATTGCCTTTTTCCAATAAATAGAAAAATGTATTTAAAAATGTAACTGATATGCTTCTGATAAAACGTTTAATTCTTTAGAAATCATTTATTAAGGCATTTTGGATATTAATTAACTGGCATTCCAATTTTTTATATTACACAGTTTCACATACAAATTCCTGTTTCCTATACACCGTGACCCATTAAGACATAGTCAGACTTTGCCAGTGGTTAGATAACCATTAAAGAAAGAAAATTCCTATATACCATTTTTCTCGTATTTCTATATTTTTGGAGAAAAACGGCATCGAAGTTCAGCCGAATGTTTTCAAATTTAATAGTATGAATGCACATGACACATTTTAAAAGTTCAAGCAGATATTCAATACTACTAGAATGTGCAAGGATAGCGTAAAGTAATAAAAACGTCTTTATTTTGGCCAAGTGTTTCGTAGAATAACAACAGATAAACAGAATTAAATAAACAAAGCATGTTGAGAACGACCTCTCGATGGATATTGTTTCAAAAATGGTATTTTTGTTTTGTGTTGTTTCTGATTACTAAGACAATTTCAAATTCTTTTAATAGACACATTAACCCCTATGTGTAATACAATACTGCAGGTTTGTGAATAAAAAATTATAATACTCGTGATAGTGACACATCTTTTGAGGTCAAGATCAAGGAGATACCCGATACTATTTGGTTTCTCAAATGATAACAAATTGCAAACCCCTTACACTGCAGCTTTTAGTAATAAAACGTATAACAGTACTTGTACTTGACTTTGTAAACAAATCCATCAATCATTCAGGGTCGTTGAATTAAAACATCAAAAAGAATAATAATGTTTTAATAATGAAACATTCTAGAATTCCAATAAAAATAACAATACCTATTGATGGATACATCAAATTAGCTAAACATGTCTTATCTTAATTAAAACTAATATCTGTTTATTAACGCATACACATCGAATTTAATGATACATTAAATAGGTCAGTATTAAAATGATGTCATTTCTGTCTGCGTTTACTATTAGAATAAAGGGGAATCCCGCGGATTAATAGATCGTTTTGTTTTAACATCTAAAAATGGAATGTGCGTCATTTGCATCCTTGTGCTTGTTTAAACAGATGTCACGTTTTTACTGATGGTGTCAATTTCTAAAGATCTTGCATTTATTTCTATTCGACTTAACTACACTGACCTGCATCAATTATACGTACTTTTCTGAAAACGTCGGTCAAAATTTTCGAAATTTTCAAGTTCATTTAATCAAAAAAAGTTACTAAGGTTTTATGTTTCTAATAACCAGAGAAGCTTATCCTCAAAGTCCGATCATTGAGTACTGAATCACCGTGTATAATTTTCTACAAATGGCATATCCATAAAGGAAACTGAAATATTTAATATGCTTAAATAAACAATATAAGAATTGTAATCTTGATTCTTTGATAAGGTAAGTTTAAGCATTCATTCAACTTGCATGAAGATTGTAATAATGTTACATTAATTCTTTAAAAAGGTAAATTCAAGCAATGCAACACACATTTAATCATTAAAGAAGGTTAATTTAAAGTTATCAGAAATTTATATCAACTAATAGAACGCTTTAGTGTAAATACTAAAGTGTAACTGAAAATGCAATACGCAATTGTTTAAACCAAATGTATTTTAACAATTAAATTTAAGTACTTCTTATATTTGGTTCAGTTATATCATTGCCTTAAAATTTAATCTACAGATTTATTTAGAAGAATGTTAAGATATACTTGGTTATATATGAACTTATTATAAGCTTGCTTTAAACGTCTTCTATTTGGATCAACTAATTGTTTTTTTGTGTGTAGCAATTTAACGAAGGTTTGTAACATTACCTATTAAACAAACGTCAAATTAATTATACTTTTTGATTGCTTTTCATTACTGTTATTACTTAGATCTATCAGTAGCGCTTTCAGCTTTAACCGCATTTGTTTGTAAGAATTAATCTATGATACAATTGTTTTGTTAACGCATAGTTAGACTTGACTAAGGTTTCTTAAATTTCGTGAACGGTATGTATGAATAAATTTTCTTCGTCGTACTGTAGACACATATGTACTGTCGGTAGACATATACTTCTGTTCGACGTTTGGAAGTAAAATGAAAGCTAAAACCGGCTTTTGCTGCTATCTAGTTGGAATATTTTGTAAGAAATCTCTATTTTGTGATTAGCTAACTGGATAAGTAACAATCCCTACTGTACGAGTATTAGCCGTTTTCAATTAGTTCTTGTGTGGCTTCTAAATAATTTGGAACGTATAAGAATTAATATTGTATGATATCTAAAAAACTGATACATCAAGAAGAAGTTTCTGCGACTGTGGTATACGTTAGGAAATCACTTTCCTCAGTGTCTATTCCTTTCGTGTACAGTATATAAAGGAAAAGTAGTTGAGTGAAGAACGTATATTACAAACGATATGCGTTTTGTTAGGCACTCCTTAGCAGACATAGATGCAAATATGGAGAACCTATTAAACAAAACAGTAACATGAGAGAGATTTATTTAGAGATTATTTGGAATTAGAAGAATGCCGACCTTTACACTAAAAAAAGCTCTAAATAATTTTGTAACACCTTCCTAACATGTACTACCAAGCCAAAAAAACAAAAACACCAATTTCTTAATATTGTAAATAGATTTATTGATTTAAAATTAAGATTGCTGATTAGTGGAGTAACCTTACGGTTTTATCTCGGAATCGGTCCACACTACTTCGATTTGAATAATTTTTTGTAAGTCTTGTAAATATAAAATAGTAAAACCTTTACAAATTAGAAATTGACGCTCAGAACGAGAAATGTGGTGAAACTCGAATAACCTAAAACCATAACCAAGTGGTTCCGCACCGGATGCTCGACCATCTCAGAACAGGATAATTTTTGGTGTGTTATCACATCTATGTCTTGGTAGTTCGAAGCCACTATTAATTTATTTTTATTCCTTTTGGTTTAAATACGGTAGCCATATTTGTTTCGTGGTGCACGACGTTTCTTGCACTTTTCTATGTAAACGAAAATCTTGATATCTCAAGAACAGTTGGTCGTAGAAAGTCGCGGTAAAAACCGTTGCATTTTTCACATTTCGAACTACATTTGCTGTTCTAAAGATAAATTTCGTAAGATGCTTCCTTCTGGGCGCAAATTAAGTCCGAAGTTTAACGCCCTTTTTGCAAAATTTTGGCTTTTTAGAGTGTCATATTTCCAGGCAATGGCGAAGTATCAGCGCTCATTCTTTTTAGAAAAGTACACAGTTAAGGATAGTTTACCTATGTTCAAAATATTTCAAATCTGAAACTTCATTATTTTGGTATTTATGGGCTTTTGAAATTCTCGTTTTCTTCATTTTTGAGCAACTTTGGACCTCAACATCTCTTACGGTCATGGATTTTTTTATATTACGTGCATATGAAGCAGAATATGATGACAAACTGTGGTAAAATGGTAACTGAGCATAACTCTGTCCTCACGATAATAACGAAGTTAAAACTTTTACCACAGTTTGCCATCATACGCTGCTTCATATGCACGTAATATAAAAAAACTCCATAAATGACCATAAGAAATGTTGAGGTCCAAAGTTGCTCAAAAATGAAGAAAACGAGAATTTCAAACGCCCATAAATACCTAAATAATGAAGTTTCAGTTTTGAAATATTTTGAATACAAACTATCCTTAACTGTGTACTTTTTTAAAAAGAATGAGCGCTGATACTTCGCCATTGTCTGGAAATACGAAACTCTAAAAAGCCGAAGTTTTGCAACAAAAGCGTTAAACTTCGGACTTAATTTGCGCTCATAAGGAAGCATCTTACAAAATTTATGTTTAGAACAACAAATGTAGTTCGAAATGTGAACAATGCAATGGTTTTTACCGCGACTTTCTACGACCAACTGTTCTTGAGATATCAAAATTTTTGTTTACCTAGAAAACTGCAAGAAACGTCGTGCACCACGAAACAAACATGGCTGCATATTTAAACCAAAAGGAATAAAAATAAATTAATAGTGGTTTCGAACTACCAATACATATATGTGATAACACACCAAAAATTATCCTGTTCTGAGATGGTCGAGCAACCGGTGCGGGACCACTTGGTTATTTATGGTTTTAGGTTATTCGAGTTTCACCACATTTCCTGTTCTGAGCGTCAATTTCTAATTTGTAAGGGTTTTAGTATTTTATATTTACAAGACTTAAAAAAAATTATTCAAATCGAAGTAGTTTGGACCGGTTCCGAGATAACGCTCTTTTTTTACTTAGCGTTACTCCACTAGATGTCATATAATTTTTAAATATGTTTGTCAGTTGGTACCAAAAGTTTCTGACATTTAAAGAGCGTTAACTTGATTAATGCTAGTGTTTCTATTTTTTTTGGCCAAGATTGTACATCAGAAGTAGGAAGTATCTAAAGGTGTGACGAATGAACTTAAGCCATTAATGAATGAGAATGAAACAAGTGGGAATATATTTTCTTTCATAGTACATATTTCTAATTCTACTATAGCTGGTTCGTTAGTTGGCAGATATTTCTTGGGTTCAAGGTTTCATCGATATTAATAACGATTTAAGTGATAAAAGAACTGAATGGATAAAAAATGGCAAAAGGTTCACAAGAGAAAATGTATAAATTTATGCATAACTCATGCTATGAATTCGATTAATAATTTGTATGCCCCTTAATTGCACGATGCATTGAATACAGAAAGTGGGAACATTATAACATGTATGAAACTTCCAAATTTCAATGATTTTCTTTGCATAACAATTCACTCACATAGTACAATTCAAACACGATATGATTATTCTAAAATAAAAGCTTTTACGACAACCGTTAATTTTTGTCGCCCGCGTAAAAAAAGCATTTCAATACGAAAGTTCTTTACAACCACATCTACGTACATGTATTGTAAAGGTATGTATTGTCTTCAGATATCGAACGAGAAAAAGTTTCAAAAATGCCGTCATTATCTGGTGAACTAACCTTGATTGCAATTATTCACATTTAAGCTTCGACATATTATATCGACTTAAATATATGAGGCATGGCAATTAAATAAGGAGAATCTTTGTTTAGTGCTTGATGTGGCAACATTGACTTGACGCCGAATACACCAGTAAATTTACAAGCGTCTAGCGCCGGAGTTATCACTAATCTAATCCTGAAGTTAACGCATGCGTTTTGTGCAGCGTCTTTTCAATTCGATAGGATATGTGCAAATTAATATTAAATATATTATTAATTACAGTTCTGATTTGAAGTAAATAAATACATAATTAACTTTTTTTAGTTAATGATTGCATATAGATTGTATAAGTTAAAAAACACAAACGACCAAATCCAAATTAACGTAAAACATGTACGTTTACATGTGTATTAGAAAATGGTTTTCCACATCCATCACATTGACACATATTTTTAGGTGCATGTATATAATTACAATAGTAGATATACTGCAACAGTTCTAGCCCAAAATCCCATGTTATTTCTTATGGTGGTCCAAGATAGAATTTTTGGTCAATTTCAAGGTCATTCGCGGTCTAGCGCGTGACCTCACCGCGCTCGCGTTATACACAGTACAGCGTGCGATATTACCACGTATACGGATCAAATCTACATATTACATTATGATTGATGCAGTCGTCCGAGATCGTAGTGATTTTATAACGAAGACATTGCGGCATCCTAGAAATGATTATACTTCTACGCTCACATCTGACTAACCATGTGATCATAATATTCGAATCAAACTTTATACGTTTATTCATCTGCTAACCAACGAGATCCAAGAAATTTAAAGAAACCTACAATAATCAATTTATCTGCGAGGGTTGCAAGCTCGACTAACGGATAAATCTATGTCGGTTACTACCCTTTCGTAAAGGGCTTTCGGATCTCAAGCTTAAGAAAATATCATTATTGTAATATTATATAATTATTTTAATGAATACTAATCGTATGCTGACGGCACCAACTACACGACTGTGCTCACAATCTATTCTAACGCGACATCTAATACTCATATGTCTATACATATAGGTATTATTTAATAAAGAGCTGTAAATAAAACACACAAATATGGTTTATACACTTTTATTTTATTTAACTATTGTACATTTCAAACTAAATATATACTTATTCATAATTAAAATGTTAGCTTGTATGATCATCATTAGTTTAAACTAAACTACCTATTAAGAAATATTAATTAACAAGACAGAGTCAGGACTTTTAGCAACATCTTACAGGAAAAGAATATTATAGACAATCATTAACATAGAAACAACAAACTAAACATATTTGCATAATCATAATTAAAATGTTAGCTTGTATGATCATCATTAGTTTAAACTAAACTACCTATTAAGAAATATTAATTAACAAGACAGTCAGGACTTTTAGCAACATCTTACAGGAAAAGAATATTATAGACAATCATTAACATAGAAACAACAAACTAAACATATTTGCATAATCATAATTAAAGTACTGAGTTATATGATTATCATAATGAATATATTAAATATTAAAACATACATACAATATACAACAAACATACACACAGATTACATTAATATCTAACCTTACAGAATTTTACATTACATATAGGATTTTTCAGTGAGAACACACATCAGTCTACATTCATTAGTTCTAATATTGAATAATGTCCTAAAGGTAGAGTTTCATAGGAGCCGGGTATGAGGTATCGTTTATCATCATATGGGCTAAGCGCAATCTTTTGCTGAGTGATCGTATGTACATGATGCCTCTCGGATCTGATTATATTTTGATGTACACGTTTTTCTATATAGTTTTCAAGACATTCTACATAGTCTTCGAAGGTAATTTTCGTATAAACAACTGATTTTTTCACACCTTTAGCCTTTTTCGTTACATCATAATTAGATATAACATCGGTGATTTCATCTTCTTCATATTCTTCGTTTAGTAAGCGATCTCTTAATACTTCGACTTCATTTTGCGAAATGCTAGTTTTTATTGTGTATAATTTTGATCGGAGTCCAACGTAATGAGTCATCGGTACTCCATTACATTCATCCTTCATTAGCCCAAGAACTTTTTTATTAACGCGCGGAATACCGTATACATTATTCACTGGGTAATCGCTCGTATCAAAATACTGTAGGCAATCACTCTTCATAGCTTCATAAGGATCCTGATTACGTATTTCATATATAAGAGAATCAGTATCTGAATATAACACAGAACACCTATCACCGAATGTACTCTTCATATACCCATAATGGAAATCGTAGATGGTAGTCTTAGCAAGATCCAGAATGCTCATACCGACATAAATAGGTTTGTTCAGGTAGATTTCGGATTTTCTTAACTCGATTGCTACTAGATTCTCATTAAATATACTACAAGTTTTAAATTCAGGCTTAGAGATGTAAGATTCAGCTCCATATCTACCAGCCCATTTAGTTAGAAGACGTATATTTACCCGCTTCCGTAAATTTTCCATAGTCTTACCAAAGACCGCGTTATTCATAAGCTTATAGAGATTCTTCTCAAACTCATTTCTTGCGTTTTGACGTAACTTTGTGTTTAAGTCGATATATGACTTTAGCCACGCCGATTGTTTAAATTTAAGCACTCTATGAACTCGGGTAAGCTTCAACCCATGCTGCAACACCTGTTTTAGAGCTCTATAATGGATAATATACTTTTCTTTATGATGAAGAGTAGCCATCAACTTAGCTTCCTGAGAAGAAGATGCGCAAGGTTTTTCAGTCTTCGGATTAACATGCTGCGGACAGAAAGGTAGATCTTTATGAGTATCATGTAGTTCCCTAGGGTATTCCAGATCAATCTCTAATATATAACCTTCAGGAGCATTATCAGCAATGGATAGCACATCAATACTATCTGATTTGACCCATTCGAAACCTCCATAGGGTAGGTACTGCGACATCGCCCAACCATACTGATTATTGACATCATAGTACATTAAATAATTTTCAGGACTAGTCGGATCATATGTCGGAATGTATTTATTGTTAGCTGTCGATCTCCTTTTAGAGCAAACTTGACTAAGACCACCTCGGATTCCGCGTTCAACAAAGAGAAATTGATCGAGATCGGTTAGGAGCTCTAACTCTTGTTTTGTATGCTTTAACATACAATCCCAAGTGAAACCAGGAAGTGTAAAGTAATGAGCAGGGTCTAACACATATGTTTTCAAACAACTGTTTCGGAATTGCTCAAAAACGTCTGCTAGTAACAGAATATCTGTTTTCATATATAGATCGATGTACTCTCCCAAACTGCTACAATTGAATTTAGACCATACATCTTTAGCTCTCCTATACAATTTTCTTGAACACTTTTTATTTTCTAGTTTATTATAGAAAGCTTCAATAGGCGGTAAACAAGTTTCACTAAACTTGTCAATGCAATCGATATAATCATAGGGCATTACACCCTTTTTTGTTAACATACTGAAGAGATCGTGAGATATATCAGAAAATTGAGATTTCAAATTTGGAAAACTATGTAGATATGAAGCTAACTTTTCTAGGGAGGACGCCATAAATCGGAATGAATCGATAAACCGGAACTGAACCAGAGAACCGTTTATATGTTTAGTAAAAGAGATATACTTTTCTTTAGTTATAGGAAGTAAATCAACAGCACCTTGCATTCTAGACGCTATATCGGCAATTATAAAATGAGCATCATAACCGCTTAGATTATGAAAGACAACAGGAATAACCCTTACATCTTTGTAGTTAATATTGCATTCTTCATGGGCAGGCCCCCTGTAATTATTTTCAGAAATTAGATGCGTATGATCACGTACTTTTTTATCACCCGGTCCAAAAGGTTTTTCACAAATATGACAATGAGTAGATTTTCTAAATTCTGCTTCCTGTTCAGGTGTTATATCAATATCGTAAGGACAAAGAAATACTGTTTCCAAATCCTCCGCCAACTGCTGAATCTCATCGGCAAACCATTCCATACAATCCAAACCTCGATGGGACCGGTAAAAAGATAATGAGTCATCATATGAACATTTGACATAATAACCTACAGCAGCGGGAATGTGTTCTTGATACATATTTTTATTATTACACGGTTTCAGGATACTCTCCAAATCGGCATATACAACAAAAGGAGCCTTCTCTTTATTTTTAAAATTCTTAAATTTTAACAAGTTCTCGCCTACTTTAGGCATTTTGATAGCACAATCGTTGACCTGCTGACAATCTTCAATATGCTTATTTAACTTTTCTTGTGATCTAAAGTAATGCAAGCATCGATCGCAGAAATATTTTCTACCATCTTCTTTGCTAAGTTGAGAGGACAGCAGTCGGCTTAGATTCTTTATCCAAACGAAATGATAACGAATAGGTGTAGTGTAGTTTTCTGTATTTTCATCGTCATCAAAGTACTTATCTTGAACGAGAAGCAAATTCACATGTCGTTCTACTTTGTTTTTAGCAAGATATGTCGGTAATGTCACATAATGCCGGTTTTTCTTCTTCAGGGAATAAACATTAATGGATATATTATTCTGTTTTTCAAATCTAGGGATCTGCTTGATTGTCATCGGAAACTGGATACCCGCCAAATTTAAAACCTTAGAGTAGTGCGGATATTTCGAGATACGCTGAGGATGTTTAACAACTGGATGTAATGCACTGACTACAGCCCATGCAAAGCACGCCTCATCGTCATTCTTGACATTGATGCATGCTTTCTTCATATTTATTTGCTCGGGCAGATCGATGTAAGATGACCCAAGCTGAGGTGTATATTTATTGATATTAACTTGAAGGTTAATAATCGATTTCAGCGTCCAACCACTCTCGCGCTCTTGGAATTCCTCCAGCTCAGTTAAAATCGGCTTTGTTACCTTATCACCAAACCATGAGTGTAGATCTGTATCTCTATATATCGGAGAGTTCGAGGTTGTAAAATGTTTGTTTTCATTTAGAAGCAGATCACCTCTCTTACATTCAAATTCTCCCATGAAAATGACATTAACTTTTACTGCTTCATACTCTTTCAGGATATTAGGAATCCTTCGTTTGAAAAGAGTCTTACAATCCGTGAAGAACTCTTTAGGATCCTTATGTTTAAGGTTACTGATCACCCCACTTCGAATTCTATTATCAAAAGCTGATATGGAATCATCCCAGTGAACTCGATGTTTAGCAGTTTCTATAGTTTCCTTCTTCGATCCAGCACCACTTTTCTGAAGCGTTTTGAATTGAGATTTAAAAGTTTTTACTTGAGCCAATTGAGTCATGAGATGCTGCTTTTCACCAACAGACTTAGCACACTTCAGCTCACGATAGATTTTTCTAATAGTTCGCGTACATTCCTTAAGCCCTTCTACGATACGATTATTAGTCGGAACAATCGACAGAATACCGGCCAAGGTTTGAATATTACTGACTGCAGCATTAACTAAAGACATCTTAGATATTATGATAAGTGAACTAATAAACCGATAATGAATGTAGCAACTGATGTTGTCAACACGAAGGTTGTATTAACAATGAACTAGCGTAGATGTTGACGTTTCTTATATACTCTCTACACGTACCGCCGAGAAGATGATGCAAAGATGCGTCGATAAATTCAAGAACCTGCGAGAAATATTGAATATTATAGTATGCAAGATAGTTAAAGAAATGATGCTTTTTAGCTAGACAATAAAGGTTTGCTGAGATTATATATAATTTACTTCTATTAACAAGTATAAGCTATCAAATACTATTAGAAGGCTGATGCTATCATCCTCATTCATAACGCTATCAGCCACATTTACTACACTATCAGCCTTTAGATTATCAGAATAAATGAAATAATAGAGTATGTTTTATAGCCTATCTATTATTTATCAGTAATATTTAATTTATAATATTATAATGAAATAATAGAGTATGTTTATAGCCTATCTATTATTTATCAGTAATATTTAATTTATAATATTAATTAAATTTAAAAATTAATTACACGTAAGTTAACCTTCAACCAACACATTATGCTTAGACATGTTAATTTATTCACATTCTTTCAGAGTCAATTCAATGGAAGGTTTATATGAAGTATTAGCATCGACAATATAGCGTTTAAGTTTTCAGGAAGATTAGTATTTTTTTTGTATTTGCTTTACTCTTAAGATCGAATATTTATTTATGATATCATTTTCACATCAACCAAGATGACAACCTAGAAATCTTTTTTTAATTATCAACATAATTTATAAAATTAGTAAATAAGTGAACCCATATTAATTCATAAGATTGAAAGTTGTGTATACGTCAACTTAGAAAACCGCAAATAAACCTCGAATTTCGCGGATGACCTTGAAATGCAAAACATGCTGAGAATGAAAAAATTTTAACTTCATAAATTCAGACAATCGAAACATAATTTATATAATACAAAAATAATTACATAATCGAATCCTACCTTTTTTTTGATGTACAGGATAGCGCAGACGACGTCTTTAACGTTATTATGATGAGTGAACTAATAACTGATGATGAACGCTGCAACTGATGATGTCAACACAAAGGTTGAATTAATAATGAGCTAACATAGATGTTGATCTTTCTTATATACTCTCTACACATACAGCTGAGGCACAGGCTTCTAGCACCACACGAAAAAGATTGAAATATTCAATATAAGAAGCGTAAAGAGAAATAAAGCATTACATGGGGTTTTCATCTGGCGCTTAACGTTAATAATCGAAAAAAATTACAACGCTACAGAGTACACAATAAAAATTAAATAATAAATTTTATAAAATTATTTATTAACATCGGTTAAAGCACGGTTGAAAGTTAATTAGAAAATCTATTATTACGGAGATATCGTTTATTTAATTTTATTTAATTCCCACAACCGGTTTTGATTGATATATCAGTGTGTTAACATTAACTTTATGAAAATCAACTAAGAAGATTATAATAATTGAAATATTAACATATTCTATAAATAAACAAATCTATTAGAGTCTAAAAAATAAAAAGGGGAGAACGATCATATTAAAATTAACTTGTATTACAAATTTATATTTGAAAGGTAAAATGTAACATAGATTAAGGCAGATAAGAAAAGTTGAAACTGAATACAATTTTACAAAACGTCAGTAAAAGTTTAATTAATGAAAGTCTTAGGCATTGAGATTTAAATATTATAATTATAATGCAATAATAAAAGTGCGTACAACATTGAAAACTAAATTATGGGAATTAAAAATGTACGAGATGTGTTAACCCCTTTGACTGTACTTACACCTACTTGTTCTATCGGATTATTAAATCTAACTGATATATTGAAGTTTTAGACAAAAAAAAAAGAATTATGTAATAAGCTTAATACATTATTAAAAAATTAGATCAGAAACCATTCCGAATATATTTAAGTTTTACAGTAAATAATGATTAACATAAGACCTACCTTAATATTAACAGCGAAGAGATACAATAACACAGCTCACTTTTCCTATCCAAGGATGCTGACAACAGTAAATCACTTTAACTATCAAAGGCGCTAACAACACTAAATCACTATAATAATCAGCTGTGAACTCCAGATGGTACGGTGCAATCTAAAACAAAGTTCACAGTCATTAGTTTTCATAATATCATTAAAATCGGAAGAGTAACTTACCAAATTGGATTTCAGAATAAAACAAGAAAAAATATATTAACCGATGATGAGAGCCTCATATAGACGGATGAACTAAACAGATCTAAAAGCACTGTAATAATGATTTGTGTTGAAGGATACCGTCTGATTCATATTGGGGTTTTTTTTTCATGTCATAACAAGAACTCGCTTCCAGGAAAAGATAATTCTTTTGTTATATATTTAACATTCACTAAAACTTCGACATATAACAATATATTTTAAAATTATGATGCGTTAGTCATCCTGAGCTACTAATTTAAAAAACATTTTCGTATTATGCTATTTCTTTTTTTGTTATGATAAGAAATTCCAATCATTCTGTTATTGTTGCTTTCTCGCTCTCGCTTGGTTCAGGCCCGCTCTCTCGCTCTCGTTGGCTTTCCAATTCGTCTTTTACCGCAATTGGGTGTAATTAATTCTTACACGAGTGGTGTCTGTAAAGTAATATTTCCTATGCCTATTGTGAGGTTCTTTGAGTAATTAACAAATTTTGCAGATCTACGAGTCGTGATCTATCAAAATTTTCAGACCTGGAATCTGCTTTAGCAAGAAGCCATAAAGTTACCTTAATGATAATTTATACCTATTTTATATGTTGAAAGTTTAAAAATAACAAAATCAATCTAGTTGATTATTAGAAATAACAAACTTTTTAATTATCTTGTTCAGAAAAACCCTAATGATTCTTTTATCGAATTTTTAAATTATTATTCCTAGATATAACAATTTTTAATATTTTATAACTAAACAATGAATCAACTAGATTGATTTTGTTATTTTTAAACTTTCAACATATAAAATAGGTATAAATTATCATTAAGGTAACTTTATGGCTTCTTGCTAAAGCAGATTCCAGGTCTGAAAATTTTGATAGATCACGACTCGTAGATCTGCAAAATTTGTTAATTACTCAAAGAACCTCACAATAGGCATAGGAAATATTACTTTACAGACACCACTCGTGTAAGAATTAATTACACCCAATTGCGGTAAAAGACGAATTGGAAAGCCAACGAGAGCGAGAGAGCGGGCCTGAACCAAGCGAGAGCGAGAGAGCAACAATAACAGAATGATTGGAATTTCTTATCATAACAAAAAAAGAAATAGCATAATACGAAAATGTTTTTTAAATTAGTAGCTCAGGATGACTAACGCATCATAATTTTAAAATATATTGTTATATGTCGAAGTTTTAGTGAATGTTAAATATATAACAAAAGAATTATCTTTTCCTGGAAGCGAGTTCTTGTTATGACATGAAAAAAAAACCCCAATATGAATCAGACGGTATCCTTCAACACAAATCATTATTACAGTGCTTTTAGATCTGTTTAGTTCATCCGTCTATATGAGGCTCTCATCATCGGTTAATATATTTTTTCTTGTTTTATTCTGAAATCCAATTTGGTAAGTTACTCTTCCGATTTTAATGATATTATGAAAACTAATGACTGTGAACTTTGTTTTAGATTGCACCGTACCATCTGGAGTTCACAGCTGATTATTATAGTGATTTAGTGTTGTTAGCGCCTTTGATAGTTAAAGTGATTTACTGTTGTCAGCATCCTTGGATAGGAAAAGTGAGCTGTGTTATTGTATCTCTTCGCTGTTAATATTAAGGTAGGTCTTATGTTAATCATTATTTACTGTAAAACTTAAATATATTCGGAATGGTTTCTGATCTAATTTTTTAATAATGTATTAAGCTTATTACATAATTCTTTTTTTTTTGTCTAAAACTTCAATATATCAGTTAGATTTAATAATCCGATAGAACAAGTAGGTGTAAGTACAGTCAAAGGGGTTAACACATCTCGTACATTTTTAATTCCCATAATTTAGTTTTCAATGTTGTACGCACTTTTATTATTGCATTATAATTATAATATTTAAATCTCAATGCCTAAGACTTTCATTAATTAAACTTTTACTGACGTTTTGTAAAATTGTATTCAGTTTCAACTTTTCTTATCTGCCTTAATCTATGTTACATTTTACCTTTCAAATATAAATTTGTAATACAAGTTAATTTTAATATGATCGTTCTCCCCTTTTTATTTTTTAGACTCTAATAGATTTGTTTATTTATAGAATATGTTAATATTTCAATTATTATAATCTTCTTAGTTGATTTTCATAAAGTTAATGTTAACACACTGATATATCAATCAAAACCGGTTGTGGGAATTAAATAAAATTAAATAAACGATATCTCCGTAATAATAGATTTTCTAATTAACTTTCAACCGTGCTTTAACCGATGTTAATAAATAATTTTATAAAATTTATTATTTAATTTTTATTGTGTACTCTGTAGCGTTGTAATTTTTTTCGATTATTAACGTTAAGCGCCAGATGAAAACCCCATGTAATGCTTTATTTCTCTTTACGCTTCTTATATTGAATATTTCAATCTTTTTCGTGTGGTGCTAGAAGCCTGTGCCTCAGCTGTATGTGTAGAGAGTATATAAGAAAGATCAACATCTATGTTAGCTCATTATTAATTCAACCTTTGTGTTGACATCATCAGTTGCAGCGTTCATCATCAGTTATTAGTTCACTCATCATAATAACGTTAAAGACGTCGTCTGCGCTATCCTGTACATCAAAAAAAAGGTAGGATTCGATTATGTAATTATTTTTGTATTATATAAATTATGTTTCGATTGTCTGAATTTATGAAGTTAAAATTTTTTCATTCTCAGCATGTTTTGCATTTCAAGGTCATCCGCGAAATTCGAGGTTTATTTGCGGTTTTCTAAGTTGACGTATACACAACTTTCAATCTTATGAATTAATATGGGTTCACTTATTTACTAATTTTATAAATTATGTTGATAATTAAAAAAAGATTTCTAGGTTGTCATCTTGGTTGATGTGAAAATGATATCATAAATAAATATTCGATCTTAAGAGTAAAGCAAATACAAAAAAAATACTAATCTTCCTGAAAACTTAAACGCTATATTGTCGATGCTAATACTTCATATAAACCTTCCATTGAATTGACTCTGAAAGAATGTGAATAAATTAACATGTCTAAGCATAATGTGTTGGTTGAAGGTTAACTTACGTGTAATTAATTTTTAAATTTAATTAATATTATAAATTAAATATTACTGATAAATAATAGATAGGCTATAAACATACTCTATTATTTCATTATAATATTATAAATTAAATATTACTGATAAATAATAGATAGGCTATAAAACATACTCTATTATTTCATTTATTCTGATAATCTAAAGGCTGATAGTGTAGTAAATGTGGCTGATAGCGTTATGAATGAGGATGATAGCATCAGCCTTCTAATAGTATTTGATAGCTTATACTTGTTAATAGAAGTAAATTATATATAATCTCAGCAAACCTTTATTGTCTAGCTAAAAAGCATCATTTCTTTAACTATCTTGCATACTATAATATTCAATATTTCTCGCAGGTTCTTGAATTTATCGACGCATCTTTGCATCATCTTCTCGGCGGTACGTGTAGAGAGTATATAAGAAACGTCAACATCTACGCTAGTTCATTGTTAATACAACCTTCGTGTTGACAACATCAGTTGCTACATTCATTATCGGTTTATTAGTTCACTTATCATAATATCTAAGATGTCTTTAGTTAATGCTGCAGTCAGTAATATTCAAACCTTGGCCGGTATTCTGTCGATTGTTCCGACTAATAATCGTATCGTAGAAGGGCTTAAGGAATGTACGCGAACTATTAGAAAAATCTATCGTGAGCTGAAGTGTGCTAAGTCTGTTGGTGAAAAGCAGCATCTCATGACTCAATTGGCTCAAGTAAAAACTTTTAAATCTCAATTCAAAACGCTTCAGAAAAGTGGTGCTGGATCGAAGAAGGAAACTATAGAAACTGCTAAACATCGAGTTCACTGGGATGATTCCATATCAGCTTTTGATAATAGAATTCGAAGTGGGGTGATCAGTAACCTTAAACATAAGGATCCTAAAGAGTTCTTCACGGATTGTAAGACTCTTTTCAAACGAAGGATTCCTAATATCCTGAAAGAGTATGAAGCAGTAAAAGTTAATGTCATTTTCATGGGAGAATTTGAATGTAAGAGAGGTGATCTGCTTCTAAATGAAAACAAACATTTTACAACCTCGAACTCTCCGATATATAGAGATACAGATCTACACTCATGGTTTGGTGATAAGGTAACAAAGCCGATTTTAACTGAGCTGGAGGAATTCCAAGAGCGCGAGAGTGGTTGGACGCTGAAATCGATTATTAACCTTCAAGTTAATATCAATAAATATACACCTCAGCTTGGGTCATCTTACATCGATCTGCCCGAGCAAATAAATATGAAGAAAGCATGCATCAATGTCAAGAATGACGATGAGGCGTGCTTTGCATGGGCTGTAGTCAGTGCATTACATCCAGTTGTTAAACATCCTCAGCGTATCTCGAAATATCCGCACTACTCTAAGGTTTTAAATTTGGCGGGTATCCAGTTTCCGATGACAATCAAGCAGATCCCTAGATTTGAAAAACAGAATAATATATCCATTAATGTTTATTCCCTGAAGAAGAAAAACCGGCATTATGTGACATTACCGACATATCTTGCTAAAAACAAAGTAGAACGACATGTGAATTTGCTTCTCGTTCAAGATAAGTACTTTGATGACGATGAAAATACAGAAAACTACACTACACCTATTCGTTATCATTTCGTTTGGATAAAGAATCTAAGCCGACTGCTGTCCTCTCAACTTAGCAAAGAAGATGGTAGAAAATATTTCTGCGATCGATGCTTGCATTACTTTAGATCACAAGAAAAGTTAAATAAGCATATTGAAGATTGTCAGCAGGTCAACGATTGTGCTATCAAAATGCCTAAAGTAGGCGAGAACTTGTTAAAATTTAAGAATTTTAAAAATAAAGAGAAGGCTCCTTTTGTTGTATATGCCGATTTGGAGAGTATCCTGAAACCGTGTAATAATAAAAATATGTATCAAGAACACATTCCCGCTGCTGTAGGTTATTATGTCAAATGTTCATATGATGACTCATTATCTTTTTACCGGTCCCATCGAGGTTTGGATTGTATGGAATGGTTTGCCGATGAGATTCAGCAGTTGGCGGAGGATTTGGAAACAGTATTTCTTTGTCCTTACGATATTGATATAACACCTGAACAGGAAGCAGAATTTAGAAAATCTACTCATTGTCATATTTGTGAAAAACCTTTTGGACCGGGTGATAAAAAAGTACGTGATCATACGCATCTAATTTCTGAAAATAATTACAGGGGGCCTGCCCATGAAGAATGCAATATTAACTACAAAGATGTAAGGGTTATTCCTGTTGTCTTTCATAATCTAAGCGGTTATGATGCTCATTTTATAATTGCCGATATAGCGTCTAGAATGCAAGGTGCTGTTGATTTACTTCCTATAACTAAAGAAAAGTATATCTCTTTTACTAAACATATAAACGGTTCTCTGGTTCAGTTCCGGTTTATCGATTCATTCCGATTTATGGCGTCCTCCCTAGAAAAGTTAGCTTCATATCTACATAGTTTTCCAAATTTGAAATCTCAATTTTCTGATATATCTCACGATCTCTTCAGTATGTTAACAAAAAAGGGTGTAATGCCCTATGATTATATCGATTGCATTGACAAGTTTAGTGAAACTTGTTTACCGCCTATTGAAGCTTTCTATAATAAACTAGAAAATAAAAAGTGTTCAAGAAAATTGTATAGGAGAGCTAAAGATGTATGGTCTAAATTCAATTGTAGCAGTTTGGGAGAGTACATCGATCTATATATGAAAACAGATATTCTGTTACTAGCAGACGTTTTTGAGCAATTCCGAAACAGTTGTTTGAAAACATATGTGTTAGACCCTGCTCATTACTTTACACTTCCTGGTTTCACTTGGGATTGTATGTTAAAGCATACAAAACAAGAGTTAGAGCTCCTAACCGATCTCGATCAATTTCTCTTTGTTGAACGCGGAATCCGAGGTGGTCTTAGTCAAGTTTGCTCTAAAAGGAGATCGACAGCTAACAATAAATACATTCCGACATATGATCCGACTAGTCCTGAAAATTATTTAATGTACTATGATGTCAATAATCAGTATGGTTGGGCGATGTCGCAGTACCTACCCTATGGAGGTTTCGAATGGGTCAAATCAGATAGTATTGATGTGCTATCCATTGCTGATAATGCTCCTGAAGGTTATATATTAGAGATTGATCTGGAATACCCTAGGGAACTACATGATACTCATAAAGATCTACCTTTCTGTCCGCAGCATGTTAATCCGAAGACTGAAAAACCTTGCGCATCTTCTTCTCAGGAAGCTAAGTTGATGGCTACTCTTCATCATAAAGAAAAGTATATTATCCATTATAGAGCTCTAAAACAGGTGTTGCAGCATGGGTTGAAGCTTACCCGAGTTCATAGAGTGCTTAAATTTAAACAATCGGCGTGGCTAAAGTCATATATCGACTTAAACACAAAGTTACGTCAAAACGCAAGAAATGAGTTTGAGAAGAATCTCTATAAGCTTATGAATAACGCGGTCTTTGGTAAGACTATGGAAAATTTACGGAAGCGGGTAAATATACGTCTTCTAACTAAATGGGCTGGTAGATATGGAGCTGAATCTTACATCTCTAAGCCTGAATTTAAAACTTGTAGTATATTTAATGAGAATCTAGTAGCAATCGAGTTAAGAAAATCCGAAATCTACCTGAACAAACCTATTTATGTCGGTATGAGCATTCTGGATCTTGCTAAGACTACCATCTACGATTTCCATTATGGGTATATGAAGAGTACATTCGGTGATAGGTGTTCTGTGTTATATTCAGATACTGATTCTCTTATATATGAAATACGTAATCAGGATCCTTATGAAGCTATGAAGAGTGATTGCCTACAGTATTTTGATACGAGCGATTACCCAGTGAATAATGTATACGGTATTCCGCGCGTTAATAAAAAAGTTCTTGGGCTAATGAAGGATGAATGTAATGGAGTACCGATGACTCATTACGTTGGACTCCGATCAAAATTATACACAATAAAAACTAGCATTTCGCAAAATGAAGTCGAAGTATTAAGAGATCGCTTACTAAACGAAGAATATGAAGAAGATAAAATCACCGATGTTATATCTAATTATGATGTAACGAAAAAGGCTAAAGGTGTGAAAAAATCAGTTGTTTATACGAAAATTACCTTCGAAGACTATGTAGAATGTCTTGAAAACTATATAGAAAAACGTGTACATCAAAATATAATCAGATCCGAGAGGCATCATGTACATACGATCACTCAGCAAAAGATTGCGCTTAGCCCATATGATGATAAACGATACCTCATACCCGGCTCCTATGAAACTCTACCTTTAGGACATTATTCAATATTAGAACTAATGAATGTAGACTGATGTGTGTTCTCACTGAAAAATCCTATATGTAATGTAAAATTCTGTAAGGTTAGATATTAATGTAATCTGTGTGTATGTTTGTTGTATATTGTATGTATGTTTTAATATTTAATATATTCATTATGATAATCATATAACTCAGTACTTTAATTATGATTATGCAAATATGTTTAGTTTGTTGTTTCTATGTTAATGATTGTCTATAATATTCTTTTCCTGTAAGATGTTGCTAAAAGTCCTGACTGTCTTGTTAATTAATATTTCTTAATAGGTAGTTTAGTTTAAACTAATGATGATCATACAAGCTAACATTTTAATTATGATTATGCAAATATGTTTAGTTTGTTGTTTCTATGTTAATGATTGTCTATAATATTCTTTTCCTGTAAGATGTTGCTAAAAGTCCTGACTCTGTCTTGTTAATTAATATTTCTTAATAGGTAGTTTAGTTTAAACTAATGATGATCATACAAGCTAACATTTTAATTATGAATAAGTATATATTTAGTTTGAAATGTACAATAGTTAAATAAAATAAAAGTGTATAAACCATATTTGTGTGTTTTATTTACAGCTCTTTATTAAATAATACCTATATGTATAGACATATGAGTATTAGATGTCGCGTTAGAATAGATTGTGAGCACAGTCGTGTAGTTGGTGCCGTCAGCATACGATTAGTATTCATTAAAATAATTATATAATATTACAATAATGATATTTTCTTAAGCTTGAGATCCGAAAGCCCTTTACGAAAGGGTAGTAACCGACATAGATTTATCCGTTAGTCGAGCTTGCAACCCTCGCAGATAAATTGATTATTGTAGGTTTCTTTAAATTTCTTGGATCTCGTTGGTTAGCAGATGAATAAACGTATAAAGTTTGATTCGAATATTATGATCACATGGTTAGTCAGATGTGAGCGTAGAAGTATAATCATTTCTAGGATGCCGCAATGTCTTCGTTATAAAATCACTACGATCTCGGACGACTGCATCAATCATAATGTAATATGTAGATTTGATCCGTATACGTGGTAATATCGCACGCTGTACTGTGTATAACGCGAGCGCGGTGAGGTCACGCGCTAGACCGCGAATGACCTTGAAATTGACCAAAAATTCTATCTTGGACCACCATAAGAAATAACATGGGATTTTGGGCTAGAACTGTTGCAGTATATCTACTTACAATGGTTAGCACTCATGTTAAATAATACTCCTAATTAATAGGTAATAAAGTTCGTATAAAGAGAAAAGGCTGATTTTTAGGTTACGTTGCCTCAACTCTTGCCACTTAAACGGTGTACGCAAAACAAAGCTACTTTGCTACGTATCGTAAAATACTTACCAACAAACTGCGCTGGTTTTTTTTATTAGGGAAACGATATTCTCACTGCAAAAACGTGCAGTCATAAAAATTATTTTTTATTTATACAGATTTTATTATAGCATCGCCCTTTAATTTAGCGCTTAATAAAAACAATACCTATTAGCGTAGGCGATTTTCCCACTGTAAAAACATGCAGTAATAAAACTGATTTTTTATTCATTATTTCATTATAATAAATAAATATTTAAAGTTTACTAAAGTTTCTTTTACTAAAACCAAAAGGTAGTGACTATGACTTTACTTCTAATCATAACTGTAATTAATAATATATTTAATATTAATTTGCACATATCCTATCGAATTGAAAAGACGCTGCACAAAACGCATGCGTTAAGTTCAGGATTAGATTAGTGATAACTCCGGCGCTAGACGCTTGTGTAAATTTTACACTCAGTTTACCATTTATGCTCGAAGTTGCAAGTTCGCAGCGTTCCTCGTTTGTGATTTAGAAATTTTTGAATATTGGTACCTATGCACTGCCTGTCGACAGTAGGTAATGGGCCACTTTAGGCAGACAGTTCTAGGGACTTTTTTTGTTTACAGTTGGTACCCCTGGGGGGAAAATCTGGTGACTTTTTGTCTGTCTCTCTCTAATCTGGTGACTTTTTGTCTGTCTCTCTCTAATCTGGTGAGTTTTTGTCTGTCTCTCTCTAATCTGGTGACTTTTTGTCTGTCTCTCTCTAATCTGGTGACTTTTTGTCTGTCTCTCTCTAGGTGCGGCCATTTTGAATAGCCATTTTGAATAGCCATTTTGAATCGCCATTTTGGATCGCCATTTTGAATAGCCATTTTGAATCGCCATTTTGAATCGTCATTTTGAAATGTCATTTTGAATCTGTCAATTTTGAATGTCATTTACCTATCCGCCATTTGTATCTATCATTTTCAATTTGTCATTTTAGATTTCCCGCCCTTGGATTTGAATTTTTAGTAATTTAATTCGCGGGGTCATTAGCGGATCATTTTTTTATCTCGCGGGATCATCTGCATATCTCATCTCTCATCTCCCTCTCACTCCTCATTTCCAACTTGTCATCATTTCCCGCTGAAAGATTTGAATTCCTAGCGCTGCTAATGCCATCTATCGGTGACGTCATATGGTCGGTATAGTAGATTTCTATACGCCTGTAGATAGGCAACCTGCTACACTTTTTTATAAAAATCAATGGAGCCAACAGGATTTGAACCGGGGACCGCTCGAATGGTAGCCAGCCAATGCATCCATTACACCACGAAGGTAATCTATTAAAGCACTGTAAACGGGTTATAAAAAAAAATAATGTTGACTAGCTATTGTTGTGTCGAATTGACGATTTGATTTGAAAATTTAATAATGTAATT
This sequence comes from Agrypnus murinus, assembly GCA_929113105.1. NCBI lineage: Eukaryota > Metazoa > Arthropoda > Insecta > Coleoptera > Elateridae > Agrypnus > Agrypnus murinus. The sequence continues at coordinate 188,535,392 of OV816025.1, forward strand.
TATCGTTTAGACTAACCCTTGCTTACTTCTATATATGTTTAATTAATATGTAATTAGTACATTAAAATATGTTCTTAATATGTTAATCAATTTCCTTATAAAATATAACTATATATCATTGAAATAAAACATTAAACAATTGCAGTCGTTTATCATAAACCTAGTGGTGAGTTTGTATTATTCGTATAGCGATATGGATATATTATTCAGATATGTCGTGTTATGTGTTTAAATTTCTCATATGCATGCGCGAATTAAATTATTTCACGGTATCATTAGTGTATCTCCTCTCTCATTTACATAACTGATATCTCATTCTGTACATCTCATTTTTATACATTATTTGCCATCTCTCATCTCTCTCTCATAAATTTATTTTAAAATAAATCAGTCCTATTTGATATTTATCTTCAGGTCATCATGTAATTCTGTGAAAATAATTTAATATGTAGAAACGTAATAATAAAAAATTTATTTTCAACTATACAAAAGTAACTCTTAAGCTACTGTCAATCAACTGTCGGATTAGCTCTGGTGCATTAGACCTGTTTAAATATACGGCATAAACATTTAGTTTGAAAGGAAACAATTAGGGTCGTTATGATTTCATAAAATTTTATTCAAGTGAATCTTCTTAAGAATATAGAACACTGTGAAGCATTATTTTTAAAATTCAAAAACATTATCTATAGCTAAAACTGTTTAAGAAATAACTTTCAAACTAAATGTTTTTTGCATGAAAATACGTACAAACTAATTAGCCATGTTTCGACATTCTTTAAAACTGCTTTCAAACCATAAATAAACAAACGTTCTTACGAATGACTGACTGAAAGGAATTTAGATTTTCTAAATAATTTGTTAAGAGATTATCATCTTAAAAGCGGCATAAATTATTGTTTTAAATAACAATTACTCACCCTTGTGTTAACCCGTATGCTAAGTATGTCCTAATGGTAAAACTGTAATCAACGAGATCTAATATCATAGTAATATTATATAACAGATTAGGTGACCTAACAAACTCTTTAAAGAAATGTTTATTTACATGTATGAGATAGTATTTAACATAATGTCCTTACATACTGGGTTACGATAGAGACGGGTAATCATACGAGCTGCTGAAATGTATGATATATTATAAAATAACGTTTAAATAAGAGTTTACTTTAGATGCTACGAATATCTATATGGTGTATAAACAATAAGAACACATATTTAGAAACTGTTTACAAGGTAGTAGATATAACGAAAAAAGGCTAGCATTTGTTCAAAATTACATTACGTCTAGAGGGCGATATGAATATAACTTATAGGATTTAATCAAACTAGAAAAATACCGATATATATTCAGCGTTGAGAAATAATTATACTATGCGTTTAAATGTTTAAGTTCATCATAGCCTGCATCTCCTAAAATATGAGCGTTATACACATGTTTGAAATTCAATTCATCTTGCTTAAAGAGAATAAGTAAGTTAGCGTTGTCCCTAATCAGATGTTTCGGTATGTTTGCATATGTCTGACCTAAATAAAATGAATCAACATCCTTTATGTCTACTCATGCTAAAATATTCTCTAAGTTTTTCCTGTTTGTCACAGATAATATCATCGAAAATGAATACTGAATTAGGTTTCACATCATTAGGGGTGATTACATCATCGCTTTCGCCATATTTATGTTGAAATAAAGACTTGGCGTATAGGTAGATATTTTCAAATTTTAATTCGTTTTCATTTGTTAGTAGACCTAACAAGACATTAGTTTTACCGCAAGAAGAAGGTACATTCAAAATTGCTCTATAGGAAACATATAAAAGCTTACATTGCTTCTTATCACCATCGGAATATTCTCGAGAAACACGATCGTCTAAGTTAAAATTATTGATTTAAAAAGTAATGACCATTACTCATCCTTTGTGTTTCGCCATATTTAAACGTTATTTTACAATACATCATACATTTTCAATAGCTTCGAAATACGCAGATATGTAATAATATACTATATACTCTTGTAGGTTATTCAACGTATCTATAGTAAACTCTTATGACTAATAATAATCTGTAACCTTATTGTCTTTTATTACATCACAGGTTAGAACATACGAATATAATTCAGGTTAGATTAGGTTAGAGCCTACGAATACATTTTTAGGGCAGAACGTAGGGAGCAGAGTAAGTACAAAACAACATTCTTTCATACAAGAACGTTTATTGATACGAGTAGTTTCGACGCTACTTAAAACATAATACATAACTTATATATATAATATCTATTAAAATAGTACATTTCGTATACACTAATAATGGTACTACATACTCGACTATAAAGTAAACATGCTAGGTATAACAACAGTTTAAAAGAATAGATAGTAAATATAACTATATCTAATTATTTTATATAATACTATGTTAACTAAGAGGTTATATACAGAATATATACGCCTGTATTCGACCTCTAGAGGGTTCATAAGACTACAGTAGACCAGACCAGACCAGACCAGACCAGACCAGACCAGATCAGATCAGACCAGAGCAGACCAGACCAGACCAGACTAGACTATAGATGATAGACAGTAAAATCATGAACAATTATACGGCCTGTAATATAATAGAGCTTACTTGATATTTTAAAATTAGTGGCTGAATCTAATTATTACAGAAATTCAATTGTAGAAACTGAAGTAGGTAGATTTAGGTCGCGCGACCTAAATCTAACCTAAAATATATTCGTAGACTGTAACCCAACTAATATAATATGTAAGTTTTTTCGAATGTTAATGACGATTTCGTAAGTAGCTATAATGGTCTAACGTAATAAATATTTTATGAACTAATCTTAATAGAGATTTTTTGTAAGTAGCTACATGCTCTAACCTAATAAATGTTTTATGAACTAATCTTAATAGAGATTCTTGAATCTTTGCAACAACCGGAGTCTAAAATCTATAACCTTAATATAATTTTTGGGGGTCTAACCTAGATTGCTTCATTTAATTTAATCATTTATATTAATATTATATCGATTTATCATGCAATTTTGGGTTTTAAAGTAAAGTTTAGAAGTTTAGAATCCTTAAAACTCTCTACCTTCCTTTAACAATCAATTACAAAAACTGGATGAGTTTCTGGCGTATAGGTAGATATTTTCAAATTTTAATTCGTTTTTCATTAATTAGTAGACCTAACAAGGCATTAGTTTTACCACAAGAAGCAGGTACACTCAAAAATTGCTCTACAGGAAACAGATAAAAGCTTACAATGCTTCTTATCACCATCGGAATATTATCGAGAAACATGATCGTCTAAGTTAAATATATTTAGCGACTTCTTTTGCTTAATAATTTTCATTACGGTATATGTATATGTCTAGTCACAGTTTCAGCAAACGCATTGTATTCTATCAACGAATCATGTAAATATCAAAAATTCGTAACGGTTATGCATAGGTTTAATACCATCATCAGCTCATTTAAAAGGAAATGTTAGATTTTTAACAGTTTACGAGCAATAATCAAAGACTATTCTATAATGATGTATTATTTATTTATAAACGTTACATAGCATAGTAGCTAAATACATGACTGACTGAAAAAGTTACTTTTATTAATGATGACTATTGAATTCGATCTGTCACTAGCTTAACCTTTTAATTTCCACTTTTGACCAAATTATAGTTGATCTGATCAAATATTGCTTACAAATCGGAGCTCTAATCTAATGTCTACAGTAGAATCCTTAAAACTCTCTATGAAGTTTTAGAATTGTCGATTACTAAGACACCCGTTTCTTCTGCCTCCCTTAGTAAATTCATATTGTTAGCTTCTACTTTGTCAACTGTTACTAGAATGCTGTTCTTTAGATCCTTTACCTCGCTCTATGTATCTGTAGTCATTACAATGAAAGTTTGTACTGTTTTGTCGAATTGACGATTTGATTTGAAAATTTAATAATGTAATTTATCGTTTAAACTAACCCTTGTTTACTTCTATATATGTTTAATTAATATGTAATTAGTACATCAAAATATGTTCTTAATATGTTTTTCAATTTCCTTATAAAATATAACTATATATCATTGAAATAAAACATTATTAAAATATTAAAAAATAATTTTATTTTATCACGTCCTAAATATTTACACGACTGATCACGTTTCTCGTCAGCTTCTTTTCAAACAATTGCAGTCGTTTATCATAAACCTAATGGTGAGCCTGTATTATTCGTATTACGATATGGATATATTATTCAATTTTCATATCTTTTGCTAACCCTACATAACCTAAGCTTTACATAGCTTTAGGCATGTTTTATATTTCGTATTTAAACACATAAGACGACATATCTGAATGATATATTAAATAAAAATAAATTGCTACTAAACGTAAGCTAGACTTGAATGATATCGATCGATATGCTATAATATGTATAGCTTAAATGCTAGATTAGTGAAGGAACATACAGTGAAGAGTGTTTTGGGAAAACCTTAATGTAGCTGCTGAGCTCTGCTAACCAGCTTCACTTATAGGTACACTATCTATTTAACTGATTCAATAAAAATTTCGTTATTTAAAAATTCCTAACATTTATCTGTTTTAGAATATTCAAAGGCAGTATATGACAATAAATTATCGTGAGACTCCTGATCTATACAAAACGTCTTATATAAAATTAGAGATAAAAAAAAAATTAAACCTATGACATATGGTGAAAATGCAAATATTCAATAATTCTAACCCCAATTTTTCTACTTTTCTAGACGTAATGTAATTTTGAACAGATTTTAACCCTTTTCGTTATATCTACTACCATTGTAAGCGATTTCTACATATACGTTCTTATTGTTTATACACCATATAGATATTCGTAGCATCTAAAGTAAACTCTTATTTAAACGTTATTTTACAATATATCATACATTTCAGCAACTCGTATGATTATCCCTCTATATCGTAACCCAGTATGTAAGGACATTATGTTAAATACTATCTCATACATGTAAATAGTTACAACAACAAAATAGAAAAGTATACTTGAGGGTAAGAAAGAAGTCCTGGACGCGGCTATCTATAACATATGTCATATGTTTGTAATACGTCTTTATAACTTTGAAACTTTACGTGATTTCCTCTTACAATATCTCTAGTTATGAGAACCTTGAAGACTTAACCTGGAGAAATAAAACAGATAAATATTTTACTTTTTATTGAAACTAGTTAACTTATATTCTAAGATACATATTTGAAACTAGACAACTTATATTCTAACACAAATATACAACAACAAAATAGAAAAGTATACTTGAGGGTAACATTTTGTATAACCATTATCTTTTATTCTATAATACCTTCTTCTTTAAGCTCAGAAATAATTGAAATAATCTCATCCTAGTTTTCTAAACTACTGCTACCCCTCTGTTTTAAGGTATACAGTAGACGAAGCTTATCGACAACTTGATTCCAATACGGCGTTTTGTTTTTGGAAATTGAAATTGGTAGCTTGAGGTTAGAGCCTACGAATACATTTTTAGGATGGAACGTAGGGAGCAGAGTAAGTATAAAACAACATACTTTCATACAAGAACGTTTATTAATACGAGTAGTTTCGATGCTACTTAAAACATAATACATAACTTAAATATATAATATCTATTAAAATAGACCAGACCAGACCAGACCAGACCAGACTAGACTAGGCTATAGATGATAGACAGTAAAATCATGAACAATTATACCGTCTGTAATATAATAGAGCTTACTTGATATTTTAAAATTAGCGGCTGAATCTAATTATTATAGAAATTCAATTGTAGAAACTGAAGATGTAATCTTTAAAACATCTAAAGTTAGAAGTTTTTAGTAGTCAGGTCAGATTAATAGAGGGTGTTATAATCAAATCGTTTTAGAAACTATTTGTTTGTAAGATTGGCGCCGTAAAGAAAAACAGCATAGCTGTAGTCTTGATTTTGAAATTGAGATAGCTCGGAACAAAACGATGAATACAAAGTTTAGAAGTTTATTTCAAAATTCTGTGATAAAAAACATTAATTCTTCTTTACTTTACTTTAAAACCCAAAATTGCATGATAAATCAATATAATATTAATATAAATGATTAAATTAGATGAAGCAATCTAGGTTAGACCCTAAAAAATTATATTAAGGTTATAGATTTTAGACCCCGGTTGTTGCAAAGATTCAAGAATCTCTATTAAGATTAGTTCATAAAGCATTTATTAGGTTAGAGCATGTAGCTACTTACAAAAAATCTCTATTAAGATTAGTTCATAAAATATTTATTAGGTTAGACCATTGTAGCTACTTACAAAATCGTCATTAACATTCGAAAAACTTCACCCTTCTCCCTTCACCCTTCTCCCTTCTCCCTTCTCCCTTCTCCCTTCTCCCTTCTCCCTTCTCCCTTCTCCCTTCACCCTTCTCCCTTCTCCCTTCTCCCTTCTCCCTTCTCCCTTCTCCCTTCTCCCTTCTCCCTTCTCCCTTCTCCCTTCTCCCTTCTCCCTTCTCCCTTCACCCTTCTCCCTTCTCCCTTCTCCCTTCTCCCTTCTCCCTTCTCCCTTCTCCCTTCTCCCTTCAACCTTAACCCTTCGATCAGAACGTGAAGTTTTTCGAATGTTAATGACGATTTTGTAAGTAGCTACAATGGTCTAACCTAATAAATATTTTATGAACTAATCTTAATAGAGATTTTTTGTAAGTAGCTACATGCTCTAACCTAATAAATGCTTTATGAACTAATCTTAATAGAGATTCTTGAATCTTTTCAACAACCGGGGTCTAAAATCTATAACCTTAATATAATTTTTTAGGGTCTAACCTAGATTGCTTCATCTAATTTAATCATTTATATTAATATTATATTGATTTATCATACAATTTTGGGTTTTAAAGTAAGGTAAAGAAGAATTAATGTTTTTTATCACAAAATTTTGAAATAAACTTCTAAACTTTGTATTCATCGTTTTGTTCCGAGCTATCTCAATTTCAAAATCAAGACTACAGCTATGCTGTTTTTCTTTACGGCGCCAATCTTACAAACAAATAGTTTCTAAAACGATTTGATTATAACACCCTCTATTAATCTGACCTGACTACTAAAAACTTCTAACTTTAGATGTTTTAAAGATTACATCTTCAGTTTCTACAATTGAATTTCTATAATAATTAGATTCAGCCGCTAATTTTAAAATATCAAGTAAGCTCTATTATATTACAGACGGTATAATTGTTCATGATTTTACTGTCTATCATCTATAGTCTAGTCTAGTCTGGTCTGGTCTGGTCTGGTCTGGTCTATTTTAATAGATATTATATATTTAAGTTATGTATTATGTTTTAAGTAGCATCGAAACTACTCGTATTAATAAACGTTCTTGTATGAAAGTATGTTGTTTTATACTTACTCTGCTCCCTACGTTCTATCCTAAAAATGTATTCGTAGGCTCTAACCTCAAGCTACCAATTTCAATTTCCAAAAACAAAACGCCGTATTGGAATCAAGTTGTCGATAAGCTTCGTCTACTGTATACCTTAAAACAGAGGGGTAGCAGTAGTTTAGAAAACTAGGATGAGATTATTTCAATTATTTCTGAGCTTAAAGAAGAAGGTATTATAGAATAAAAGATAATGGTTATACAAAATGTTACCCTCAAGTATACTTTTCTATTTTGTTGTTGTATATTTGTGTTAGAATATAAGTTGTCTAGTTTCAAATATGTATGTTAGAATATAAGTTAACTAGTTTCAATAAAAAGTAAAATATTTATCTGTTTTATTTCTCCAGGTTAAGTCTTCAAGGTTCTCATAACTAGAGATATTGTAAGAGGAAATCACGTAAAGTTTCAAAGTTATAAAGACGTATTACAAACATATGACATATGTTATAGATAGCCGCGTCCAGGACTTCTTTCTTACCCTCAAGTATACTTTTCTATTTTGTTGTTGTAACTATTTACATGTTAGAATATAAGTTAACTAGTTTCAATAAAAAGTAAAATATTTATCTGTTTTATTTTTCCAGGTTAAGTCTTCAAGGTTCTCATAACTAGAGATATTGTAAGAGGAAATCACGTAGAGTTTCAAAGTTATAAAGACGTATTACAAAAACATATGACATATGTTATAGATAGCCGCGTCCAGGACTTCTTTCTTACCCTCAAGTATACTTTTCTATTTTGTTGTTGTAACTATTTACATGTATGAGATAGTATTTAACATAATGTCCTTACATACTGGGTTACGATATAGAGGGATAATCATACGAGTTGCTGAAATGTATGATATATTGTAAAATAACGTTTAAATAAGAGTTTACTTTAGATGCTACGAATATCTATATGGTGTATAAACAATAAGAACGTATATGTAGAAATCGCTTACAATGGTAGTAGATATAACGAAAAGGGTTAAAATCTGTTCAAAATTACATTACGTCTAGAAAAGTAGAAAAATTGGGGGTAGAATTATTGAATATTTGCATTTTCACCATATGTCATAGGTTTAATTTTTTTTTTATCTCTAATTTTATATAAGACGTTTTGTATAGATCAGGAGTCTCACGATAATTTATTGTCATATACTGCCTTTGAATATTCTAAAACAGATAAATGTTAGGAATTTTTAAATAACGAAATTTTTATTGAATCAGTTAAATAGATAGTGTACCTATAAGTGAAGCTGGTTAGCAGAGCTCAGCAGCTACATTAAGGTTTTCCCAAAACACTCTTCACTGTATGTTCCTTCACTAATCTAGCATTTAAGCTATACATATTATAGCATATCGATCGATATCATTCAAGTCTAGCTTACGTTTAGTAGCAATTTATTTTTATTTAATATATCATTCAGATATGTCGTCTTATGTGTTTAAATACGAAATATAAAACATGCCTAAAGCTATGTAAAGCTTAGGTTATGTAGGGTTAGCAAAAGATATGAAAATTGAATAATATATCCATATCGTAATACGAATAATACAGGCTCACCATTAGGTTTATGATAAACGACTGCAATTGTTTGAAAAGAAGCTGACGAGAAACGTGATCAGTCGTGTAAATATTTAGGACGTGATAAAATAAAATTATTTTTTAATATTTTAATAATGTTTTATTTCAATGATATATAGTTATATTTTATAAGGAAATTGAAAAACATATTAAGAACATATTTTGATGTACTAATTACATATTAATTAAACATATATAGAAGTAAACAAGGGTTAGTTTAAACGATAAATTACATTATTAAATTTTCAAATCAAATCGTCAATTCGACAAAACAGTACAAACTTTCATTGTAATGACTACAGATACATAGAGCGAGGTAAAGGATCTAAAGAACAGCATTCTAGTAACAGTTGACAAAGTAGAAGCTAACAATATGAATTTACTAAGGGAGGCAGAAGAAACGGGTGTCTTAGTAATCGACAATTCTAAAACTTCATAGAGAGTTTTAAGGATTCTACTGTAGACATTAGATTAGAGCTCCGATTTGTAAGCAATATTTGATCAGATCAACTATAATTTGGTCAAAAGTGGAAATTAAAAGGTTAAGCTAGTGACAGATCGAATTCAATAGTCATCATTAATAAAAGTAACTTTTTCAGTCAGTCATGTATTTAGCTACTATGCTATGTAACGTTTATAAATAAATAATACATCATTATAGAATAGTCTTTGATTATTGCTCGTAAACTGTTAAAAATCTAACATTTCCTTTTAAATGAGCTGATGATGGTATTAAACCTATGCATAACCGTTACGAATTTTTGATATTTACATGATTCGTTGATAGAATACAATGCGTTTGCTGAAACTGTGACTAGACATATACATATACCGTAATGAAAATTATTAAGCAAAAGAAGTCGCTAAATATATTTAACTTAGACGATCATGTTTCTCGATAATATTCCGATGGTGATAAGAAGCATTGTAAGCTTTTATCTGTTTCCTGTAGAGCAATTTTTGAGTGTACCTGCTTCTTGTGGTAAAACTAATGCCTTGTTAGGTCTACTAATTAATGAAAAACGAATTAAAATTTGAAAATATCTACCTATACGCCAGAAACTCATCCAGTTTTTGTAATTGATTGTTAAAGGAAGGTAGAGAGTTTTAAGGATTCTAAACTTCTAAACTTTCTTTAAAACCCAAAATTGCATGATAAATCGATATAATATTAATATAAATGATTAAATTAAATGAAGCAATCTAGGTTAGACCCCCAAAAATTATATTAAGGTTATAGATTTTAGACTCCGGTTGTTGCAAAGATTCAAGAATCTCTATTAAGATTAGTTCATAAAACATTTATTAGGTTAGAGCATGTAGCTACTTACAAAAAATCTCTATTAAGATTAGTTCATAAAATATTTATTACGTTAGACCATTATAGCTACTTACGAAATCGTCATTAACATTCGAAAAAACTTACATATTATATTAGTTGGGTTACAGTCTACGAATATATTTTAGGTTAGATTTAGGTCGCGCGACCTAAATCTACCTACTTCAGTTTCTACAATTGAATTTCTGTAATAATTAGATTCAGCCACTAATTTTAAAATATCAAGTAAGCTCTATTATATTACAGGCCGTATAATTGTTCATGATTTTACTGTCTATCATCTATAGTCTAGTCTGGTCTGGTCTGGTCTGCTCTGGTCTGATCTGATCTGGTCTGGTCTGGTCTGGTCTGGTCTGGTCTGGTCTACTGTAGTCTTATGAACCCTCTAGAGGTCGAATACAGGCGTATATATTCTGTATATAACCTCTTAGTTAACATAGTATTATATAAAATAATTAGATATAGTTATATTTACTATCTATTCTTTTAAACTGTTGTTATACCTAGCATGTTTACTTTATAGTCGAGTATGTAGTACCATTATTAGTGTATACGAAATGTACTATTTTAATAGATATTATATATATAAGTTATGTATTATGTTTTAAGTAGCGTCGAAACTACTCGTATCAATAAACGTTCTTGTATGAAAGAATGTTGTTTTGTACTTACTCTGCTCCCTACGTTCTGCCCTAAAAATGTATTCGTAGGCTCTAACCTAATCTAACCTGAATTATATTCGTATGTTCTAACCTGTGATGTAATAAAAGACAATAAGGTTACAGATTATTATTAGTCATAAGAGTTTACTATAGATACGTTGAATAACCTACAAGAGTATATAGTATATTATTACATATCTGCGTATTTCGAAGCTATTGAAAATGTATGATGTATTGTAAAATAACGTTTAAATATGGCGAAACACAAAGGATGAGTAATGGTCATTACTTTTTAAATCAATAATTTTAACTTAGACGATCGTGTTTCTCGAGAATATTCCGATGGTGATAAGAAGCAATGTAAGCTTTTATATGTTTCCTATAGAGCAATTTTGAATGTACCTTCTTCTTGCGGTAAAACTAATGTCTTGTTAGGTCTACTAACAAATGAAAACGAATTAAAATTTGAAAATATCTACCTATACGCCAAGTCTTTATTTCAACATAAATATGGCGAAAGCGATGATGTAATCACCCCTAATGATGTGAAACCTAATTCAGTATTCATTTTCGATGATATTATCTGTGACAAACAGGAAAAACTTAGAGAATATTTTAGCATGAGTAGACATAAAGGATGTTGATTCATTTTATTTAGGTCAGACATATGCAAAGATACCGAAACATCTGATTAGGGACAACGCTAACTTACTTATTCTCTTTAAGCAAGATGAATTGAATTTCAAACATGTGTATAACGCTCATATTTTAGGAGATGCAGGCTATGATGAACTTAAACATTTAAACGCATAGTATAATTATTTCTCAACGCTGAATATATATCGGTATTTTTCTAGTTTGATTAAATCCTATAAGTTATATTCATATCGCCCTCTAGACGTAATGTAATTTTGAACAAATGCTAGCCTTTTTTCGTTATATCTACTACCTTGTAAACAGTTTCTAAATATGTGTTCTTATTGTTTATACACCATATAGATATTCGTAGCATCTAAAGTAAACTCTTATTTAAACGTTATTTTATAATATATCATACATTTCAGCAGCTCGTATGATTACCCGTCTCTATCGTAACCCAGTATGTAAGGACATTATGTTAAATACTATCTCATACATGTAAATAAACATTTCTTTAAAGAGTTTGTTAGGTCACCTAATCTGTTATATAATATTACTATGATATTAGATCTCGTTGATTACAGTTTTACCATTAGGACATACTTAGCATACGGGTTAACACAAGGGTGAGTAATTGTTATTTAAAACAATAATTTATGCCGCTTTTAAGATGATAATCTCTTAACAAATTATTTAGAAAATCTAAATTCCTTTCAGTCAGTCATTCGTAAGAACGTTTGTTTATTTATGGTTTGAAAGCAGTTTTAAAGAATGTCGAAACATGGCTAATTAGTTTGTACGTATTTTCATGCAAAAAGCATTTAGTTTGAAAGTTATTTCTTAAACAGTTTTAGCTATAGATAATGTTTTTGAATTTTAAAAATAATGCTTCACAGTGTTCTATATTCTTAAGAAGATTCACTTGAATAAAATTTTATGAAATCATAACGACCCTAATTGTTTCCTTTCAAACTAAATGTTTATGCCGTATATTTAAACAGGTCTAATGCACCAGAGCTAATCCGACAGTTGATTGACTGTAGCTTAAGAGTTACTTTTGTATAGTTGAAAATAAATTTTTTATTATTACGTTTCTACATATTAAATTATTTTCACAGAATTACATGATGACCTGAAGATAAATATCAAATAGGACTGATTTATTTTAAAATAAATTTATGAGAGAGAGATGAGAGATGGCAAATAATGTATAAAAATGAGATGTACAGAATGAGATATCAGTTATGTAAATGAGAGAGGAGATACACTAATGATACCGTGAAATAATTTAATTCGCGCATGCATATGAGAAATTTAAACACATAACACGACATATCTGAATAATATATCCATATCGCTATACGAATAATACAAACTCACCACTAGGTTTATGATAAACGACTGCAATTGTTTAATGTTTTATTTCAATGATATATAGTTATATTTTATAAGGAAATTGATTAACATATTAAGAACATATTTTGATGTACTAATTACATATTAATTAAACATATATAGAAGTAAGCAAGGGTTAGTCTAAACGATAAATTACATTATTAAATTTTCAAATGAAATCGTCAATTCGACACAACAATAGCTAGTCAACATTATTTTTTTTTATAACCCGTTTACAGTGCTTTAATAGATTACCTTCGTGGTGTAATGGATGCATTGGCTGGCTACCATTCGAGCGGTCCCCGGTTCAAATCCTGTTGGCTGCATTGATTTTTATAAAAAAGTGTAGCAGGTTGCCTATCTACAGGCGTATAGAAATCTACTATACCGACCATATGACGTCACCGATAGATGGCATTAGCAGCGCTAGGAATTCAAATCTTTCAGCGGGAAATGATGACAAGTTGGAAATGTGGAGAGAGAGGGAGATGAGAGATGAGATATGCAGATGATCCCGCGAGATAAAAAAATGATCCGCTAATGACCCCGCGAATTAAATTACTAAAAATTCAAATCCAAGGGCGGGAAATCTAAGATGACAAATTGAAAATGATAGATACAAATGGCGGATAGGTAAATGACATTCAAAATTGACAGATTCAAAATGACATTTCAAAATGACGATTCAAAATGGCTATTCAAAATGGCGATCCAAAATGGCGATTCAAAATGGCTATTCAAAATGGCCGCACCTAGAGAGAGACAGACAAAAAGTCACCAGATTAGAGAGAGACAGACAAAAAGTCACCAGATTAGAGAGAGACAGACAAAAAGTCACCAGATTAGAGAGAGACAGACAAAAAGTCACCAGATTAGAGAGAGAGACAGACAAAAAGTCACCAGATTTTCCCCCCAGGGGTACCAACTGTAAACAAAAAAAGTCCCTAGAACTGTCTGCCTAAAGTGGCCCATTACCTACTGTCGACAAAATGAGTTATATGAAAAAAGAACAAAGATGTGTTATAAAAGTTTTAGTAAATTATGCGCAAAAGCGTCCGAAATACTACGAAAATTGAATCTAGAGACCAAGAGGCAGACTAAGCAGTGGGTGGCAGATGGGGTATCTCGACCCACATAGGCCAGAATGGCAAAGTGGAAAATCAAGTTCATGCTGATCTGTTTTTTAATGTCAAAGGATTAATCCACAAAAAATTCGTCCCACTTGGTCAGGTAGTGAATTCAAACTTCTACATCGAAGTTTTGAAGTGCGCGCGAGTGCAGCGAGTTCCACCAGAATTGGTCGAAGATGGATGGACGTTACATCACGATAACGCACCATCGCATGCCTCGTTAGCCAAACAAAAAGTTCCCCAAAGTTTTCCCCCCACGCACTATACAGCCCCGACGTTGCCCGTACGGCGTTTTCCTATTTACAAAAATGAAGTCTAGGCTGAAAGGAAACCGAGGGATCTTACATATCACATGCAGCGCAGAGGCAATACTTAAAAATTTCTAATTCATAAATGAGCACGTTACTAAAGGTCCGAAAATTATTTCTTTTTTATTTTTCGAAATATATTAAGATTTGGTTGAACTGGTGCCTGGAAAAATACTGTAAATCCAGTAACAAATTAATAGTTGAAAAAAAAAGTAGTAAAGATAATGGATATATAAGTAACTCTACAGGTAGTAGGGAGGGTAAGAGCGTTGTGCTAAACACCACTACATTGCAAAATCACAAAGCCAGTATTTGAAGCACGTGATAAAACTTAGACGACAAAACCTACTTAATATTTTCAGACTTTGCAGAAACTTATACATGTGTTCTTTTAGATGCTGCTTAGGGTTTTCACTGGAACAATATAAAAGTGACGTTACACCCATTTGTGATTTGTTACAGAAATGAAAGAGAACTTCGAAATAAATCATCTTGGTTCAGTTGTGATTGTCTGAGACACAGATACCGCTACATGTTTCACTTTTGAAAAGAAATTTTGCAGCACATCAAGGAGAAAATAACACAGGTATAAAACACATAGTCACGTTTTAGTGACTGCTCAGTATAAGAACTGATTTAACTCATAAATCTATGTCACCATGAAGGTGTGGGTGGTACTGTAAAAAGTTACCTAAGAGTACCAGTCTACAAAGAACAATAGCGGGACTGATTCTTAGCTGCCAAAATTTATTTTATTTTCTCCAGGAGAACAAGGGCATCAAGGTTTTATTAGGATGGCATCATAAGTTGAACTTTTCAGCGGAGACGTTCTACAGGAATGCTATAATTATGCCTATTAACTTCCTGGGACCAGGAGAAAAACATTTTTTTAGGCCGCTTGACAAGACAACTCTGTCTTCAAAGCTTCAAGGTCTACTAAATCTTTCAGGGTATCTGGGAGGGGTCCAAAAAAGAGCCGGTAAATATACCATGCATATAATTACTATGTTTTCAATCAAAAAATATGAAAAATATAATTTACTGACTTATCATATCCTCGGTCTAATTCTAATACCTCGTAACCCACTTTTTTGCGATTTTGGAGTGTTGAACTATTCCCATGGTAAAAAGTACGCTGAGTCGATTAGTAAACTCCTCGTAAACCACTGGACTTCCAGTTTTATTTTATAACGATTTAAAAAATACCTCGTATCCCAACCTGTTACAGTTTTTGGGATATGGGTAACCCACTTTTTAATTAATGTATGCATTCTTAATCGCGCGATAAATTAATACATTTGTCGGTTTAAATTTAATTAATAAATTTCAGCAATTCAAACCATTTAAAAAAGTTTTGTTTTACATTTGGTGGCATTCTTTTGTTCTCCTGAGAAATTGAGATTTGGGGGTTACGAGGTATTAGAATTAGACCGACGATATACTATATATGCAAGAAAAAATTGAGCTGAGCCATTAAAACACATGGCTGATTTGGCATGGAATTAGCCGTTCGCTAAATATGTTGATTGTGTAAAACATGTAAGGATGTTGCCTAACATTTCTTTAGAATGATCATAACAGTAAAGCATGCGCTGAGAGCGATTATAATATTACTATTAAATCTAATTACCTAACTTATAAATACCCAACTAAGAATATACTCAGTTATGAAGATAATTGTTTAATTTGGAGGCTGCATACTTTGCCGACTAGACACAATGCCGATTGCGTACACTGCGCCGACCCTGGACACTAAACCGACTGGCGGCTTTGGACACTTTGCCCACCGTGGACACTAAGCCGACCCTTAAGAGCCGTCCATAATTTCAATTCTAATGTTAACGTAAAGTTCCGACGCTAAAACTAATTAACCCGTTGATCGATTTTGATATAATTTCACAAATATGATATATGTGATGTTTTCTACAATATGACCTTAAGTTAGGTTAGGGTAGGTTATGTTAGGTTAGTGTCCACGGTCGACAAAGTGTCCATCGGCTCCGATCGGTGTAGTGTCCACAGTCGCTAAGTTTTTAAAACAGACACGGTTGAAAACGTGGCCGTGGTCGGCGTTATGTTCGGTCGGCGTAGTATTCTATCTGTACCCTTTAATTTAAAAACTTGCACATTTAATCTTTTTTGTCCTTAACATCTCAACAAACGAAAACTATAAAAATAACATACAACCCATAACTTTTACAACTCCACAAAGATGTGAAAGAGTAAGAAGACTCTTTAGATAACTTGAAACCAGCTAGCATAACCAACAGAAAAATTCCGAATCTACAGATAAATAAAACTTTTGTCTGAAAGTTTGGAATAAAGTAAACTAAACATAACTAAACATAAACTGTCTGGGATGGCACTAATATATACATGTCTGAAACTGTTTTTAGATTATTATTTACAAAAGTATGAGCGAACTAATTATGAAGTTCAAGTTCTTTAAAAAACATTTCTAGTATAATTTAAGCAAAACGGGATAATGTTAATACATTGAAATGTATAAAGGAGTTCGGCTGTGTTTTGGGAAGGATTATTTAGTAAGTAAATTTATGTAAATGAAGCAGTTACCAGATCACCATTTTAGTCGGTTATGGATTTAGCTTGTCAAGAGCCCTAAAGCACAAGATCAGTTGTGATAACCGTTGATGCCCTTTCTGTGTTTCCCTTGAATAATTTAGGAGCCGCCAGAATTTGCAGAATAAAGAAAACAGCTGAATTTTATTTAAGAAAGTTTTTTCTTGTCACCACCAAGCACATCAAAATTTTATAAAAATGAAACCATTTTAGAAGCTTTAAAAACTTCACAATATCCATCATAACCCTATAACCCTTTAAAGAAACTTACCTTTCTTGCGACCGCAGTGTCATAGTAGGCCTGGGAAACACTCCGTCCGCAGTGCACAGCACCCTTATGAAACCTTCATCACCTCCCGCAAGTTTCCGTAGCATCAGGTTCTTTTCTGGAACTGTAAAAGTAATGTCGTTACTTCAGATTTACTCCCTTAATTCCCCATTCAGCTGTTTATGTCTGTAGAGTGGTCGTTACTTTTAATAAAGTATAAGGGTGTGACTGCTTAGAGGTGTAAAGCTTTATATAAATTTTATAAACCGTAAAGAGCTCACCTGATTTTATATGAATACAGAAAATTATATTGCGAATAAAGGGATTCGTTCGTTATTTATAGTCCCCAAAACATGTTTTAAATTAATTCTGTATGATAATGAAAGTTTTACTAAGTGGATCTGAGCAAAAGTAATGTATGAAAAATATATCAGTTGCAATATTAATGATACATTTTTGAGATATATGTGAGACAGAAGCACATAAACTTGAATCAAACAAGAATTAAACTTGACATTCACGTTCTATACTTCTAGAAAGCAGCAAAAGAAAACCGCAAGGGAATCAATCACATCCAATATGCATATCTTGAACGTCAACTATAGGTAAGGAAAAAGAAGATTGTCAGTTACAATAAGCATTTCCTTCAATAAGGAAATAGACAGTTATCGTCTGAAAGCAACGAATAGAGACTTTAGCAGATGGCCAGCGGACGCTTATCCTTAATTAATATTTTTCAGAATACGTTTATTAATTAGTTGGTAAGCTCTAGTTTTTCTAACAAAAATCTCTTTATTATTTACTTGTGCATCACGAGGTTCGGAACCTAGTGTCACCATATCGAGTCTACAATTAAAAGATTATAAAATTATGTCTTATATCTTGAACTAATCGATTAGGGGCGGCGCTAGGGTAGGACGAGGATGGGGTCGCCCTAAAACTTCCTCGCCCACCCTAAAATAATTTATTCAGGTTCACCTATGTATATTGTTCATGTTTTACTCGAATTCCTACCTCAACGCAAATTACTTTTTTAAAAAGTGTTTATACTAATCAAATTTGATTTTGTAGTCAAGATAAATAATTAAAGTTTAGAGGTAAGGTAAACATATTTACACCACACTACAAACACTCCAATCTCTATTTTCTTTTATGGGTAAGTATTTTTGGTGGAAAGGCGCGACTGCACGGCGCGGCAGTCAGTAGGGTCAACAATTATTCCTTTTATTCTGCCTTGTCGAGTGCTTGTTTTTCAATATGTTTCTGAACGAGAATGTTTTATATAGGATTTTGACGATAACTATAATAATAACTTTAATAATATAATTATAACTTTAATTATAACAACATATCTTGCAACTAGAATTGCCACTACAGTACATGTAAGGTTGTAATTGGTTGTAATCTTACATGCATTATAACGTTGAAATTCATAACCCATTGTTTGTTTGATGGTTACTGTTTAAAACTAAGCTTCTCCGTTGTTTGGTTGTCACTGGTTTTCCCTTTCTTTCTGTTTATCGTGAAGTCGCTCCTACGCGGTTAAGCTTCCTTGTCAATAGTAGAGTTGAGTAACAAAATGGCTGTCTGGCAGTAGAAGTTGAATGTTCGAGATATATTAGAAAATTGATTTTGGATATAATTCGCTTTAGGGCCGGTTGTTCAGTTGGCCGTATATCCTATGGCATTACTAAACTCTGGTTATAAATAAATTTGGTGTAAATCAGTTTTGGGTTGTTCAGTACAAAGATATTTTAAGATTAGTTAAACCTCGAAATCGTTATGTTGGTAGAATGTTTTTGTAGTTTTACAGTTGCTCTTTCTAGGTTTTTCTATGGTTTATGGTTTTTACACCGTTTTTCATGCACGTAATTGGTTGTTTTAACCTTAAATTGTTTCGTTGTTAAGTCAAGTGTTAGATATATATTTTTCAATTTTTTCATTAGGGGACTCACTTGAATAATACTTATTAGCTAATATAAATTATACAATAATTTATACGTAAATTATCGTAAGCTATCTAACGCATTTATTTTTCTGAATTCTATCGTTTTATTAATGCAATCTAATAATAAATTACAACATATGCAAGTAATAAATAATAAAAGTTGCCAGAGATCGAGATGTTAATTACGCAGCAAAAGGGGAAGCCTTATTAATATCGTTGATAAAAAGGTATTCAAAAATAATTGAAAATGCACCTTCATAATAATTATTATTTATATTATTTTTTTATTAATTATTAACAATCTTTCTGTTTATAATTTCTTCACAACTGTCTATAAGTCTTATTTCTCATTCTCTAATATTTTTAAGTTATTCATAATCTAACCACATCTTAAACCCTCAACCTCGGTGGTTTAGTTAACGACAAAAATAAATTATAGTTAAAAGTTAACTTCTTACTGAACAACTCGCTTTTCACATTTAAAGCCAAGTTACTAGTAACCAGAAGTTAACCACGTACTGAACAACCGGCCCTTAGCGGAATAACTCTCGCATTCAACAGAATGATCGCTTGATTAGTTATATGCGGTCAATCGTCAAATTAGACGGATTACGTTCTGGTGCCAACCATTTTAGGTAAATTCTTTTCGTTTCATTTCCATGCTCTAAAATCTTACAAATGCCTTTTTATTTTAGGTAATATTATTTCCCTAGCCCTCACCTTGAGGGAATTGTATTGTAAAAGACCTTTCAGTTAATAGAAAGGAAAAATCTTCAAATATTTAAAATTAATACAATATACAGGGTGATTTCTTTGAGGTCTTTTTCTTTTGGGTTTTGTGGCTCGTTGTCTTTTATTCGTGTTCCTGTCTCTCTGATCGTGGGTTCATTTAGAAGGTCCTTCCCCTTTAGGTCCGTACCTACACCCAAACGCAAAGAAAATGTCACCCCTATAAACTCGGGTCTCTACCGCCGTAATGAGTTTATGGCATATTGTAAATTATAACCGAGCGAGTTATTATCTAGGTAGACAGAACTTTCGATGAAATACTTAGGACAAGTAAAACTTTCATCATGTGACCATTAAATTTCAAGAATATTGTTAAAACAACCAAAAAAATTTGTACGTTGACTTTTGCACTAATTTTTGTTTAAAGAAATTTTTTGATCAGTAGATACATTAACAGTAACTTGACTCACACAAAGATTTTTTTCCGTAGTTTAGAATATGTGAGATTAAAATTCTCCTTTGAAGCTCTCGTCTTAAAAAGGATTAGGTATTCTGAGAAAATTTTACCTACTTTAAGACAACAATGAACTGGCTGTTTCCTAGATTATGAGTAAGCATGTAATATTCCTTTTGCCAAAATCTGGTTGACAGTATGCCGAGACGCTTAACTGAGTGTATAGAAAACAATGGATATTACACTAAATAGTAATAAAAATTATACATACTTAATCGAGCATTATCTAATAGTTTTATTACTTGTTACCTAACGGAAAAATTGTTTTTCCACTACTAACCTTAAAAAAGACAATTATTGGCATTGTTTGTGACTACAGAAATTGATTTTCTTAACCCCTTGCCAGAAGCCTCTATTATATATATTATTGACCTAGGTTAATAATGAAAACAATGCTAAACCACCTGTCAAAGTCTATGCCTTCTATTAAAATAAATATTATAACACATAAAAATTACATTTCTAACATAACCTAATTTTTTGTATGAAGGGTGTATTTTTAATAAATGATTACTTGAACTTATTATTTTGAACTTAAGATATATTATATTTAGTATCGGAAAGTAAAAATTTAATGAAAAAACAAAAGCTTATTAATTAGAAGCAAAATAATAGTTAATTGTACAGTTGTTATAATTTATGTTATTTACCATTCCTGAGGAAGTAGTGTGTGTTTCCTGTGTATTAATTAAAAGAATGTTGATTTGTTAATAGTTAAATTGTATTTTAATAACGGTCGTAAAACAAGAATTCTACTGTTGAAAACAGAAGATGTGACTAAAACCAATTACACATTTGACATCTCAAACACCAAGCGACGTTGCCAGCTTTACTCGCTGAAGAATTAACCGGTCAACATTTTTTAAAATAATTTCATGATCAGGATAACTTACATGTTAGTAGTGGAAAAAATTGTATATTAACCGCGGTTTAGACACGCAATTATAGCCCACGCGTCTTAAATCCCTCGGCGCTACGCGCCTCTGGATTTAAAATCAACGCTAGGGCTATAATAGCGTATGTCTAAACCTTGGGTAATAATATACTATTTTAAGCATATTATTATTTCTTACAAAAAAAAACCTTTCAAAAACACCGAAAAAATGTAGGTAGCTGAATGTGAAACTCGCTCGGTTATAATTTACAATATGCCATAAACTCATTACGGCGGTAGAGACCCGAGTTTATAGGGGTGACATTTTCTTTGCGTTTGGCTGTACATTTATATATGTACCGGGTCGGAACAAAACAACCAAATATTGAAGGGTGAAGCGAAAACCCCTAAGCAAGGCTTTAAATAATACAGCCGCATTTTTGATCTGCACAATAGACAATAGTTACAATTAAAATAAAGCCCTACTTAGAAAGTTTACATTTCACTACGTGTGTTTTATTTATTTATTATTTATTTATTTGTATGATTTTAACATTGCTTTCCAGTTCGTCCTTTGTGAGTATATATGTACGGTACGACCAACATATTGGAAGTTGTCCATATTTTAGTAGAAGATCTATTTCTTCGTTTGTCTGATAAGCTTAAAGCTTTAGTAATAAGAATTGTTTTTAAACGAAGTGGCGCTTGTTTTTTTTAATTCTTGTATTACCCAGCCACTCTCCGACTTATTGGGGGTTAGCCGGCAAAAACTAAAGCAGTGTTATTTGGATCAAGCTGATACTTCCAGCACAGCTATATTTTGGCAGGTTAGGTATTTATTTAGATAAAAATAGCCTTTGTTTCTGTAGGTTATAGCATAAATTATAAAATATTAAGATTGGTACTATTGCGAGATAAATAATAATTGACACAGTAGTTTCTTTCCGTTTAAATAAGACTTTCACTATAGGAAACTTTTCAGTAATTAAAATATAAATCTTGAAACTACCAAAGTCGGTGTAATATGCTAAAAATTATAAAAATCCGCCTACTTTATAATTGAACCGTGCCAATTATTATTTATCTCACAATAGTACCTTTTTCAACGTTGACACATTTACTTCTCATTCTTAAATTCCTGTCCTGTCAAATTTAAATTCTTGTCGTTATCCTATAATTTCTTTTGTAGCACATTTATATTTTTGTAGTTTGGTTTATTGTCTTGTTATTTCGATGTACATTTAGTGTCCTATTGCTTGCATTTTTTGTTTGCTCTAATTTTGTGTTAATCATGTCATCGCCGCGTCGGCGCCGTTGAGAAGACAATCAACAAATTTGGCTAGTCCTTTATTGGAATAGTTTGAGCAATAGCATATATGTATAAATATTATGCATACATAAAATTATTGTGAGCATGTATAGGCATTTTATATAGAGATTCGTCTGCATGACAGGTGCGTCTAACCTCACTTTTTTAAGTTCTTGTTATACATGAGGTAACGTTGTTATGATAAAAATTCCATATTACATTTAATAGCTTGCACCTTTACTTGTTTGTCTTATAAAATAAAATGCGTTTGAGGTTTTTCTAAATATCATTTGATTGTTCCAGAATAATTACACGTTCTCACAAAACGTTTTTCCGTTTACGTATCTTTCCAAAAATCGCCGGTTAAATGGTAGTTATTGTTGTATTAAGAACGCGTAAGAATGTCACTTTTCAAAAAAGTTATTCTAATGCGCCAAGAAACATTTCAAATTATTTCGCCCACGCAATACAATAGTTTTTCTACAACTGACAAAAGAAGAATAAAGAAATTATTGTTTATTTAAGAAACATCTAAAAAAATATTAATAACAATATTATTTTTCTACTATATGTAAAGTAATAAATGATTAATATAAAATACACAAAGAACACAAACGTGTTTTAAGAAAGTTAGTTCAATTTAAATATAAGAGTTAAAAATTGTTTAAATTGACGACTATTAATTATACTCACTTTATAATGATATGTGTATAATTCACAGACCTCATCCTAGGACAGCTGTTTCGAGCTTATGGCTCTCTTCAGCTAAAATCAGTACGTCTGCAAATTATACACACACCACTCGAGCTTATATAACAGCTATGTTCTGAAATCGTGAAATTAAAAAAATTTAAAATACAAAACGTCGCTGTGTGCGACTTATGTCAAACACATGTGAAACAATGCAAATGAAATAGTTCGAAAGAGTGCTACTTTACGGGCTTAAAAGAGTCTGTAATGTGTTTGTTTACTTTAAGGACTATTTCAGAAAAAAATAAATATATTGTTTGATGTTAAAATATGTGGATAATATCCGCCCCACTTAAATAATCCTTTACCTAACCTTCGCCCTCTCAGAATAAAAACCATAGCATCGTAACTGTACTAGATCGAAACAATTCTCTACTTGCACTATTATTTTCCTTAATTGTACATCCTTTTTTATTATAAAATATCAGGTTTTTCAGGTAGGGTTTCATTCGTTTTATATGTTTTTTTATTATTGTGCGCATAAAATGATTTTTTTAATTTTACTTAAGTTGTTTCTTTTTCGTTGTATTTTTATTTATTTTTGTATTATTATTTATTTGATATTAATTTCAGTGTCAATAATTTGATGATGTTCTTATTGTTTTATTCTTTGCGCTTTTGAACATTTTTGTTTTAAATCGTCTTGAAACTTATTTCTTACACCAGTTTGCACTTGGTTTGTGGATGAGTGTCAAATTTCCGATTTATCTATTAGTGCTGTTTATTTATATTTTTTAATTGTATACAGTGTGCCTTTAATTAATTTTTTGCTTTGTATTTTATTTTGTTAATATATATTTTTAATTTGTTTGGTACATTGGTGAACA
This sequence comes from Agrypnus murinus, assembly GCA_929113105.1. NCBI lineage: Eukaryota > Metazoa > Arthropoda > Insecta > Coleoptera > Elateridae > Agrypnus > Agrypnus murinus. The sequence goes on from OV816025.1 coordinate 188,559,685, forward strand.
GTGCAGTAAAACTTTATAATAATAGTTTATCCAACACCTCTATATAAATACCATGTTTACTATGGTCATTTTAAATAAGGAAAGTGATTGTTTACTCTTATGTTACATTATAACCTACGTTGCCCATAGCAACGTGGGTTATTTTTAAAAACTCACTCCTTCAAAGATAACAACCAATCACCAGCTTGCGTTATTTAATATTATTAAAATCCAGTCATCGTGCTAGAGTATTACCGTCAAAACTACAGACTAACTATACATTGCAAATTCGATGTTTAAACTTAAATAAAGAGGGTTGGATAAAATTTTATATGGCACGCGTGAGTTAAGGATATTATCCACTAAGAAAAATTAACTCTCTCGGGCCTGCCGGCCCTCGAGGGTAAATTTTTCGTTCCTGGATAATATCTTACTTAACTCTCTTGTACCATAAATGCCTATTATTTATCCAACACCTCTAAATAAACAGTGCTAAAACTTGATGTTTGCAAGCAATTAAAGTTGATGTTTACTCACTTGTGGGTAGAAAAACATTGTTATACTTACATTAGAATGGTGATTGGCTGCTATTATAGGTAGCAACCAATCACCAGCTTACATTGCATAATATTATTAAAATCCAGTAATCCCGCTAGAATATTAAATTTAATACTGTCAAAACCTACAGACTAACATTAAATTGCAAATTCGATATTTAAACTTAAATAATGAGGTGTTGGATAAAATTTTGTATGGCACACGTAAGTTAAGGATATTATCCACTCAGAAAAATTAAGTACGCCCATTGTACCCACACTATATTAAAAATACGAAACAAGCAAAAAAGCCTGCTTATTATTTTTAATGAAATGTGAGTACAATGGGGATATTTAAAATTTACAATGCGATTTGCTCGAAAACTAGTAGGAAGCGACCACATGTTGATAAGGAAAATATGTTGTAAATCATTACAGCAACCCCCCTCCCATTACGAGGTTTTTAGTTAAGTTAGTTACACCCTGTATACAAAATGTTCTTGGACGACTGACGATGCAACGTGTAAGCACTAGTAAGCAGTAGTGGTGGGTTATAAGATAACGCATACACTTCTCGATGCTTCTCGAAATGTTACAACGCTTAGGTGTTGTGAGACCTGCTTACGAGAAGCGTTGAAATATGAAGTCTATCCATCTTTATTTTTATACTAAATACATATTATTATATATTGCTGTTTCTATCACTCCCACTGGTTTGGCAATTCAAAAGACATTCAAGAGTATCAACCATGCTTATGGGCACGCATAGACGTGCATTTGAGTGACATAATCAGTGCACCAAGTTTATTGTTAGTAGGTACTTCCGATAACAAAATGCTATGACGCACTGCTACTGTTTATCTTAAAGTCTCGAGAAGTGTTGTTGATTAAAATAAGGTAGCTGAGTGTGGGGCTCCACTAGCTCTCGGGGCCCCACAAGCCCTCGGGGCTCCGGGCATATGCCCGGCTGACCGACCCTAGGGACGCTTCTGAATATTACTCGTCGGTGTTGTATCCCGACGCTTTGCCCGTGGTGGGGGACTACGAGATCCGAGTTATTAAAAGTGGTCGAATTGTTATAACACTATATGTAAAGAACCATCGAAAACCATTTTATAAAAAAATCGGAACGTATGGAGACAAACGAAATAAAGACTTCATTATGTAGTCTTGGTAATGGTAATGGAAATAGCGTGCTCGTCTCTCACACAAGCGGCCCGGGTCGACTCCCGGTACTAGCAGATCTGGTTAAGGTTCCTGCAGTTTCCAATATACCGTCTGTTGAGTCGGCTGCAACCGTACATTGGGCCTGGGTAATTGTAGTAATCGCCCCTCCCTCCTGCACAAGTTTAACAGCTTCTGGGACCTGGTACACCAGGTAATGAGTGATATCAATTATTATTATTATTTACCTGAAAATTTGTTTTATTAAAATTTGGCGATTAAACTGCGAATAAAGGAAAAAAATTGATATAATTCAAAGGTAAAGGAAAAACAAGAAAATTTCACATTCACACTGGCACCCCATTACATTCAACACTGACTGAGGTTTGCTTTAAAATTTAAAATTGATTAAAATATGATTTGCAATTCAATATTATAAAAAGGTCTATTTGAATTTTGCCTTTTGTAGCCAAGATTTCTACAGCGAATAAATTTAGAGGATAAAATTGGAAGATGTCTATGGGAGATATTCGTCTTCATCACTTAGACTTCCACTTCTTCACTAGATGCACTTTCAGCGAAGCATTCACCCATTTTAAATCCTAAAAGATCCTTTATGTATTTTTCTCCTTAAATTTTCTCGCCCAACTGATTATTATTCCACAAGTTTGTAACTGCTAAGTCCATAAAATGAAAATAATTATTTACGTTATAAGTCCTGGAAATGGAATATAACACTCGTGTAAGATGTTACGAACGAGGCGACAAAAGAGTCGAGTCTTGAACATCGAAACGAGACTGTAAGAACATTTCCAGGACGTAGCCCTAATGCGTTTTATTTCACAGCGCAATTATTGGATTATTGGCTTGATTTAAAAAATGTATATAAAATAAATTTCCGAATTCAAAATATGGACATCTATTAAAAACGAGTAGCAATGGTAACTATTAGTCGAATTCAAAATATGGACATCTATGAAGAACGAGTGTTCGTGGTAACTGAATATTACATTATTGTTCAGTTGATATATTTTATTTAAATCCGGTAAAATTTCGTACTCGAATGTAAAGTCGCATTTTCCGGACTGTAATCGGTAACGTAAACATGGATAATACGATACAGTATAAAATAAAGAAGCTTACCGGCTATTTTATAGCTTTTTGGACAATACTACCGCAATCATAAATAAATAAATAAATAAACCAAATAAGCCATCATATGGTGAAAACGGCATCAGAATCTATTCAGTGGTTCTCAAGATTCACCGGTTTTGACAAAAACTGGCCTTACAAAAACTACAAAGTTTAATGGGGGCACGCAATGATTGCCAGCGACTGGCGCATTTTCACCCCTCCACACGCCGTTGAACCACATACCAGATTGTGGATGACACATTTTCCAACGAATATTATGCTATATAAAGTACATAATATAGTAATAATAAACTACATCATGTGATGATATAGGCACCCCGCAGTACATGTATGCACGATGTGTTGCCTATATCCCAAGCGACAAGAGAACTTCACTATTTTTTTTATTTTAAAACAATAAGATTTTGCATTAAATATGTTCAGGATAAACACTACAACACTGTGAGATGGAAGGGGATAAATATTAAACAGATTCTTCACTTGAATTTCACAAGCTCAGTTTCATGATGGACGATCCTATGTCGTTGGTTGATATTTTGACATTTAGATATTTTGAAGACATTTTATGGCATGTTTTCACTTGAAAATTATTAAAGGCATTGGTAAGAAGGTATACACAAGTATTTATTACTTTCCCTACAGTTTTTATTATTGAATTTCAAGAAAATGTTCTATTTCTTTGACGATTAATAATTTTCTATAGTAGATGGATCTTTTTCAATGTTATTTGAATTTTTAAGTAAAATATTTTACTGTAACATTGTTAACCAAGTTCTAGGGTGCATGCAGACACTAGAATGTTAAAGTGGGGAACTTTTTATAGAGAAAGTTTAGGACTTTGAAATCCCAAAATTGTAACTTTTCAGCAGGGTCTGCTAGAATGTTAAAATTTATAGTTTATATTTATAATTTTGGTGTCAAAATTAATGTAATCTTTGTTTGCTAGGATCTTAGGATTAATTTTATGATAAGAAAAGGATGTAACAAGATGTTAAAATGCTTTTATTTGAATTTTTGTGAAGTAATGTTTGTGAGAAAATTCAAGATGGTTGTCAATGAACCCTAACTCTAAATCTGCATTTTAATAGCCGTGTTAGGTATCAAAATAAAGGAAAAACTCATTTCTTGTTTTATAACATTTATTTAAACAATTAATTTTATGTATTATTAACAATTTGGTTCGAGTTTTAGTGTAAACGATGCTGTTTTGTTTCTACTAAGAAACCAAATTAATCTAGTTCCTAACTAGGAAAATCACTAGCGATTCACAATTGTTTTCCAATTATTATAAAAGCAGCACGAAAATCTGGTTACTTTCTCTTGAATTTTTATACAGAGCAGAAGTCAGGTCAGTTTGTACGTTATTTTGATAAAATTTCGAGGTTATGTTGGTGAATTTTACGTCACTTAAATGTCAAAAAAGTAAGATTATGACAAATGTTTCAAATTTCTTTACAAGTTCTTAATAATATATATAATAATAATTATAATGAACAATCAAAGTCAACTGAACGTGCAATAAAACAAAAGTGCCGTGATTAAATTTGGTGTTTAGACTGTTATTATTATTTGGAGAAATGTTTGGAATTTTATTTTGTATGGAACGAATTAAAGGAAGGTAAGGAATCTTGTTTCAAATAACCGAATTATTTTATGTATTTACGTCATGGAAGATATATGTTGCACCTTTAATAATTATAATTATCTTCAAAAATCACAAATAAAATCAATTTGAAAGATGGTATAGAAATGTGCTCATCTTGTCTACAAATAAGCAGGTAATTTTACCAACTATAACAGGAATCTGCTAACCTTCAAGTTAGGGTAATTAACTTTTTTGTGTGGCGCCAAATAATTTTAAAATTTAAAATAATTTTTAATTTTTAATTTTTTTAATAATAATTACATGTTATGATCCGATTGACATTATTATTAAGGAAAATAGAAACTCCAGTGCAGTAGCACATCCTGAGCTACAGGATCCTAAAAAATTAACTTTTATAAGTAGATCTGTTTTCTTACTTCGTGGATGGCTGAAAAGTACACATTTTTTGATGTCCAATAGATTGAACTGGATAGGATACGAGTAGTCACAAATAAGGTTTGTCTAATTACTATATTATACCTCTAATAACTAAAAATAGTTAAAATTGAAGTTTCATTATACAAGCTAGGGTTCATCGTTTAGTCATTAATTATGAAGCTAGCTAATAAGTTAGCTAACGAAGTTTCTTAAGAAAAATTCACTGTACTAGTTGGCGCAAATATTTAATAGCGAGTGATTGATTCGTAGCGTTGGTTGCATGGTGAACGAAATCGGAGGAATAGGAAAGAGCGGACATATACTTTACGCCGATGGAGTTAGTAATGGCTATTTGCCTTATTTGAAATGGCTTCGTTATTTTTCACCCTGTTCAAGGCGGTAGTATACTCCGATAGAGAGCGGCACATGAGTCCCTTACATAAAGTTTCTTTTAACTCTGTGAAATACTTAATATAGATAGTCTCTAGTTTCTTGCTTTTATTTTATGGCTTTCTATCTGCTGTGCCGTACTGATGAGCGCTAATAAGAGCGAAACACGTGTATACGGCAACAACATACTTTCCCTTGTTACTCTATTGCGCGAATGCCCACTATTATCCCTTTGTTATGAAATACTTAACTTACGTAAGGCTTAACTTGATAGTGGTTCAAAATTACTTATGAATCACTCTTTATTATTTCAATTATTGTTATTTACTATTCAATATTCCATAAATCCATCATTCAGACAATCAATAGTTTCGTTTTTAAAAAGTTCAATTTAAAAATTAGGTGCACAGTGAATTCTTATAGGTTTTTGAGATAGAAATGATCCGATTTTGTAACTCAACAGGTTAACTGTACCATTTATTGTCATAACATGATATATTCCACTACCCAGTGTACTATACATTCTTAAGATCAGTAGATTTTTTCTATGGAACGACATTAATGTTGTTTATTAAATAACTTACATGAGGCAGTACTTAAAATTATTTTAGTTTATACATAGTATCGTGTTATTTGACACACAAAATAAAGAATTCGCCCGCTCAATAGTTTTAAGTATGCATATACAAGCTGTCCCAAATATAACCAGCAATACGCAAATACGTTAGATAGTTGATGATGCGTAGAGAAAATTTTTCATATAACTTTTTTTTCTAAAATATTTACTTTCCAAGTGCGGCCCTGCACATTCTCCTTATATCGTTTAACGCTGAGGACTGTAGTTTGTTGAACTTTAAATAATTTGTCAATACACACAATTCGTCGCTGTTAATGCATATTAGCGTAACACATTAACGTGGACAAATTGTGTCAATGTCGCCGAATGGGATTGTTGATCTTGAAGAAATTCGTAAATAAAACACATGACCTTTTTGCTCATGTTGCAGTTTGTTTATTTTAAAATAAATTCAAGGTCTAATAACAGCTTAAAACACATTATTTTTAAAGAGAACATTTGATGTCATATTTAATTAAATTAAAGCGCATTTTTATTTGTGTGCGCAATGTTGAATTTAATTTAACAAACATAAAAGGCATTGGGATAAGTAAGAAAATTACGTTCAACAAACTAATGAAGAATCTAGGTCACCGCGTAATCACCACCTGGTTAACACATAAAATAAGATCAGATTGCAAACAACACTCTAATCTTATCTAAGCTATTAAAAATGCCAGCGACGTGTTTATGCAACAGATGTTTATTTTCATTACTGATTTTGTTACTCGTCTTATTTACAATTAAAAAGGGGCGCACTCACTCACGCCACTGAATTATTCAATATTAGCTGCTATTTTTCTTATCAGTTAAATTACTTAAGTTGAGCACGCCATCGCCACGTGATTCGCGATGCATTTTCACCCTCGTGATTTATTTGACCAAATTCTTCATTTGTTTGTTGGACCGATTACCTTCAACGTGCTCAACAAAACTTCAGTAGACGTTTAGAAGCTTGTTTGCGGTCTAACGGGTTACATTTTGAACATATTTTTAAAGATTGTCAAAATTCAATTTACCAAAAGTCAGTTTATAAAGACAGTTTTTATAAAGACTTTACCTTGACCAATATTCGTGTTTTTAAATGGACTCGGAATTTCTTCTCAATTCTGCACATATCTCTTTACAATGTTTTGACTATCCCAATGCTGGATGACTTATTTATTAACAAATTGATACTAAATATAACAGGGCCGTATTAGCAAAAAGTATAGCAAACAATTTTTTACAAATTAAAAAAAATGTGTTTCAAGGTAGAGGTTTTTTCTTTAGTTTTAGATTCTACCTCGGACGTTCTTTAACCGTCTGCGTTATTGTTTGTTATGTACGAGGCACCCTGTATAAGGAATTTCAAAGCGACACGTTATATTGGTTGCATAATCTCAATTTCTAAATTCATTAACGATGTGAGAGAGGATGTTTTGATATTGCATTTAAATAAAGTTTAGACCAAAGTTAATGTAGGATTTAACATGGAACAGACAAGGTGTGTTGTAATGGAGAGGTATACAAGTATCTACTACCTTACCTGAGCATTTAATAGCAAAAATGTGTTTCCATGTTAACGAGTTGATTCATTTTATAGAGTTTCTTCTATTTCAAAATTTTACATCTCTTGCTTAAATAATTTTGGTAGAGGACTGTAAAAGCGGCTTCGTTACCACAGAACCGAAATCTAGTATAGAGTTCAATTGTTTACGAGAAAGGTATAAAAACGCAACCGTTTTTGAAACAAACTCTCTTTTAATTTACATCTTTAGAGAAGCACAGTTCGATTGAAGAACAATAACATAATTTTAAGATTAGGTTTTGAGTCAAAAACAAACAAACAAACCAAATGTCAATAATTAAAATTGTAAGGTTATTGTTATGATATAAACGTCAACGTGATCAAGGTTTTAAGAAAGTTTAGTAAATCCAAGTGATTTTTTTTTATTTTATCAATTTAATCAAGTGCCAATTTATGTTTCAATTGAAATTTTATAATTTTATAATCAAGATTTAATTATTGAATTTTCTTTATGACTGGATTTTATAAATTGATGTGGACTCTAATTATAAAATTAATTGACTTACCACGATCAGATAAACAATTGGATTTATGGAGAGTTAAACTTTTCACAACACTTTTTATTTAGCCGGAGCAATTTTTTAAATTTAAAGGTAAGAGAGTAAGTAGTACATTGTGTATTTGTGTACCACCACCATAGAAATATCGTAACAATATGTATCACTTAATAGTTCTTTTGTAAATTTAAACCTATTGCTAATTACACAAAAAAAGTCACTTACTCATCTAGTCGTGTAAAACTAGCCACCAAAGTTATTACATTTTTTAAATAAAAAATTAAATGTTTATTATTCGTAAACGGTTTATTTCGACAAGAAAATTGTTAGTAATACAAAACTCCTAATATTTTATGTTTTGATAAAACTACATACATAACATTAGCATTAATAAAAAGCACCATTACTGAAGGTCACACATTTAAGCTTTAAGCTTCGAGGAAACGTTTTACTTTTATGGGATTGAATTTGTGATGTGTTTATTATTCACCAAGTTATAGTAAAAGTATACTGAGTAAAAACATTTTTCAATATTTTATAATGTCCTATCTCCTTTCTAAACTTTAATTTTATTCAACTGGCGCATTAACTAAGCGTTTTTTATCATTGGTGACTAAACTAAAACGATTTATAAAAACCGACATTTACTATACAAATAAATCTTTTGCGGAAATAGATGTTCAACAATGTTTTGATGATAGGAGCATAACGATTCTAATAGAGAATTTTAATTCATAATCTCTATATTAAACATAAAAATTATATTTGACTGGCGACTGTATTTTCGCTTGAAAAAGTAATATTAACTCAAAATAGACGATTTGCTCTTAACTCGTTTAAATACAATTTTATGGATTGTCCGCAATCCCGGATTCGCAGAGGCTTGAAAATTGGATGCTACAAATAAATTTGATGTAACTGGTGAAGTATAATTTCCCCATTGTCGTATTTAACGAAATTCAGATAAGCAACTGATGTCAGTACAACAAAATCATAAACATTTGTCTTGTCCTGCGCAAGCAATCCTGTACACTAGATGGTTGCAAGCCTAGCGAAAACTTCAGATGTGAATAGGACACTCATATAGAATATCGCTTGTTCCTGATGTAAGCTGCAACCTAGGTTACATAAAATCCAAATAAAATGTTGTTTCAATTTCTGACCCTATAATGAAAAACTTTTATACAAATAACTAAAGCTGCTCCTAAAAATTACTTTTTTGGTAGAAGCAAATACATCAAACTCAAGAACGACTATATATTTTCAGTATTTCGAATACCACCACAATTCTACCCTTCAGTTGAGTATTCTGAAAAATATAAATCTATTAGTTTTGATATTTTCTATGATTATATAATAATAATTATAATTGCTACAACCCATAACCTGGAAACCAGGCCCCAGAAGCTATAAGCTTGTGCGGGAGGGAGGGGCGATTATTATTATTACGTAGGCCCTACGTGCGACTGCAGCCGACTTACAGATGGAACAGCGCAAATCTCACATTTGTGTCACAGCTAAGGAAAACTGTAGAAAACCTTAACCAGTTCTGCCGGCACCGGGTGTCGATCCCGGGCCGCTTGGGTGAAAGACCAGCACGCTAGACATTACACTACCAAGGCTGTTATCACTACCAAGGCTGTTTTTTATTATTTATCAAGGCTGATTTATCTAAAACATCAGAATTAAACTTCTATGTTCAAAAGTTACCAATTCCATGTATATGCATGTAAAAGCAAAGTCGTAATAGTAGTCCGAAACGGCATATTCACGGTATAGTGTAGTTAGAATTATAAATGCCTAACTATTCATTGCGTACAAATATTGAGAAGTTAATGCTGATACGATAGCAGCTTTGTTAACCTACAAAAATATTATATTCAAATTGCAATTTTAAAGTAGTTGATTAAACATGGCATAACTAACAATCAATAGATTCTCATTCAAAGCCCTATAGTGCGTGAATGCAGTTTAGTATCCTGGATACTAATTAATAATTTGCTGCTATTTTACTTAACGGTACAGTGTACTACATTATGTGCAACATTAAAAACGTATGTAATTATTGTGAATTAATAAATTAGGTTCAAAAAGCGCTTGCATTATTTATAAATTTAGTTTCATATAGCGAAACCTCATTGTCTGACAACAACTATTTCATAAATTGTGACATTAAATCATTAATGTATACATTTAGTTAATTGCAACTGCATTGTAATAACTATAATTGAAATTATACACATTCGCTAAGCTAGTTTCTGAATAAATTATTTCCTTCAATAATTAAGTACATAGCATATTTTAAATTTCATTGTCAAAAATTATACCGCGAATAAAGTACCAGTCGGCTAAGAGACAAATTTAAATTATACTTCAAAGTGTTTACATATTAAATATCTACATAGTGTGTTCATAAATAATAAATAATTTAAACAACCTGGTAAACCTAAATCCTGCTGCTAAATGACAAAAATTGTAATTATATCATTTAATTTTGTCATCTTCGGTAACTGAGCATATATATAGTTAAATAATATTAAACAAATGAATGTTCACTTCACCGTAACCTGAAGCCGTCCTTCTTACACCTGCTCTACCAAATAATTGCACCTGTATGCAGGACATATACTTTTTGATGAATACTCAATTCAAGTACATACTGTAATGGTCACTTTTGCAGTAAAGGGTAAATCAATATGAGAATATGCATTTGATTACATACTTTGGAGATCCAATATTAGTCTGAACAATGATTTCAATCACATGTCTGTGTTCTTGGATGTCATTAAATAAAATATAGATAATATCTTAACGTTATACTAAGATTAGAAAACTCAATATAATTAAAATACCCTAAATCAAGTTAGAATAGCATAGCTTTATTAAAGTATAACATTTTACAATATTAAATGCAAATTGGGATGATAAAAGAAAGGAGATCTTAGTCAAAGGTCAACCTAGAAAAGAAATTATGTATTAGTTAAGGATATTAATGAATCATATGAAAATCAAAACCTCACTTTCAATAATAATGCATCAATAATAATTTAAAATAAAGAAATTAGTTTTCCATATCTATAGTAATAAGCATTGTTATTGAAGGGAGGTAAGAATGATCATAGAAAGGTAGTATTTCTGAGAAAAATAAAGATAACAAGTAAAATAATTGAACTATTTGGTTTCTCAGAGAGATATAAATAATAATAAATTTTGTTTAGAAAAAAATATGGTTGTAATTGTAAAAGGTTCTGAAAAATAGATTTATAATTCAATAAATGTTAATTAGAAGTCCAGCGTTTTATTAAAGAAGAAGAGTAAAGTGTACTAGGCAAAAGAATAAATATCAATAACTAAAATAATAAAGAAAAGACACCGTGAAGAAAAGTTTGAGGTAAGAAGGAGGGGGAAATAAGTTACGTGATTTATATAACATAGAAGAAGAATATAGAGGAATAGAAGAATAGTTGTAAATAGTTTTTGGATGAGAAATCTACAAGAAGAGTAATACATGTAGAAGAGTCATCCACGATACCCAAGCTGAGGTGTGGAAGAGTGTTAGTTTACAGTAGATCAGGCATAGAGAGTATAGAAAGAGGGAGACCATTTGAAGGAGCCATAGAAGATACTTACGGAGTCCTAGAGAGCTATTGAGTCCTTCATCATAATCTTTGGCCGTAGTAAGCAGATCCAGTGCAGCAGTCGTCGGCAGTTCTTGAATGATGAATGATTATTGAAGGAAGAGCAAGTGAAGTGACAGTGAGTTAATTTTTTTTCAGAAAGAAGTGAACCTGAAGTTAAAAGGAACAAAAACCAGTTGGTATCATTTAAAAGAGATTGGTATACCAGTTAATTTAACCGTTGAGAGATCCATTGCAGATTTACTGAAGGAAGGAATCATTGTAAGTTGGCAAGGGTAAGATTTCCTTCTTTTCAACATCCTAATAAAAGTGTTAAATAAAGAATTAAACAAAATTTTATTTTATATGCTATGCTCACTTGATCATATATAAATTTAATTTGAGAAATGTCAAAGATGACATTAAAGGTGTAAATGTCAATTGTTTTTGATAACCTAACTTATTTGATGACATTTAGGAACTGAAAATAAGGTAAAGTTTATTTAATCATTTAATGAAAGAACCCAAAGTTAAGTGATTGAGTAAATAGTTTCATATTAAGAATAATAAATAAAATTAAACATCTATATTATTATTTATACATATATATTTTGAGCGACCCTGAGATCAAAAGAAATTATTTTAAAACATAAAATAACTATAAATAAAATTCATCACATATCAAATCAAAACATTTTTCCATCACAATACGAAGTCTGTTCAATAAACTGCTCGAACTGAGGTCATAAAAACTTTATTTTACAAAGTTAGGGTACATCAATCTTATCGCCTTTAAAATACTCTCCATTTGAAGCAATACACTTGTCCCATTCCCGTTTCCATTGTGTAAAAAAACATTCCTGAACTCACCTCGTGGTTTCACGTTTTATCATTTCCACATCGTCCCCTGCATGACCATTTTGCATTTCGGGAACAAAAAGAAATCGCAGGGGGCTATAGCCCGCACGATATTTCTTGAGCCAGAATTCCTAGAAAGTTTGAAGCCGATGACGTTCTATTCTCGGAACGCAACGATCTGTCACGGCTTGATATTTGCAAGTAGCGGCGTGCCTTGAAACGTAGATTGTTTGTGCTAACTGCAAGCTGCTAAGGTGAACTGGTTAAAGGCTGCGACGCCGCCAATGTCTCTCCAACTCGGGTGTCGAATGCAGTTAATTTCGGAGACTTTCATTTTTCGGAGAAACTAACGTAGCGGTCACTTTCAATGACTCACTTGAAATGAGCTGTTTTTGTCAGTGCACTATCTCCATAAACAGCCTTCAACATTTCATGAATTTCTTGTGAGTTTTTCCCAAGTTTCACCAAAAATTTGGTGTTGAGTCGTTGATCCATCTGTTCATCATTTTCCATCGTCGACAAGAGCAAAAAGGATACAACAAAAAAAATCCCAACTCTAGCTATACGCTTGCCTCGACGGTCTGACGGTTACTGACACTCCAGTGAGTCCTCCCGCCAACAGAGCAGCTAGTGCGCATTGGCCAAACATCACCAAAAGGCCATCCTAGAAGCTCAGTTCGCGTATTTATTGGACAGACTTCGTATGGCTTTGAATAACAACAGATGTGCAGGTGACTATCTGTTTCCAAAATACTTGTAGTAAACTGAAAAGCTCTTTATTCTATCAGTACTCAAATTTGTCATAATGATTTTTTCTCGCTTTACAGTAAAATTGACACAACTTTGTAATGCAATTTTTCAGATTTATTATTTTCTTGTTAAAATAAATTTGAAGGTAAGTAAAATTGTTCTTATTGGGCTTATCCAGTTGAAATATAATGAATGCATGTCGTCGTTAGTTATCTTTGAAATAATTTAATAGCTTGATAACAAGGGCATTTTATGAATGGAACAAACATGTTTTATTTTTTGGGAAACGTCTATTTTGTGATTGGTTGAAATGTGACATAAAGTACTATAACGGTGGGGGGTGTTTGCAGCTTTTAGGTTATCAGTAAAATTTTGTTTGGTTGTATTTTGGAAGAACTTAGCAATCTTTGGTGTTATTATAGAATATTGGGATGCAGTGTCAACGACAAAAGAAATATTGTTAATCGTATCTGTCAATTCGATGAAGATTGATGAGGCATTGGGACAAACTCTGCTATCCTCATCATTTGATATAGCAGAGCTGACAATTAGTTTTTTTTTCTGGTAGGAACAGTTGCCTGTACATTTACGGGCATTGTCTTGGAACCTAACGTGGTAGTAGCACAGCCTAGATACCTTTCAGCAGTCAGCATTAGTAGCAGTATTAACTCGTGGTTTATAATTTGTTGAAACACGAGGGATTGACGTGCGAACATTTTGAATTTGACTTAGTTTGCCAGAAAGGTTTTGTATTTGATCGTTTAGTTGGTCAATCTTATGTTGTAAGTTTGTATGTAATTGATCAGGTTTTGGAGTCTGGTGTAATTGATAATATCAAGTCCTTCTACAAGATCTGACATAGTTAAATGTAATAAATTTATTGCTTGAATTTTTAAATGTTTTTGGTAATTTCGCTATTAGAAAATCTTTGAGAATTTCATCGTCAAAGTTCAAGTCCTTTGACAGTGTTCTAATGTCAGCCACCAATTCCTTGACTTTGCCACTGAATGTCAAACTATCCAGGAGTTTTGAAATTCGCAAAAGGCGTGAGCCTACATGAAAATTTTTTATGGAATTTTTCAAGACAGAATACGGTTGTCTGCGAGGTACGTTTACTATAAGATCTTGGTGGTTAGTTATAACATCATTTGGCCAGTTCAAGGTTAGAATATCATATCGTATGCGTCCATCGTTTATATTGAGATGAATAAAATAACGGTCTAATAAAGTTAACCAGGATTCTGTATTTGACTTGTCAAATGTCGGAAATGGAATATGAGCAGCCATATTTAATATGAAATTGAATTAAGTTATACTTATCTTGATTAAAAAAAGGTATATATTCCGATATTGGTTTAGAAACGATAAGCTAGCGATTGTCCAATCAATCCAATTGTAGATGCCGTAGTTGGTTGATGCAGAACTAAGTGCTGTTAGTTGTATGCAGAGGAACCGACTAGCAAGTGTTGGAAGCAGGACACACTATAGCTTGATTCAGATCTCCTGATGTGTTCGATTTTTCTTGTTGATTACTTATCGTCGAAAGGTCACCAGTTATAACGGTAGGAGTTTACTAGAAGTTATATTTAATCTTGGAGTTAATAAAAAACGTGTTCATTTTAGATATCTTTTATTACTTCTTATTTATTCTTGTAACTATGGCAATCACTTAGCATCCAACGCCTTCTTGAGGTAATATGTATGTAATGACTGTTTTTATGAATGAATATCATTACAGTACAAAGCTCCAGAATCTTGAACTAATCTTTGTTCAATCAGTGTTATAGGGATACATTTTCTGTTTTGTGAAACTAACGAAGGGGGGAGGTTAGTTTTAATTGACCGGGTAGCGATGTGTCAACTCAGCCTAAAACTGTAAAAGAAGAGACACATACCCCGTATAATTTGCGAAACATTAAGTTAGTTCTGTGGACTCGTTTAGAATTTGTTCCAAGTATTGGTATTTCATTAAAGTCGGCAATCTCTTACGGTACGGTATCAGCAAATTAATAAATGCAGTTTGGTTGTTTAGAACACGTTTATTGTTAAATAATGTTGGTGAAATCTTAACTGAAAGTTTACCGTATCGTTTGATTGTCACTGAAAACAGAGACTTTAAGTAAGATTTATTATTTATTTACTAATCTTTATTTATTTCATAAGATTTATTAGTTCAGTTTGCGGGTGACTGAAAAATCAATTTTTTAAAACTTGTTCAAGTTAAATCATTTGCATGAAGTAACGGTCAGGTGCCGAATTTGACGGATTCACTTAATAATTTTTTCAGTAGTAGGTGTAATGGGATATTACTTTGGGAAGGTGAGTGAATTAGGTGTAATCTTAAGTGAGAAAACACAATTTTTGTTCAGACGGTTTCAATAAACAAACGATTTACGTCAGTTAATCTTCGGAACAATTTCTTTGTATACTTTAGTGTTCAAGAAATTTGAAAATTTCTAGATGCTAAATTTGTATGTATACGGAACTCTAACATTATGTGCTTGCAGTGAAGTTCATAAAATTCAACTAAACATTTTGAGAATTTACTGATGAAATATTGAAAATTGAATACAATTCTTGTAAAACTACTATTACTTTAGTTCAATCAATTTTAAATGAAATCTTAAAATTCTCTAATTTTTTACCAAATTCTTTTTCTTATTTCGTTATAGACATTACTAAACACTGTCTCATAGCACTAAAGCATTATTATATAAAAATCTGTTGTTGAAAATGTGTGCTACGTTGTGTTCCAATCTCGCCTACTAGGTTATTAATAAATTAATAACCGCGGTCACTTCGGCGCGAGGACAGTTTGGCGCCGGACAGTTCGACGCAAGGACACTTCAACGCAAGCACTCTATGGCGCCGAACACTTAGGTGTAGGCACAGTTCGAGGAAAAAACAGTTCGGTGCATGTAAATTTTCCCGTGACAAATTAGAATAAAACTTTCGGAGATATTTAAACAAAACGTTTTTTTGGACCATTGGTCGATTTTTTGGAACAAGCTACCTATTATCAGAATAACCTTTTTTTATTTTTATGTACACACATGCACCTTCTTAATTCCATAATTATTAACATTATTAAGTTATTAACATGATTATCAAACATGATATTCTTATAAACAATAAGGGATTTATAATAAACAAATTAACTTCTTATTACAAATTATAGTAGTAGCTTAGAAAAATTTATTTTTCTTAAATCTGGCAGTACATACGAGCTTTTGTGATTGGCAAATATTAAGTTTTTTTCTCATCATATTGTATTTCATCGATCATACTGTATTTATTATCTGTAAGTACCTACAAATTTTGTTCATTAAAATAATACTAGACAATTTCTCGCGCCGAAGTATACCTGCGCCGAAGTGTCCTCGCGCCGAAGTATCCCGCGCCGAAACGGCCGAGCCGAAATGGCCGTGCCTAAACGGTCGCGCCTAAACGACCGCGTCCAAATGTCCGGCTCCGTCGTATAATCTTCGTTTTGTATTGATTTAATTTAAATTATTGTTCGATTTCACTTGTTCTAAATTTGTAGTAAATATCAAGATCTCACTTTTGATTATGAGTATTTATATATATAACATTTGGTGGCGCCCAACTAAATCTATAACCAAACTTATAGCTTTGTTCTAAAGCTATATGAGTATCTGCTGTGAATTATAAGACATTTTGGTGATTAAACATCATTCAAAGAATGCAAATTTTTAATCGATTGGACTTTTAACTCTACAATACTATGGTAAAAGGTAAACTTGATTTTATTTAATCTATTTATAAAAAACTTGTCCATATTATCCTGTCCATAACAGCCTTGGTAGTGTAATGTCTGGCGTGCCGGACTTTCACCCAAGCGGCCCGGGTTCGACTCCCGGCGCTGGCAGATCTGGTTAAGGTTTTCTGCAGTTTCCCTTAGCTGTAACACAAATGTGAGATTTGCGCTGTTCCATCTATAAGTCGGCTGCAGCCGCACATTGGGCCTACATAATAATAATAATCGCCCCCTCCCTCCCGCACAAGCTTATAGCTTCTGGGGCCTTGGTTAAGGTTATGGGTTGTAGTAATTATTATTATTATTATTATTATTATTATTATTATTATTATTATTATTATTATTATTATTATTATTATTATTATTATTATTATTATTATTATTATTATTATTATTTATTATTATTATTATTATTATTATTATTATTATTATTATTATTATTATTATTATTATTATTATTATTATTATTATTATTATTATTATTATTATTATTATTATTATTATTATTATTATTATTATTATTATTATTATTATTATTATTATTATTATTATTATTATTATTATTATTATTATTATTATTATTATTATTATTATTATTATTTAAATAATTTCTTTACATTAAACTGCCAATCATAAAACATTTCACAAACATTATAGAGGTGTACGTTTATATATTTAGATGTAGCATTCATCGAAACTATAAATTCATTACAATATTGCCACTCCGGCTATAAAAGGTTATAATGACGATTTTTTTCTTAATTTCATACACCCCATTTAGTCAGTAACAATTCGTTGGGTGTCAGCCGTGGTATCATCAGATATTCTGATAACATATTTTTCAGCGTACCTATTTAGAAATATTATGCTTGAAAAGGTTACCGTGTTTAAAATGTAATTTTTAAGATAATCTACTGCTTATGCTCCTCATTGCAATTTTTCTTCCTTCCTGCATTAGCAAGATACTGGCATAAACCAAATTTCTACTACTACGATCTAAAATCGCCTTAATTTTATAAAGTCTTCCTGTTAAAAAATCTTTGGTAACAGGCAACCCAATTTGCCTTTTAACTTAAATTCAATTATAGTCACAACTAAATATTTAGGTTGTGTCTGTCCCTCGGTTCCTTTGTTTTCAATTACTTCTTTGATTTAATTTATTTTTCTATTAATTTGCTAGATTCGATGTGAATCTAAAACAAATTAAGTTTAGTTTTAAATTACCATTTCTAAAATGTATAAACATTGACCTTACTGTTTGTAAACAAATAGCTCTGTTGATTTTGGATGAAACTGTGGGTTGATATGCGGAGCATTATGTTTGCTAGTGTTACGTAGTTGGGTGGCTCGTAGATATAGGAGAATTAAAAATAATCCAATAGAATTCAATTTCTGATTGACTGCAAGATTCATTGGGTCTTGTTTAATTTATGAAAAGAGCTTGTTGATATCCAGCCTCTTAGATGCTGTAAAATTATCGTTAGCGTTGAGAGCTTAAAGCCGTGTATCAAGTACCATTTTCAATTTTTTCCTAATTAAAAATTCTAATAGCTTTTTTGGTGTTTTGGGTTCCAAGCTAAAGTCCTTTTAGTGAAAATATTCTTAGAATATTTACAGGTACATTTGATTGACTAAAATATTGTCCGAAACCGATTTTAGGGGGTTCTTGGGAATCAGAGTTTATTTGAGCACATAGAAATGAAATCTTTATATGCTGTTAATATAGTGTTTACAGTCCCCAGCCTTACTTTGTGGAACTCCATAATCATGAAATATAATATAAATACAAAGATTAGTTAACGTTTCACAAGTTTTATCATTATCAAAGGCAGATAAAATTGATAAACAAACACGTTGCTAAGGATAAATACAGAAAATAGGTAACTAGATACAATACACACAAAAACTAAATATCTAACACTTCTAATAAAGGAGAATTACTAAGCTTAATTTGTTCATTCATTAAAGGTACTGTGCGTTTATGTTTGTATATTTCAAAAGTTTCTAAAATATCTAATTTGTGTATGTTGTTGCAAAAATGTAAGAATTTAATGTTGTTTTGAAGTGTCATTGGATGGTTCTGTTCCAAAATGTGTTTGGCATAATTTGATTTTTCTGGGTGCTTATGTCTATAAGAGCGTATGTGTTTTTTGTATCTTCTGTCGAAATTCCTAAGTGTTTGTCCAATATAAACCGACTTACAAAAAGATCTATAGCCTATAGTAAGATCTATAAGCAGCTAGTTTGTTCATTTTTGTTCAATACTAAAGACAGAACACAAGATATCATGAAATCCACCATTTACCGTTTGAATTGTTCTTTTTGTAACTTTGTAACCGTGTCAAGGTCATAATTTCAGAGGTCTTAATTAACCATTACTTTAAAATTGTTGTCTTTACAAGACTACAAATCTATCGGGTCTATCTGGTATCTTGAGTTTAATTCTGACCTATTATAGGTTTTATGATAATACTATTTTCTGAAATGTTTTGCATAAATTTAAAAATAGCAACAACTGCGTAAGTGATGGCCTCGTACTTAATTTGCAGTTCATCAAGCATATGTAATTTTCCACCATATCCTAATGTAATATGAAGTTCGGAAAGTAGCACCTTATATCAAATATTTCCCCATCTGACACAATAACGAATATTTGTTTCTTCTAGTCTCAAAAACTCAATTAATTTATTTGTATCTCATCCTTTCAAAATATAAAAGCGTTTCACACGTCGAAATTTCAAGATGTACTTCCTTAACTTCTTAGCTTAAGATGTACTTCTTTAGCTAAGTATAAACAGGTACAGTAATGAAATCTAACGTTTATAGCTCTTGTTAGAAATCATGAGAACGCTAGATTTGCCGAAGTCAGTACACGGAGTAATAAATTAAACGCTTCGCCAATTAGCGTTGTGAAATAAACGTTAGACTTCATTATTGTTTCAGTACATTCTTGGGTAAGTTCAATCAGAAGACTCCATTGATCTCTTGTATTGACAGGAATAATAATCTCTCATACGTTAGATGAATTAAGAGGATCTAATTCTCATTGCTATTTTGATAAATATTACTATAATTATTAATAAATAAATATTATTATTATTAAGAATATTACATTTCTGCAATAGAATTTATTTAATAGTATATTCTGGGACAAGTGGTTGCAGCCACGCGTTGCATATACTATTTTTTTCCGAATTTTTAGTACATTAATACACTTTAGAACAAATTATGACATTTAAGTGACAAAACATGACATTAAAGTGACATTTCTCTTGTCAGCAATTGAATGTCGAACAGTTTGAAATTCGAAATCCCGGTAGTCCGAAAATTTCAACCTCTAGTGGTTGAAATGCGATTTCAACCATCGTTATCAATCGCAAAATGAGTGATTTCAATGTCATGAGTAGAAAAAAGATATTATTTCATAAAATTTGTGAAATAGTATTACATATACAAGACAATACAAAATTTTTAAATATATTATTTTAATAATAAATAGCAGCCTACCCTGTTATACACCCCAATGGGCCTTCACGGCCTGTGAAAGGGGACTATTATTATTATTATTATTTTAACAATTATATGTAACTATGGAATCATCAGTTGTTGTTTAAATATTTGACATTTGTTATTTAAAAAATTCCTATATTGTAAATATTCCTGTATCATTAATGACTACTAATAATTCATGCACCAAATTTAAGGAATTGTACAAAATGCAGGAAATGTGTGAAATGGACAATGTACAACATTGATGAGTTAGCTATAAGAAGTTGAACTATAAGAAAAAAGCTATTATAGAAATAGAGGACACCGACGACCAAAATGACAATTTAAAAGTTTATAAGTGGATTTCACTCTGATATTGAAGCAAGAAACTGCGAAACTAAAAACAATTCATAATAACTATATTTAACATAAATAATATATTTAGTAACGATATAATAATATTGTTATTAAATTGTTAACATTTAATTAGTAAAAACAGGATTTATATAAATATATTACACAAGAAGAAAGTCTCAATAACACCTAAGCTAGGAAATATGGCAAACTTATAAAATATGTCTATCCATCTAATTTCAGCCTTGTCAATATATATTTTATAGGTCAGAACCAATTCCAGGTCTAATATTGAATGACGGAACTAGCCATTGGCCCATATACAACTTAATACAAAAGCTGAAGGAGAAAGCGGAACAGTCTTGAGAACAGTAAACGTCAATCACACGTTCTTATAACGTTAATAATCTCCGAATTGAAAGCACCACCTTCACATATAAATTATTTATAATACCCAGAAAAGTATACACAAAAGAAGAGAAATTTCCTCCAATATACCAAATATTAAAAAAGCTGTATTATATTTTTTGTATGGGCGAGCTTTCTTTTTATTGTTATTATTAGGTATGTGTTTTTTACACTTTTCTTTAATATTATACGGAAAAGAGTGCAATGAAACATAAAACTGCGTGATGACTGTGCAGTTTTCTTGTAAACTAATAAATAATTCATGTCTCATTATTGAAATGCAAGGAAGCGATTTTTAAATTGATTGCTTTGTAACAGTTTGTATGTGCTTGGATAAATAGTCTATATGTTTACATTTTCCAACCAATAGCATACAGACAGGCATAGTAAAAATCGTGTGATAACTTCATCGATAAAGCTTTTGTTTACCTCTAAGCTGTATGTTTCGAAATAGTCTATTATTGTATAAGAAATTGGAACATTATAAAGAAAATATTTTCAAATATTCTGTCTTAAAATATTTTTAAATTATGTCATAAAAACAATAAGTTTAAGATATTAATTATTTTATAACATTATTTTATTTCAAGAATTAAATTGTTCTGATTTAGAAAATTTGATTGTTTTGAATAGTTTGAAGGATTAAATTTACCTAATTTAAATAATTAATTTGTACTATACTTCAACCATAAATACATGAAATGAGTCATTTTCGTAATCATTCCGGAATAAAAAAATACGACCCGAGGTGAGATAAGATAATAGTACAAACTTCACATTGCTAAGAATTAAGTGGCGTACGCTAGAACCAACAGATTTTCATTGCATCATTCACATTTATTTTTAATTAAAAATGGGTTTGTTCCGCTAATGAAACTTTCTAGCTCATTTATTGTTTATTTTATCATTTGGATTACAGCGTGACCTTCGTGTAATTCTAGAATATTTTTTTTTATTTATGTTTATTTCTATTTACAATATGTATAACATACAATAAGTAAATACATGGTCACTTGAATAATAACAATAGGACGTGGCTAAGGGCATGTAAGAGTATTCCAACGAACACCTCTCTGTTTTGACTTGCTAAAGCACAGCGGTCTTAAGTTGCAATAAGACAGAGACATTAAAATCTGAGGCAAATCTAAAGGTTTAAACCGTTTTAACCTATGTGTTTGTTCACTATTATCGAGCAGGTTGACTGCATAGGCGTTTGGATGACTGGATAGTCTGACTAAATATTTAGCACTACACTTACCTATTTCTTAGCGCACTGTGTTTATTTTTAAATCACTTAGGATGTCGACGTTTCTGACAAAATAGGGCGCATCACATATAATACGTAGCACTTTGCTTTGAAATCTTTCTATAGATTGTAGCGAAGAAGTGGCGGCGTTCGCAAGAGAAGCGTGTGCGCGTGCACGTACGCGTTAAAGCAGATAAGGGTAACACTTTGGTAATCCTTTCGAAAGATGTTTACACACAAAAGGTTAATGATTTTATTGATAAAGGAAATTTAAATGTTTTAAACAAAGATCCTACCCGGCGGTTCCCCAGAGCTGAAGTCCGTAAGACCATATAGGTTTAGAGACGGTTTTATAAACTAGCACTTTGTTTGTTGTTGATAGTTTGGACTGGCGACCTAGCAGCCAGTAGTGCTTACGGAATTTGAGGCCCCGTTTTTTCCATATATGACTTTTCCACGATAATCCTTTGTCCAGATGTCGTCCTAGGTATTTAACTTCTTGAACCTGCTGGAGTGGAGCATTATTGATAATAACTGGTGGGGTGATCCCTCTGCGTTTTGTGAATGTGATATGCACGGATTTTTCGTTATTGATTTGAACTCTCCATTTTTGCGCCCAGTTTTCTATTTCGTGTAATTCCCGTTGGAGAAGCATGGCTGCGATTGTTGGGTCCTCATGTTTAACTAAAACTGCTTTGTCGTCGGTAAAAGTAGCGGTGGTAGAATGGTTATTCCTCGGAAAATCCGCTGTAAATAGCAGGTAGAGCATAGGACTTAATCTGCTTCCTTGAGGAACGCCTGATTTTATTGGATGCAGGTCTGTAATTTCTGGACCATGTTTGACTTGGAAGAGTCTGTCTGATAAAAAAGATTTAAGAATAACAAAGTAGCTGTGTGGAAGTGATTTTCTCAACTTGAATAGGAGTCCGTCATACCATACTCTATCGAAGGCTTGGCTCTCGTCTAAAAATGCAGCAGTGCAATACTGCTTTTGTCTTCGAAAGCTTGGTTTATGACATCAACAATCCTGTGGACTTGTTCTATCGTGGAGTGACCCTTGCGGAAACCGAATTGGTGATCCGGAATTAGTCCCATGTCTTCAATAATCGGCTCTAACCTCTTACCAAGTAATTTCTCTTTAATAGTTTGCCTAGTTGTGACAATAAACTTATTGGTCTATAAGAGGAAGTAGCATTTTCTGGTTTACCGGGTTTATGAATTAATATCACCTGTGCTACTTTCCATTGAGTCGGTACGTGGCCTAATCTTAATATTGCGTTGTAAATCATAGTTAACATAACTAGGCCCTTGCGAGGAAGTTGCTTAATAAGGTGTCCGGTTATAAGGTCAAAGCCTGGTGATTTTTTTGGGTTTAAGTTATATTTAATTACTTCCTTTATTTCAGCGACTGTGATTAGTTTTGGTGGAAGTGACATCTGGTATGGTGCATCGAGAGTTGCCTTTATCTCTGCTTCCTCAACAATGGTTATAGTTGAAGGTAAAGGTTGGAAGACTGATTCAAGATACTCAGCAAATACTTCTGCCTTTTGTTTAACAGATCTTACCCAAGTTCCGTCTCCTTTTTGAATGGGAGGAATGGGCTGGTGTTGACGCTTGATGTTTTTGGTTGCTGTCACGTGGGGTTTTCGTGACTGGAGTACGTAGTCAGAGGTAGAGAGAAAATAAACACAAGTCGTACAAAACAACTATATACTAATAACAATAAGAGAATACAAAGGTTCACATACATAAAAAGAATACATCATGAGGACGTGCATGTCCTCCTAAATTAATACAATCAAGAGGGAGGTCGGAACCAACCCTGTTCTAGCACTAGGTCTACAAACTAAGCGTAGGAGTTAAACTCCTAGTGATTACAACTAAGCTGGGAGCCTGGTCACAACTTCCCATAATTTCGCAGAGAGTGGGCGTTTTAGCGCAACGCACTCAACTAAGCAAACTAAGCCATGATTATACAAAAGACACTTACCCGCTTGTTTCTTGATGAGGCTTCTGGTGAGTCCTGGCACAGACTGATTTTCAAGCCAAAACAAGCGGGTTTATATACTGCTAAAGGCGGAAGCTTTACTGAATAATTGAATAAATTAAGTGGAATACGAAGAATACATGAATACATAATGAGATGCAAACTGTATAAATTATTCTAATGAGATACAAACTGTATAAATTATTCTAATGAGATACAAACTGTATAAATTATTCTCAAGGCTATGCAGATCGTATAGACGCGCGTGGCGGCGTGTGGGTGGCTATCGCACTACTCATGATAATATTTGCACTAAATGAATGCAAGTTGAAATGTTACAAAAAGGATTGCATTTAAAATAATTCCGTTTGTGACACTGTCCATAGTGAGTAGTCTGAAACAGGTGTGGCGTCCAGGTTAGCGAGGTAATCTTGAAAAGATTCGTTCTTAAGGCTCCTGATTTGTTCTTTAAGTTCGTTGGAAGCTGGTTGTAACGTCTTTTATTCGAAGGCAATTGTGTGGATTACCATATTCTTCTCATCCTTCTCTTTTCGGCTATTTTTTTTTTATTGCTATGGGGCATTGTTCCTTGACTCTTTTAGTGGGAATTTCTGGAGTGGCTTCCCATGCAGATTCCTGTACTAGTGTGGTGAAATTTGCTACTGCTGATTCTAAATCCTCGATGGTTTTTAGTGGTATCTTTAGATCTAGTTGGTTTTCCAGTAATGCCCTGAAGTGATCCCAATCAGTAGATTTATTATAAAGCTTTGGTGGGGGAGTTTTGTTGGTTATGAAACTATTTACTGTTGCAATAACAAGTGAGTGATCTGAGGATAGATCCCAGCAGGATGCAATCGTGAGGTGCCCTGGCGCTATGCTTTTAGTTACGAAGAAGTCGAGTAGGTCCGGTTTTTTCTTCGGATCAGTGGGCCAGTATGTTGGTTCGAAGGTTGAAAGAACCGGAGTTCTTGTACAACATTGTATAGAACTTTACACCTACCTGGAGGTGAGATTCGGGAACCCCAGAGCGTGTGTTTTGCGTTGTAATCTGCCCCTGCCATGAATCTGTTGCCCAGTGAACGAAAATAATTGAGAAAACCTTCTTTATTTGTGGGGTAGTTCGGTGGACAGTAGGCAGCGAGATCGTCAGTGGTCCGTTCAATTCTAGAATCTAGATGCATTTTACATTTTCGCCCACGTGTTTGTGATGACTCATTTAATGTATTTATGGTTGAAGTATAGTAATTAAATAACAGCATTTGAAAAATCACATTGTCCTAATATAATCTAAAGTAATTATATTGAGGAGAGAATTAATTTTCATGATTTCAAGGGTTAAATTATCCGGTTTGGTAAACTTAGAAAAAATATTATATTGTAGCTATTATAAAATAACATAATTTAAAGGACTAATCTGTCCTAATTTAAAAAGAAAATAAGTATTGTAGAGAATATGAAATTGCGGTACAAGAGTTACACTGTCCTAATTTAAAATATTTTGATTACGATATTCCCAATTACTAATTGTCAATTGTTGAAAGTACTCCAGAAGAAGCATGTTGTGTTTGTTTGGATAAAAATATAATAAAACATGGCCGATTTGTCTATTAATGTTAATACGAGACCATATCATAGCATACGAATCAGATTTTTCTAGCGATAAGAGTAACAATTATTACGATTACGATGATGATTTTAATAATGGTGATGACGATAATACTTATAATGATATTAGCACTCGACTCTTAATGAATGAATGAAATGAAATGAGTTGAATAAAATCATTAACAGTTGTTTTAGAATAAATAGAAGAATACACCAAAGTGAGATTTAATTAAAGCATAAGACAAATAGAAACACGTATTGTCACAGACGAAATAATTTATAACTAAATTATTCATTATTTCTCAAGCAGCATAAATCTTCTAAGATTGCTTACTCATCTCTTACTTTGCGCAAGCTTGGAGCTATTAATAACCCTAGTTGGCACCTGCATCCGGTTTTAAACCAAATCGAGACCTACGAGTACACGTGTAACCTTAGAGCAACGCGCTCGCAATGCAGTTGCACACATTGTAGTTTCCCCCTTGCTAGTTTCTACTGAGCT
The DNA here is from genome assembly GCA_929113105.1 of Agrypnus murinus. Taxonomy (NCBI): domain Eukaryota; kingdom Metazoa; phylum Arthropoda; class Insecta; order Coleoptera; family Elateridae; genus Agrypnus; species Agrypnus murinus. Next base: position 188,586,209 of record OV816025.1, read on the forward strand.
TTCGATTTACAAAAAGAGATATAAACAAGGTCTAGCTTAATGAGCTCAGTTCTCTCCGGAAGCTCATCATCATATTGAAGCCTGGCCTCAAAATAAGTGTTTTTAATATTCTTTTAACTGTAGGGAATCTAGAAACTGGCATTGTTGAGGCATTGTTTACCTGCTTCTCCTACTGCTAATTTAGAAGACCTAGACACTGGTGCGCAGGTGAATTGTTTACCTGGTCATTGTATTGATTAGTATTAGCATGTAGTTATTTTAGGAGGTCTCCACTATACTAATGTTTAATGTTAGTTTGTAGTTATATTGTTATTCATTAAGTTGAACTGTGTGTTCTATTTTAACTATACTCTTAACTACGTCTCTAGTCAACAATACCCATCGTGACATTTTGGTGGAGGCACGGCTTATATTTCGGTTCACCCTCTTTAGCCCTATCAACCTCCTCACGGAATCACGTTATACGTGACCCCGTTTTTCCTTAGTAGCGACTTCTATCTCGTCCTATCTTGTTTTTACCCCTGTAAGGTTTTTAAACGCTGTTTATGTTTCTCATGATTTTATCGTAATTCACAATTTTTCCTGTCATGTAGGCTTAGTTGAGCTTCGACAAAAGTCCTTGTCGTAATATTCACTTTTCAGCAGTTTTAAGTTGCACTTGCTACATGCAATTTATCGTACTGATTCCTATGTTCTTCCTTAAAGTCTTTAGTTTTACTTTTTCCGTTTAACCACAAACGTTTTCCTGTTATAGAAGACATACTTACAATCAGTACAAAAATCAGAATGAGAGAAAAAAGACGAAAGAAAATTCCAAAAATAACAGAACAATACAAATAACACAAAAGGAAACTAACTCTAAAGTTTTTATAAAAGTATAAAACAACTCACTGAGTACTTAAGTATATCAGTTTTGGGCACAGAAAAAAGTTGTAGAAGAAACAATTTAAACTGCATTTGCCGTAAATAAAAAAAATGACCAAGATATTTTTAAAACAGTTCTGTTATGTACCCATAAAGCTAAAACCTGAATTAGTGAAGCATATTTTTCTAACCTAGGATATACAGAGAACAAAATAAAGTAAAAACCCCAATACAGTCAATAAGTATTTGTTTTAATGAAATCGACTTCAAAATTATTAGTTGAAAAATACTCGTTTCGAGATAATGGGATTTAGTGTTAACATGTCATGCCATTACGGTCCATTTTTACGTTTTACTTGACACTGTGACTCACTTTTAATAATGTTATAATTGGATATTTAGTTTCAATTGATGGTACCATTATATAACCAAAAGGCTCCACTATACTAATCTGCAATAATCTAATTTATAACTAGCTCGCTTAATAATACATGAACGAACGAGAACAACAGAGGTTGTTACAAGACATATTTACTAAAAGTGATTAATTCAAGATATTAAAAATTATTAATAAATAATTGTAGTACACAAATACTTACTTTTTTTGAAAACAAGTAAGACCAACATAGGTAGTGACATATATTATTTATATTATTTCATTTTTAGACATCGGGTTTGTTAAGATCTTGTCGTTAAAGTCCTCTCAAGACTTTATGCTTTGTGGAACTCTAATTTTTCATCCAATCATCATCAATTATAAGATTTAATGGCATTGTTTGCTTAATTCTAAGACTTATTTGGAGCATTGCTCGTGAAACGTGAAATATCTTTGCAATATGCAAATTTTAAGCAAATGTGAAAAAAGTTTAAATGTTTGTTTTATTATATCCATAAAACATGTTCATTACACACTAGATTAATAGAAAGTATCAGAACAATCTAAGCATTCTTATAAAATGTGAAATTTTATTGAATTCCTTTATTTATTATATTATTCTCATACTGATTATGTGCGACTTTCAAGCAAATAATCCCTCCGAATGTATGGAAATTCTAAAACACGTTATTGCAATTGACAATCTAATTTAATAAGAATGGCAGAAAAAGTAATTATTTCGAGTCGAAGTAGTTCACAGCAGTGACACTTAGCTGAATTAGGAATTATTCACTGTGCTTGTTGAGCGTTGATCAAAAACGACAAGGAAATGGGTCAACGAGTAAGTTAATCTAGTAATCCAGGATTTTTACAGGATAGTCTGACGTCTAAGCGATATTTTGTTATCTCTTCCGCTCCAGGAACTTATAAGAGAAACCCCTTTTAGCTGACTTTATCAAAGAGGTCATCTTCAATTAGATACTGAGATGCAAAATCGATGTAAAATACCTGTATTAACTCGTCCCTTCAAAGTAACACCGATAAGAGCATTCGATACCTACCCTTTTAAATGAATGCTAGGTAGGCTAAAGTATCATTTACAAATGATACTTTAAAAATTGTGGCAGTAATTTAGAAAATAATTCTGTTAATCAATACCTTTGATTCAACTAATTTGCTTATGATATTAAAACGTTAATGATTTTATTTATGTACGAGTAAGTGCACTTTTTGTAATATAAAGAAAAAATGTAGCGTGCGAACGCGCAATGGCAAGTCGTAGAAATAAAGGTTTTATTTATATGCACGTGATAGAACGATCAATCTACTTCATGCTCTAACGTTATTAGCTTTATCAGCCTACATATTTTTTCATATAACTAAATTATAACGAAAGCAAAAGCTCTAAAATACAAATAATAATGTTGAGATGTTTGTGAATTTTATTTAATTGAATGCAAATATAAAATATATGGAACTGAACTGAAGAGGACCTAAAAATAAAAAAAATCGTTTCTATTTTTTCAGTTACTTCAGTCCAATCAATGTAAATGTCATAAATGAACTGCAGAATACTCATGTTTTTTTATTATTTAGAAGCAGTGTAACTCTTTTAATGAATTTACCGCAAATTCGTTTAATGGCTACGGCTGAGAGCTTTATTAATAGTGAATACTACTGTTATTTGTTACTGCTGCTGCATTTTTCCTTAGATCTTTGGCCCTTACGTTTAAGTAATAGAGCATAATAAAGTGATATGATGATATCATTTTCTAAAATGCTAATTATTGGAAATTGAATCAAAATTGAGACAATTAGACACAACTGCCTTTGACGAATTCTGTCTATCATCATAATTCTTAGCATATGAGAATATACGTTATAGCCAATACTAGAAATTTAGCAACATTGGGTCATTTATCACACTTCTCGAAGGTTCTAAGGATCATATAAAGGACCCAATAAACTTCACTTCATAAACTTCAACAAATTTCACTACCTATGGTTACACCTGGTTATATAAAGAGTATATAAAAGTATTGAAAGTATACAGGAAGGTTCTACAAGTTTATTAGAGTTTTCTGAAATTAATCTAAGCTCTAGCTATATAATGAAGTGATATTAATAGTCTCATCACCATTTTACAAAACATATACCAACCGTTAAACTATTTATAACGTCTAAACATTATAAAACTAATATTCGTGGTATTGCTAATTACCTTTATAAAATCTAAAAGTGTAAAGTGATCATATTCTCGATTTATTGAAAGTCTAATTTTGTATGCATAAATGATAAAAACCTTAATGCGGCCCTGCACATTTTAGTATATTTTAGTCGAGTTAAAAGTGCTACGATATTAAGATCTATCTGATGTTCTTTTAAATACCAGGGGTCACCTTTTCATGTTTCTGTACAGATAAAATTTCTTCTAGAAAGGTCTCGTAGACATCATTTTAACGTAAAACTGTAATCTGGTAAATATCAAGATTCGTTATAATAAATGCGTTTCTATGCTAACCAAATGTTTCTTTTCGTAGAAAAAGAATGTTTCAATGAACAATGTTGTTCTTAATTTCGTGCTTATGAGGACCAAAATATGATATTCGCTTTAACAAAAGTTTTCTTATGGTTAAAATGCATTGAACCTTGAATTTAAAGCTTTAAAACACATTGGGTTGAAATATTTTCTAGTAAACAAAATACCGACAAGTAGAATCTTCTAGAATAAAATCGTCTAGATAGCCACCTGCAAGTATAATGCACTTTGGGTAATGTATAAATTCAAAGCGGAATTACTGAAATCCCAAATCGAACACTCTGGAAGTGTTCGTACGTATTCTATTTTTCATTGGCTAGTGAAGTATTAGCTTCTTTCTGATTTGTCAAATTCAAATCACGCTATTTCGCCATAGGTTAGCTTTTCAATATATAAAAGTAGTACAGATTCGCATCTAAAAAGTTCAGTTGGTCAGTGGGTATCGTACCGTAAAGTAGCATCTAGTGTAACGTTACGTTTTTATTAGCTACGAAATAATGTAATTTTGTGTGCATAGTTACTAAAAATCTTAAATGTCGTCCTGCAAATTTGCGTTCTTCTTGTAACTTAAAATTACCGTCGGCATTCTATATAAACGTATTTGCATTGTCGAATGATTTCGCTCCTAAAAATTTAAAAGGCTGGTGATTTTGGCCAGTGTGAAATCATGTTCTTAAATTTTCTCATATACGTTTCAGCTTTTATTCCACGAAAATATTATAAAAACCTATCTTGTTTTGATGAACGATTTCCTGTACGTGTTAAATGGTACATCTGAAATAAATAAATCTCGTTGTGTGAAAAACATTAATTCTTATTGGCCTAAATAAAATCATGTCATTCCCTTATTGGTGTATGCAAAAGTGTACCCCTCTTAGTATTCCGTCTACTGTAAAATAACCCTGAGTTTTTAGTAAGTCGACAGCCAAGCTGCAGTCAAGCTACAGTCGAGCTACAGAGTAGAAGTCACGCTTTGACTTCCGAAGTCAAGTTAAAGACAGATTCCGATATCGTTCGCATGAGTTTGAAATTGGTTTAGTAAAAGTACCGTTGTGTATATAATTTTCCGGACTTCTGTGTTCTTAAATTGTGGGAAATTTATTTCCTTACTGAAAAGTATCGTTTATTTTAGTACACTTTACCGATAAAATTATTTCTCGTACCGCAGACTGATAATAACAATTAATAATTACAGATTTTATCAAATTTATTTCCGTACTGAAAAGTATCGTTTATTTTTGTACACTTTACCGATAAAGTTATTTCTCGTACTGCAGACTGATAATAACAATTAATAATTACAGATTTTATCTTAAGTGATTGAACTGTTGAATAATAAAGAAATTCCGATAGAAGTAAAGACTAAATTACTTTTATTAAAATTCTAGTGTTTTATAAATTCGCAAAAATCAAATAATAAATGGGTTTGGCGCCCACTATGTTTTTTATTTGTTCCTGACTCTATTACTCAATTAGAAGTTTCTGGAGTTAACACCCACACCTGAATTTAAACTTGCAGAATAAGAGATCTTAAAGCCGGAACATTTAGTACAGTAAGTATCCAGTAGCCTGAACGTGAGGCTTTTGTGTATCGAAAAATGATGTTTCAAAAGATAACAGTGATATGTTTGTTATAAAACTTTTGGTGTGCAATTTAGTAACCCATATATTCGTTATAAACGAAAATAGTATTTATTTTATTATTTTATATTATACGTTATGCTACGTTATACGAGCAAGATGAAATAGGAATTTGTGAAAATCGGTCAAGAAGTAAGACTATAAATGATACTACAAATAAGAAGTCAAGAGAGAAAAAGATATGATTGCGTGAGTCTTTCTTTAGTAAATTTGTGAATCGGTCAGACGTCTTATAAAAGCATCGAACTGAGTATGAGGTAGCGGAAATATTAGAGAAATTTTCTAGAAATAATAAAAGGCCTCTTTAGACAGAGCACGAGAATTTCTTTTACTGTATTCAAATGCACTCTTGAAATATTGTGAACGCTTGAAATCCTAAAGACAGTTTTTAAAAACCATAAAGTGTAAGCATAATATCCAACTTCTCTACTCATTTTTCGTTTCTTTGAAAGTCGTTTCTATAAGTTTTTCTTTAAACATAAAAATTCTCCTGAAAAACCACTTGAGATACATTTTATGATTTATATTTCATTAAACACACATCTAACATAATTACTCCGGTATAAGGCAAGATTATTTCTATGCAACAGTTAAAGGTAATTTATGCGAATTTCTCTATTGTTCTGCATTTCTTATCAAAAAGTGTATTTTATGCAAGATTACATTTTTGTGTTAGCATAATATACTACGTACTGGATGTATTTCCGTCTGATATGAAAGTAGAGAATTTGCATTACTACATTTTATTTGTAGTACCTTAGCATTACTTGCTACTTGGGTATTCATGGGTATCCGTAACCGTACAGTATAGGTAGGTAACACAAACCATTTACTACACTTTTACTAGGCAACCTGCTGTTTAAGGCGTGTATACATTTCTGATAATATATTTTCTTTTTTATCACTTTGAACTACATTTGATAAGATCTACATTTTCGTGTTTTAATTTCAGAAGACGTACACATTATTCCTTGTCAAAAAACTAGAAAAAGCCTTATAGATTACAACAATAATAACAAAAAGAGTTTTAAATTAAAAAGAGAAACGGCAGTCGTCGTGTATGGACATAATACAATTTAAAAGTTTATAGAACTGGCGAAGAATTCAGAAAAATCAGGTTCAAGAAATTTAGGTCGAACTAAAACTTATTCAGAAAAATCTGTGCAGCATACTTTCAGATTTCTACGCAATAATGCATACATAATTCAAATTAAAAACATTCACGCAACACTGTTGCTTATCGGTATGGAATTTGCAAAATAATCTTATAAAGCAATATTGTGTTGATTATTTATAAAGTAGACTTTTTTACACTTGCAATGCAAGAACTATAATACTGAATTATAATATTTTTTGAATGGACTAGTAATAATTTAATTAACTGAACAAAATAGGACAAGCTTGTAGCAAAATTCAAAAGAAAATAAGAAACCGTCATACTTACTTTAAATTAGTGTATACACACAAAGCGGCTTATGCTTCAAACACAGGGATTCTTATTAAATATTACTGCCAAACAAATTACTTTCAGGTGTTAGTTGTTAGCTCACTGATTTTAGATTTAAGCAGGAATAATAATTATTTAAAAAAATATTGCGTCCTAACAAAGTGTATGTAAACGATCGTAATAAAAATGATATTAAATCCAAATACGCTCACAATTTCGAAAGGGTCGCTATTATCAATTTCTAAATTAAGTTAACTTTCTTTCATATTGTCCTTATCCAAGAAAATCAGTAACACTACTAAACATAGTTGTTTAATAACCAGAACTGAGTTAACTTCAGAAGGTAAATTAATCTCAATCTGCACATAATTTGAACTGGTTTAAGTTTAACAGGTTCTAAACTTTGAATTTAATAACCACCACTGGATTAGAAAAATTTATTAGATACTGCAGAAAAATTTCGGAAAGTCAGCCTTCATTTGAAGTTGTTCAATTCAACGATTATTTAAACTTTAAAAATACTTTAAAGGATTATAACTGAATTAGATTAATAACTCTATTCTAATTATTATAACGCAAGAATTTGATTAACTTTTAACAATTATTTACGCTAATATATCCGAACGGACGGTAAAGCTCAACGAAATCCTTGGATTGGTTTAACCTTAATAAATCTCTAAACTTCCAATTTACGCAATCTCGTAAAACTGATTTACACGGGGGCGCACTCTGGTCGTGTTCTTCCTACGACTCTTAATTTAAAGGAGAAAAAATAAACGTATTTTCGTTGAATTGACCGAAGAAAGAGAGATCCACCAATGATAAATGAACAAAAGTTGCCCCTCACATTTAATATTTTTTAATTGATATAAGTGAATTTTTAGAATAGAAGTAACGCCGTTACAAGCTAATAAGTAAGCGAATAGTGATGAAGTTTGACAAAGAAAAGCCAATCCACCAATTCATGAAAAAAATAGAAATAAGTAAAGAAAACTTTATAATGGACTGCAAGCAAAAAGAATAGCTTACTAAGAATAATAAGGATTAAATTAAATAAATAAAAAACAATTCACTTGAATCTAATCAGTTGTAAATTGTACAATCAAACAACTACGTATGTCAAATCTCGTAAATACAAAAAAATAAGTAAATAACAAATTATTAAATATAAGCATAAATCTATAAATTAAGTATAAAGTAGTGTAATAAGAAATAATTACAAGCGCTTACCAAATTTAATATTAAAATAAATGTTATATTCAATTTTTGTTGTATTATTTACTAGTGATAAGCTTATTCTAGGGCAGGTAATAAAGGTTATAATGATTGATTGACCACATACAAGAATAGTTAACAAAATTGAGAAACATTTTGTAAAAGAAAACATATTTTCATATTAAAATAAGAAATTAAGCAGATACTGGTATAGTTCTTCCAAAGGTCGTTGAATCTTAACTTCTGGAAGTGATTATTATTAGTTAATGTTTTTTAAAGTACAGAAGAATATGTCTAAACTATATAAAAGTTTGATCATTGTTGCGTCTGAAAAATATATAAATTTAAAATTTCAAAAAATTGATTTTCCAGTAATTAACGAATGTCAAGTGTAAGTGAAGACTTTAGTAGATATTTTGCAAAACAACCGATTGAATGCATAAAATCTATGTAAGGTAAATTTACAACTGACTCTGCACTCCTGACATGATATGTTCAGGAAATCCCTATTAGAGTCAGAGCACATTTCTATACCTATAAATCTTTTGAATCATTTCCAAGACACTTGGGAGTAATAGTAAATTAAAAAAATATGCTGTTGATTAATAGCGCTTGCGGATAAGAAGCACCAAATAAGAATAAGCAGCAATGCAAAATGCAGGTTTAAAACTGTTAAAGGTAACATGTGTGCGGTGTCAATATAGAACAAAACAGAATTTTATAGCTTTGAAAATTGGTTGCTTAATAAAATAAAAGATATTTAAACAATAATCTGTTGAGTTTCTTATGTTTGAGGTACTGAAAAAAACTTGAAGAATGATGAAAATTATTCTTGGATAACTCAACAGCAGGTATGGATGTGAAATATGTCTCAATTTATTTGAACTTTAAAATACGTAAAAAAAGGTTTCCTTAATTGAGTCACCCAATTTTCCATGATGAATTCCTGCTCTTTTAAAAATAATGGAGTCATTTAGAAACAGAAATAGCTAAAGATGTATACATCACATTTATAAACTTCTAATGTAAGGGTGGAAAAATAAAGGGGAAGGCTTTTCTTTAATAACAATACATTAAATATGCTTTGTCATCATTATATAAAAAAATTATTCACTATACTTCAACCGACAAGCACGAAATCTTGATTATATCTATCAGAATTAATATCAGCGGCTAAAAATATTGCTAAAGTCGCTTGGAGCAATCTATGCTTTGAAGTTAAGAAAAACTTCTACAAACTACTTGGCTTCGTAAACTCAGAAAGTTTACTGCGATCCTTAGAATTATTATCAGCAACATGGAAGCACTAGAAAATAAAAATCTTCTTTGTTTTTTCACACGTAATTTTTCTAATTTTAAAAATCATTCATTTCCTTTCCATCAAGCTCTAATTTCCGATTTGACCAATTCTTAGTTTTCCATGGTAAAAAAACTTATATTTTCTCGTAAGGAGAAGGAGAGTAGGTCAAAAGGAAACACCGATAATATTATTTAAGCGTCTCCTTTGTTTATATCCTTTTTGTAATCGATATGAATGCCTCCTTGAGAATGGCACGTCAAGAACACTCGAGCATTAAAGTTTTAAAACAATTCATCAAAAAACGTCACCTTGGTCGACTGCAGACTATTTTTATAAAAAAGGATCTATTGTTTTATGAACGGCATTCATCATAAGCTGTGGACGAAGTTTCTAAAAAAACATTTCTAAAATGTTAAAGCATTCTTGTACTACACAAATGTGACTAACATTCATAATAATAATAATAATTAAATCTTTGGAAAAGATAAATTGATTTAAATTATTCACTAGAACATTTTCGTAAGTGTGATAATTAATGTGTAATTTAATTAAACCTTTGTAATTCTCAAAATTTAAAATTCAATTAGTCGTACTTTGAATCGTCAGCTTTCAAGATTTAAAAACAAAGTGGAAGCGTCTCATGTTTACTTACTAATATTAAAATTCTTGGTTTGGAGTTCAGATGTAAATTGCTTTTTTGATTTAATTGATTTGTGTTCATGTATCAGTTTTCAAGGAAGGTGTGCAACCAGATATGTACTTTTCCTGAAGAAGAAATACAATCATTCTCGCTAACAAGTTGTAGAATTGCTGAAAGTGATAGCAACAACAAGGGATGATATTGCAGTTGGGATTGCATCAATAATAAATAACAACTGCAGAGAATGATAACGTAAAATGGAGTACAGTAAAAGGAATTTATTATTTTGTTGTGTCAAATTTGAAAAATGTAGAACATTCACCACATTGATCTTTATTAAGGATGGCATTTATGTAAAACATGTTACATGTAAAACATAGTCATATTTCAAAGCACACCAAACGCAAACCAATAATAATATGTTAAAAATTCAAGTAGCAGTGTATTTGCAAGAGTTATATCTAGGTCTCCTGTATAATGTTAATAAAATGCTTGTCCAAATGATGTCATAAAAAAATGTTAGAATTTGGTAAGTTATGACAGCTTTGTGTGCTCTATTATTCTTAAAATATACTTCCTGACTTAATAAAAAATTAGCAGAGGCTCTAAAATACAATTTCTCCTTTACACTCGTAGTTGAAATTTGACGAATAGTGAATTACTTTTTGAATGGCGTGCTTTAAAAAGTAAATAGTGCTAAAACCAAAATAATTTCACGCCATATTTATTTTCTGGAAATGAAGAGCAGATACCTGTTGATTGCTGTTCATATTTATCAGTTCTTAATTCGGACACTTAAAAATAGATAGCGCTAATATCGAAACGTATTCAAAGAACGTATTAGGGGAACCCCTCGTTGGTTCAAATTACATCATATACCAGCGATTCTCAAACTTTTTCAATTTCAAAAAATCTACATTACAGGTTTCATAACTATGTTTGTATAACAAATAGATAGTAAGAGTCCAAAAATACATACAAATACACGATGTAAGTCAATAATTGTTTGAAATCCATTTTGGTTTACCATTTTGAAATCTATGAAAACATAATATATTTTACTTTTTAATGAAAATTAAATATCTCCATATGCGGTGTAAGTTTTAAGGGTCATAATTAGAAATGAAAAGACCAAAGTAATTATTTATTAGTTTATTTAATAAAAAAATATACATACGTAAAACACAAGGATGATGTAACGTTAACAACTACAGGGTGATCCACTAGTGTGGCAAAGTTTGATATTTATACTCTGCCTGACAGAAATATTAGAAAAATATATTATGGAAAATAGTATATGAGATACCCAAACTCCATCGTTCAATTCCAGTGATATGAACAAAACATGTAGTTTTTGAATTGATGCATCTTGTTTTATTGAATTTTTGAATACTCCTGAGATGATAGCTAATCTTAATGGCATATCATGCTTAGGTTCTAAAAAGTGATTACTTTGGAGCTACAGCCATTTGAAAATCACCAGTATTTTCAGGAAAATGCCAAAATGCGAAATATCGATCTGTATTTCTACAACTTTCTACAGTACCCTGTATAATTACAAATATGACTATATTACTTTATTTTATATATTTCACATATAGCCCTGATCAGAATGTGACTAACTAACAAGTTGCACAAAGTTTTTATACTGTTGGAATATTACAGGCAATTTTGAACCTAAGCTGTATGCCATTTTATAGATTATAGAAATGTCTATTGTTTAGTATATATTTTAGTTTTACATATTTTAATTCCAAGCAAAATATTTAAAGCTTTTGCTGTGACACACGGTACAGAAATTTGAAAATTGTTTTTTTTTTCTTTGACTTTTGTATCACTTTTCCTGTGAATATAATTACCACAGCATTTCATCGGGTATTTAAAACTTTCTACTATTAAACTATTAACCTCTCAGAAAAACAACTGATCAAATTTGTGAATGTATTAAATTAATAATATTAGGTATAAATGTTAACTGTAATTAACATTGTCGAACCACTGGAGTATGAATATATACTTGTACGTAATATATGGCGGTGTTATACTTAACGTCAACCACTGGTAGGTGTCTGTGTGCTTGTCGAGACTGACTGCTTAACGTGCCCATCCGTCAACAAGGCGAACTGTACTGAGACTTTGTATATCAACGAGAAAAATCTTGATCAATCTTTAGTTTCCCAATAACACTTTTGATGAAGTCTGACTTTATTTCAACAACATTAATTGATAAAAACGCAGCAGCATTACAGAACTCATGAGTATTGGAACCGTTATTATCTTAATAACATCTTTTTGTCTCATAAATATGAAAACTGATTTAACAAGCTTCAGAAAAAACAGTGCCGTTTAAGGAAATTATTATTTTTAATTTTTGTCAAAAATTTTAATTATGAGTGATCAAAGCCATATGCACCACGTTCTGCAATTCTACTATGTATACATCTTTATGTATCTCCTATATAGCAAAGGAATTATTAGACTTCGTCCCAGTAACGGATTACCCAGTACAATAATAGGGTGTTTCTCCCGAAAACCACAATTTGGATGTGAAAAATTCTCGGAAAAGAAAATTGTTGAAATCTGTTTTTCTAAGAAATAGTATGATTAATTGATTGTATATAACACATACTGTTGATTAGTAGAGCTTAATCTGAACATTTTCGACCTTTACAATGTTAAAATCCTCGTAAATGATCCAAATAACATGCAAATGACAGAAAAGATTATATTTAATAAAAAGACTGAACTTTAATATTATAATAAAAAGATATTTCCAACACGATAATGCTTAATAATTGCTTAGTAATGGATAACAAGTAAAATAAAAATTAGTAATTTTTATTTTATGTGATATGACAGTCATCATGTTTTAGCGACTCCATTTGTTTCTTTTCTGGATCATTTTTAATTTTTTCTCTTCTTTTCTTTACATTTACATTTACGTAAACAAATTGTATTACGTGGAATTATAAATCCACGTGAATGATGCAATGAAAGTGCCACGCGAATGACTATTAGAGCATTAATATAACATAGCGCCTAGACTATTTTCTCTGGAGGCTTCATACTAGATATAATGAAACAACACAAGTAGTGTATCAACTTACGAAAAATTCATTTCTAAATTCAACATCAGTAAGAAATTATGATAACCACGTGAATGATGCGAAATAAATGTACTCTTACATCAAACCATATAAACTACCTCTATAAAGTTTATATATCAACTGAATCAAACTCCTTTTTACTTTGAGAATACATACTAGGGACATGCCACGTGAATGATATATGACATAATAAAGTTTACTTTTTATTGTGAAAAAAATAGGTCAGTTGTTAATATATACTTGGCTAAATAGACTGCTATTGCATCTTCACAGTACTGAACTAACAGGTAAAAAGGTATTCGTAATATATTATTAATTAAACAGGGACAGTAAATTTAATATTTCTGAAGAATTACCCAATAACACTGTACTACAAAATTGGACAAAATTCCCAGGTTCTAATATACTTTTTCTAGAGGCTTTTAAGATGCAGATCATGAATCTGCTATGGGTTTTTTCGGGTCAGGTCAAAGTTTAGTTATATTCCAATTTGTTTTCAAATAAAACTCGTTTTTAAATGCATGAAAGGGTAGGCAAACTTTTACGTTTAACAACATCCTGTATGGCTACCTGAATCTGCAGGTACAGGTACATCATACTTTTGTGTTAAAAGTGTGTAACTACCATATTTAACCATTTTTCTACTCTTGTTCCCAAAGGCTTCCCAAAACGAAACTTACACCAAAAAGAGTCTGCACCTAGCTGTATAACATACTGAATTTCTAAAAAAATTGAAGGTACACTTTCATAGAATTCAAGGTCAAAGGTAGTTACTTAAGTAAGTTACTTGATGTCCTCTACCATCCTACTAAATTTCACGAAAATCTGAGATGGTCAGGTTGAAAAGTTAATTTTTCTTGTGATGATTTGGTATGGAATGACACAAATGATATCGAAACAACAGTATTTGACCTTACCCGAAAAAAGCAATAGCAGATTCGTGATCTTCGTACCAAGAAGCTGTAGAAAAACCATATGAAAACCTGGAATTTTTTTTGTGTTGTAAAGTGTAATTAATGTTTTTGTGCCACTTTCTTTTGTGCTTCTGTAATTGAAGGTGGGTCTCTACATTTTAAATTTTTTCCTCTTCTGTTCAATATTATTTCTGGTACAACACAATCTGTATAAAACGTTTTTAATTTTGGTAGCATGTCATTTGTCCATACTTCCTCACTGTATTCGATTTTCTCGACGAGCAAGTTATTTTTTTGACCACTATAAATAACTAAATAACAATATTTAGCACAAGTTATTGCCAACTGTCCTTGAATCTACAAAATAATGCAACTTATTACATAACCCGTAGCTACAATTATCAGTAGTACACCAACCTGGTAAAAGTAATTATGGTTACGTTTTAACCTAATTTTGGACTCGCGTATCTCCAAACAAGGAACTTGTTTTTTAATTACGAGTTCTAACAAATCTTTACCAGATACAGCCACTCTATGCAGACACTTTACTTTGACTAGCTCTTGCTTGCTGATAATACCTGCGAGATGGGGAAAAATATTAATTTTACTACTAAATAACTAAAACCTCTAAATGACAAAATTACCATCTGGAGATGCTGCTAGATACCCAGTTTCTTCATGTATATAAAGTCCAGCTGGGTCAACCTTTACCTTGTGAAGTTCCTCGAATATACTTATTGCAGTTGCTTCATGTATTATTCCATATTCTGTAGCAGGTGTAGAAAAATGTTTATCTTTTAATAGTGTTTTGACCAAACTGTCACAAGAAGTACTTGGCCTTCTTTTGATAACAGCTCCAAAATTGGAAGCTGTAAGCCTCAATTTTTTATATGTTAAATCCTCTGGGTTATTAAATTGCCCAACTGTATTTCTACTAATGTTTGTTATTTCTTCCTTTGATACCTGAAACAAATTAACAGTGCAAAAAGTTGTACCACTGAAGCAAATTTATGATATTCAAGTAAAGGTTGGTATAAACGGTCACTTTTGACACTAAAGAACTGTCTTAGAAGACTGCTCTTTAAATTAAAAAATTACCTTCATTTGTGAACAATTTTTATAAAACCCCATCATACTTTGTTGCTTTTATTAATTATAATTAAAACGCATATGTATGATTACTTACCAATGTAGAAATAGATTCAAATTCACAAAACTAATACTAGTAGACACACACTATAAAACTAAAATTGTCACTATGAAAATTGTCACGGAAATAATGCACTAATTAAATAATATTAAAATTGTCACTATGAAAGGAAAATGAAGTAACTAACTCAAAAGTACAGATAAATACACAAAATGTTAATTAAAAATAAACAACAGAATACAACTTTCAACGGGATAATAATATTAATAACTGTATTCAACCTTGGATAGACCAAAACTAAAAATGTTTGGAATCATAAGGAAGGGTAGAAGCGTGGGTAGCAGGTAAATAAGACGTCCAAACATGTTTTGTAGTTACACCGACCCGGGATTCACAACAGTAAAAGTATCTGGACAACTGGATAATCATTCTTTCATGGTCAAAATGAATTCCTGAAAGGAAATCTCTTTTAAACGCTGTATGATTTAAAAACATTACAGCTAGTTCAAGATAGATAGCAGTACCTCCCTAACCATTATATGAAAACGATAAATTTCGCGCCTAAATCGCCACCTTAATATAATAATTGGTGCAGATAATTAACACAATTATTAGAGTATGCCAACTGTAAACTTTGTTTTGGGTATATCCGGCTGCTTGTACTTCTGAAATAATTCCCTCTCCAAAATAAAATTGCTTTTGGTATTAATACCCTTCTCTTATTGGTCTCATATTTATTATCAGTTCTAACGTAAATATTAAGTTTTTCCTTTTGTTATTATTGTTTGCCAATAGACATCTGAGTATGACAATACGTTTAAACTCAATTAGGTGCTGAGGAAATTTTTTTAAAAGATATGCTAAGGAAGTGGTGCATCACTTTCGGAATATCAGTGACCTAGCGTCGAAGTGCTTTTAACTTTGCAGGTATAAACTCCACCAGTGCGAAATACGACTTTTACGTTCATATGCTTGTCACCCCTATAGTAAAATCGGTGAACAGGCACGTTTTTGGATGTACGTCTAGTATGCGTCAGCTCCTACCTAGAAAAAAAAGTACTGCGACAAGTAACGTTGAAAGAAAGAGGGCCCGAGTCAACTTCAGTGGCTTTCAAAATGTTACTGCTGTGACTTTTTAAGACAGCCTCAACACGTTTAATGCTACATTTAAAAATCATACTTAAAATCAACAAATAAAACAAATAAATGAAAAATATTAAAAAACTATATTAATTACTTATAATAAAACGGTTTTTGTGTAACGGTAAAAAGTGCAATCCATAATAGTATATTAAAGAACGAGTTTCATAAGGCAAGATTTATTGCACGAGTCCAAATTTAGAAAACGAGCCGCTTACGGCGAGTTTACTAAAGGACGAGTGCAACAATGACTTATGAAACGAGTCTTTTTATGCTTATGTTTTCTGTTTTCGTCTTTTATACCCTTTTTAATTAAAAAAAATCGCAATTTCAAAGTTTAGGGATTTTTGTGGTAGTTGACAACACTGATGTGACATTTGAAAATTGATTGATCGACACAGAAAATTGAGTGAAGTTTTTGTCAATTTTCTGTTTTTTTCAATTGTTTTTTCAATGCTACCAACTTTGAAGAAGTTGGGCTATTAAAGCACTCAAATGAGCTATTAGCGCATTGTTTTGGGTGCTTTAACAGCTTTATTATAGACGCAAAATAGAAAAAGTGATTTAATCATATTACACTTTAAAATATAATGTAGTGTAGTGTAGTATAGTGTAGTGTAGGGCAGTGCAGTGCAGTGTAGTGTAGTGTAGTGTGTGCAGTACAGTGCAGTGCAGTGCAGTGCAATGCAATGCAATGCAATGAAATACAATGTAATGCAATGTAATGCAATGCAATGCAATGTAATTTAATGTAATGTAATGTAATGTAATGTAATGTAATGTAATGTAATGCACTGCAATGCAATAAAATAAAATGCAATGCAATGCAATGTAATTTAGTGTAATGTAATGTCATGAAATGTAGTGTGATGTGATGTGATGGGATGCGATTCGATGTAATGTAATGAAATTGAATGCAATGCAATCTAATGTAATAGTGTAGTGCAAAATCACTCCGACTACAGCTGAATCGAAGCATCTAAATAGATTTAAAAAATCTAAGCAATCGTGTTTGAAAGGTAGGCTAGAAGTATGAATTACACTTGTTACGTGTTTTACCTATTATAGCTCATTTAAATAAAATACAAAATAAATATAACATTCTAACTGAATAAAAAATAAAAATATTTAAAAATACTACTTCGTTTTCTATGAAAAGTATCTGAATACACAAGAAGTGTTCGAATCCACAGCGTTAATCTATCAATATAAAATTATATCGTTACGAAACAACAGTTACGAGTTCAAATCTCTGCTGGGAAATTCTTGCAGCAGATGGAAGTCTGTTTTCAAAATGGCCACAGTGATAAATATTTCCATATTGTATGAGTCTAAAAAGCTACATTTAATATCATTTTCATATGCACGTTATGTCATTGTGGCGCCAGTAAATACAACCTCTACCGTTAGCCACTGATTTCAAGCTTAATTGATTATGCAATAGGGCTTTGCAATCGTTAAGCCTAATATTTGACTACAGTAGTTCAGATTTCTAGTTTTGAATATTTTTAAAAACATGGCAAAATACGATAGTGAAAAATGTCCGTTGTGATATTTAATTTTGAGGTTCGAAGGGAAAAGGACGTATGCAAATGTCACTGATGAGGAAAGAATTACATAATACATACATATCATACAGGTTGTTTCACTTAAGATTGTACTCTCTGAACTGGTGATAGTACACGTAAAATGCAACAAAAAAGCTTAGTAGCATTAGTGACCATCTTTCATAATAACCGAGAAAAAATTGTTTTTGAAAAGTCGGTTGGTGATCACTGTTTTAATAATAGCAGTTTGAGCTGGATGTACACCTAGCTGCATTCTCAATGTGATACCTGATACACTGAAGCAACTGATATTAGGTGATGTCACAGTTTGTTTTGACAATTGTTTCCAGCAGTTCCCAAAAGCTGACCGTTTTAGCAAATGTTTTTTGATGTGCGTAAAATCAAAAATCAGTTAAGGATTTTTTGTTCCTATTGACGAGTACTATCACCTGTCCAGAGCATATGAATCTTAAGTGAAACATCCTGTGTATAATAATTAGTATGAACAAACAAGGACATTAGCAGGTTATAAAATTTATTAGTCCGCTTATAGAAAATGTGACCTTTTACCAAACATTTTTTAGCACCAGTAAATATAAGGTCGAAAAAGAAGGTAAAGTTACAACGAACATTTCAGAACTTAAACTACACTGTAACTCTAGTAAACCCCTTAGTATAATTGAACGTCTTTGCATAAACTGTAATTAACTTTACAGTAGTTTAGTGGCCGAGTTATGGTATATTTATTCAATTCTACATCCGTACATTAATCTTATATCTTAATTTTATTGGAAATTATAAAGGTATTTTAGTATTATTCACCTTTAGAAGCCACAATTAACACGTAGTAGTATGTCAAACTCATATATCAAATTTTGGAAAATTGGAACAAATTATAACATTTGGTTATAACAGGTGGCTGGTTCGGAGTGTCTTGGTTGGCACTTTTCGAATCATGTCCACTTTCTTTTCTGAACAAACTTTGAATCTTCTCCATCAAGGTCTGTGTTCCTCCTCTGACATATCCTCCTTCTGTGTGATAATCCGTGATCGTAGTTTATTTCAGTATATTTGAATATCCGTTTTCTCCTATTTTTATTTTTTCACCTTTGTTCTTTTGGTTGCCCATTACATACTTAAAACAACATTTACCGGAATCACTGGCTTTTCCGAGGTACAGTTAAATGTTGTAATAGCCTACTTCCTTCGATCCCCAACCTAGTTCCTTCCCCCTCTCCACGAAGACAATGCAAGATAAAGTTGCCATAAATGGGTAATCTTTCGCAAATAAAGTTCAATTTTTAATTATCTACGAGTTCGTTTGAGTTAAAAGTTTTGCATGTGCTTTCTGGATGCTAAAAGCTTCAGCTATAATAATTTCAAAATAATCAGCGTCACATGACACTAAATACACGAAGACATCATTTTTTTAAATATTTGACAGCGAAAAAAGGTTTTTCGAAACAGAGGGCTTCGCGTCCTTTTATTTGATACAACCAATGACATCAGTTTACTTAGATTTAAAGTTGTTCTTGGAGCTTTAGAGCTACAGTTTAGTTTCTGATGCATTATAAAGCCACGTATCTCTACCGCTACTGCAAATAGAATTACAAGTTCATACACAAATAGAGCAGCAATTTCTAGCTATTCGTAATTTCTACAAAGTAGAAATTAGATCTGACATTCATAGGCGCCATGTGGTTATCTGTGTAAAATGCTTTAGGTTCTAATGGTCAGTGTCGATCAAGTCTAGTATAACTTAAAGCAGGAATCAAATCTATTCTGGAATTTATTATAGTTCACACTTCCTATTTGCGTTTGAAAATAAAATAAGTAACAACAAAGACTGTCAATATGCCAATTAAATTTGCAAACGTGTAGAGGGTCACAGTTCAGTAAATATCTGTTGTTAGCTTAATTGTCTGAAATGATGCTGCATTCCGAACTAACGAATTTCATTGCGGCTGCAAACGACAATCGATAAATAAGTGATATGATGTTATAGGGAAAACAATACATGGTTTTATTATTCATTTTTAATGCACCTCACAGGAACTAGAACAGTATATGGTATTCTTCTACAATAACATACTACAACAGAGTTATTACTCGTAATTTAAAAAAACTCTTTTATGAAATACGTTACTAAAAGCGTAAATCGCATAAAAAATTACTCTATTTGTTGACAGTCGTTGGAAAAGTTTTAACCAGTGGCAGTTGGCTGATTTTTTTACAAGGGGGCAACGTTAAGTCTGTAACTTTGTGAGGAATTAATTACCAAGCAAATTATAACAATAATTGTATCTCACACCCACAAGACCACGATTCACTATTACACTCTAAATTCAGATTAAATTTACGAAAAACCGTTTTGCTGATACTTCCACCTTCACTAATATCTGAGTGGGATTTAAGCAGGTATTATAATTGTTTTGAGCATTAACACGATTAACTTACGCATTAGATATAGCATACCTATATATTAAATACGTGAATTTAAACATGCATTACAATAAAAGTTAGGGCGAACTAATTGTTTAATTTTTTGCACACTAAATTAAGTGCTTTTGAGCATTATTATTTACACCATAAGCTCAGATGATATATGTACACCCGCTTATTGGGCATTTATTCATTCTAGGGTTAAAATATTTTTTTTAAGTACCCATAAAAATTTTACCTTAGAACATGCTACCTATACTAAGAATAATTAAATTAAAATATTGTGAATATAATAATTCTTATGCAGTTTAAATTATGGTGACATTTTTAAAAAGATGCACCGCTAAATAAATTAATATATTTATTTCACAATTATAAAGTTTTGCCAAATAAGGCTGGAACAATAAACAAAATTAATATATTGGTTGCTATTTTCTCAAATGCAAACTACATAATTATTTATTATAAAAATATTTCTTATAATTTCCAAAGCAAATGCTAATTACATATAAAATAATGACTCATTTAAATTGTACTGCTTATATTAATTTAGTCTCGGCCGTAATGAAACTATTGTCTTTAACTCTATTTTTAACTCATAAGTTAAATAATTTTTATCAATTATTTTTTTTAATCTTATTGGACAGAATTCATTGTGTATTACTGAATTCGAATCCAGAAGTAAACACCTTCATGGTTGAGAACACGACAACGCGGGTACCCCAACGGAATGCCCTTTCCATAATGGAGATTGCAATATATTCCGCACATTACCCCTGCCATATTTGTGTCTTTGAAAGCCCATAACGTTGATCGCTGTCAAGCCAACGAGGACATTTGCTACTATGCCCTCTTCTGCTACTAACAGACGTGAAAATATAGCAGATTCTTTCGTTGCAGCTGTTTACACCATTCGATATGTATTCTGCAATTATTATACGTGATAATAAAATAAATCATTAAATTAATTTTATTTTAAATTAAATTAATTATTTTATTATGCGATATATTGATATTGTAATCCTAAACAAAAATTAATTATGTTAAATAATTTGCTTAATTGTTGGACAGCACTGCCCCATTGTCCTCCTTGCAAAAGCCGCCACTGGTGTGAACGAGCATTTCCACAAACTTTAACTCTTAGTAGAAAGGATATTATGCTGCACAAAGCACATGTCTGGTATTCCACACCCGAAACTATTGAACCAGTTTAATAAAAAGGCACAGAGGAAATCAAAAAGCAGTTTGATCGTTTATATTAAATAAAATATTATATGTAATTTATACAAAATTCTACAGATCGTTAAGGTAGAATTTTATTAGTTATTTTATAATTATTTTATAAAAAAAATTTAGTTAAATAAAGTTATTTATACTTGTAAATACGTTTTATAAAGATTTATCAAGTTTTGTAGAGTTGTTTCAAAAAACTCTGTTGTAATATTGTTGTAATAGCACATGTTTACAATACAATATTTATACACCGTGTCCGCGTAAGTTGGCTACATATGGAAAACTTTGTTATTATTGATTTTTTGAGAAACAGTTATTCTTCATAAAAAGTTCTGCATGTTCTAAAACCCAAGATTCAACCTTCAAATATAAAATTATATCAGTCGTATCATAATAATTATCATTTTTGTTCAAGAGTAAAGTACCTTCATTTTTGACCATATCGAAAATTTTTAATAAGAAAAGATGTTATGGATTAAAAATAATTTTTAAATATTCAATATTGTTTATTTACAATTACAAAGTATTATTTTTATATTTTCTCTGCGATAACATTGAAAGTTTAAGTTTGAAGATTAATACATTATTAATCTAGGAGGCACTTGTCAGTGAACATTTAATATCTAAAAATTTAATATCTGATGGTTGAATTTTGGGTTTTAGAACATGCAGAACTTTTTATGAAGAATAACTGTTTTTCATAAAATCAATAATAACAAAGTTTTCCATATGTAGCCAACTTACGCGGACACGGTGCATATTGTATATTTAAGACACTTAATTTTTATTTCAATGCGCCGCTTGATAAAAGCAGCTCTCTAACACCCGTTATTAAAAGTATGGAAAATTGTTCTCAATGTAACAAATGGAAATAAATCTTACAGAAAAGATGAAAAAATGTAATCCTATAAAACGTACTAAAATAAATTAACAAAGGTAAACACGTCCTTATTTATTCAAACGCCTATATGAATGATTTATCCACTTCTTGTGGTGAAATTCTAGAAATTTATAAAGAATAAGTAAACGTGCTTCATCACTTCCTTAGTATCTGGGGAAATATTTTAAATGGAAGCAAAATTTAGAAATGATTTTTACTTACGTAAAAATAATTTAAAACGTGAAAAGATGTTTCCTTAAGATTTTAAAATGTATCCCCTATTACAGTAATCGCTGAAGCTTGAATTAAAGGCAGATATTTTATTTTTTGTGTCTGAATGCTTAATAGTTCGGATACAAAATACCATTTTTTTGTCTATTTGTCATTTAAAATTTAGGTTATTCTTATTAAAGACATTGAGACTAATCGGCTTCATTCAAACACCAATCTTCGAGCTAGAAAAGTAAATGTGGGTTCAATGCTGAAACATTGCATTAAGCAGATTTTTGTAAAAACTAAAAGACTCCAAAAGAGACATATCAGGAAAATTTTATTACATATACACGTAACAAGTTAACCTACCGCTCCATCATCACCTTTGGTTATTTGTTATTAGTGGTTAGCATATACTCCAATGGTCGCAGGATCGACCACCAACCGAACTGGTAGCTTTTCATAGCGAAAAAAAATTAAAAACATTCTTTCTTTTAGAATGAGGAAGTAAAACCGTATACCTCATGTTAATGTCATATTATCCATATGCCATAAAGATTACCACTTGACCTATTGTCATTATTGCAGATTTACGTGACATACTGGTCTTGTAGCTTATTGACACTATTCTTTGGGTAAGAATTGCCTAATTACACGCAATTAGTGTATCGCTTATTTATGTGAGTAATGCAAGTTCTCACTGGTAGGTACGGGGTTGCTATCCAACTTCTACAAGCTAGTGCCGGAGCTATTTACGTGCTCACCTGTCAGAGTCCAACCCGACAACGATCAAACATATATTTCAATAATTTCGTAGAATGACAGTTTTATGAATGTCGTTGTAGTAGATAATATTTAATCAATTTGCCAATATGAAGATTTAAAATAAGACAAATACTACTAATCATATATGTTTCTGTATTGTTTGGAGTTAACACTAAATATGTCATAATATAATAATAATAATAATACATATTAATATAAAAGCTATGTGATTAATAAGAATAATAATAACAAATTATATTCAGACGCACTACTGCTAAAACTAAAGAACAGCTGCAGTTGTAAATCAGTAAGTAGCCTGCAAAAGCCATTGCGCCAACATTGGAGAAACCAATGGCTATTATAGGTTTATTATAATAGATTAGAAACCTCTAGTTCATAAATCACTGCTAAATTAGTCGATTATAAGTTAAACAACTTTCAAACAATAACTTGCGTAATTTACTAATAGACTAATAAAACAGGTGTATTATTAATAAATCCATTATACGTATAGTTCTGTTTAACTTTGAAACTATTGTCATCTATTGTTCAGTGTTATAAAACAGAGAGTAATCCGCAGTATCGAGAACTATTGTCAGATAGGAATTAATATTAATATTAAGTAGACCCCTTTAAATCATAGGCGTATGAGAAATTATTATCTAATTAAATTTTAAAAAAAGATCATTTAATAGAACTATTGGATTGTTTTATTAGATTATAAATATACACGAGTTTTTAATAAAATTAATGTTTTTTTAAAATAAGTAAAGTAGAGTAAAGAATATACGAATGTAAACATTTTGCGAATGAATGAGAGTTAACTATAAGAATAAAATAACTTCGAAATATTTTCTCGTCTCTTCACTAGTAGTAGTTCAGTAGTTGCTAGTCTTAGCTAACCTAGTCTTAGAAAACTTAGAGAATGAATTAGTACCCACTCTAACACCAAATGTCAGTATTTACAAAAGATTCGTAGATGATCGCTTCCTTTCATTGCGTTACATAAAGAAAATATATGCAAAATTAAAAAGGTTTTAATGGAAAATGATTATCCAATATACTACTGCGAAAAATATATTAAAAAGTAGATTAAAGCTAATAAATCTGAAAAATTGCATTAATAGACAAATTGACCCTTATACATTACAACGAAACTTGTTAGGTAATATGTTCAACAACACAACAATAGAAAACAACAATAATAATACACAAATTAATAAAATTATCATGTTACCTATATACCACTGTTATCCGAGAAATTAGAAAAAACATTAAAACAAATTTCAAAATCTCTTAAAAACATTAAAAGACAAAACAACAATAAATAAATACAACACATACCTTATATAAATTAGAATGTCAAGATTGCAATGCACAATATATTATTATATTTGGTTTTCTCCGGAAGCTTCGGACCTTCCCATACAATATATTACACAATATATTAGACAAAGCAAACAATGGTTAGAAAAAATAATATAGCAACATAAAAATTCAATTAAACAAAATTTAAAAACCTCCACTGCCTTAACTGAACATTGCATAAGAAACTGTAACGGTATTTTTTACCAGTGTTGAATTAATGAAATTTTGGGGCGAAGTTGCTAATAATCTTAATAATCTTAAATGCGGTCCTGTAAGTTTGCGTCTTTCTTGTAATTTAAAATATATTGGCTTCTGGTACAAATAAACATCATAAAAATGTATTAAAGGTCATCTTTCCAGACTAGTGGAGCCGTTCTGTATAATAAAATAACAAAATTATAGCTTCTATTGTAACTAAAAGGTAAGGCCAAGACATGCGTTTGCAGTATCAAGTGATTCCGGTGTTAAAATTTACAAGATAAACAATTTTGATTTGTGTGAAACCATGCTTTTAAGCTTTCTCATAAACACTTTAATTTTTTTATTCTCCGAAAATATTGTCAAAATCTATTTTGCTGAGAGGAATAATAGTTTGTACGTGATAAATGGTATTTTTTAAAGAGGCCATCTGTGTCTCGGAATACATCCCGTCTGCAATTTTTTGTTATAAAGAATAATGCGTTCCAGATTTCCTTTGTGTTGGAAACACTAATTTTGATTCGTCAAACCGAAATCACGCGACTCTTTTATTGGCCTATGCAAAATAAGCCCCGCACCCCGCTAAAAAAATATTCCGTATATAGAAAATAACCCTGAGTTTTTAGTTCAGTCTCACTTAAGTTGAGCTACCGAGTAGGCAGTCGACGTCGAGTTAAGCTAGATAGTTGATATCGATTCAATATAACGCCAAGCCTTGGATAGTTGACGTATAGCTTTGAAAAAGAAAAATTTCTTTCCCGTTGTATTAGTTGTGAACTTACGTTTAGTAAAAGTCTCGTTGTGTTTATAATTGTCCGAACTTCCGTGCTATTAAATTGTGGGAAATTTATTTCCTTACTGAAAGTATCGTCTATTCTTATACAGTTTAACAACAAAGTTAATTTCCCTTTAACACCTAGATAATAATAAATAACTATAGATGTTATCTTAAGTGATTGAACTATTGAATGATAAAAAATTTCGGATCGCATAAAAGATTAAAATTATAATTAACCATCGAATGCAAGTTAAAATTTTTATTAAAGTTCTAGTGCTTGATAAAATTCAGTCTGGATTTAAGTGGCATAAGGATTATATTAAAATATAATAATAAAAAGAACTGGATTAATTTTAATAATAATCTAATAACTAAAGTTATTTGAGTTATACGGTTGTACTAGAAGTTTTGGTTAGGGTGAATGGAATCACCAATAATTTTTCTTGACATAATGCTGGAAGGTTAATTCATCGTGGGTCCAAATTAAGTAACTGCCGTCCTACAAGAACCCGTTCCAGTTTTTATTATTCAGCAGTAATGGTTCCTGGTGTTATAAAAGGCAATTTGGTGCATTTTAGCACTGGTTTTGTTTGAAATTTATCAATATGATTAAGGTTTTGTAAAATATGATTTCTTTGTTTTATCTTGTAACATTTTTGTAGTTATTTCGCTTTTTATATGTTGATTATTTATATATTTTTGTATTTAAACGCTGATGCTTACCGCTAAGAGCTCTTATGCCGGGTATTAATATCAGAATTTTTAAGTTCAATAAATGTATTTTTATGTCTTATTTTTATATTCTTATAATAAATATGTTTTCAAGTTTAATTAAAGTGAGCAACATAGACCCATATAATTACGAACGTTTTATTTATATTTTTCTACAGCCTAACTTTGATACTATTGAGTACAGTAAATTATTTGATCAAAATGTATTGTATCTGAGTTCATTTTCTCATTAGTGACCTCAGTGTTTTTTTGTTTAATTAATGTTATCAAGTCTCATAATCAGATGGCGCCCTATTAGTGTATTTTATTGAGTTTTGATACCTTTATCTATTCCTTTCAACAGTTAGACAGCTGTAGAACTAATACCTACGACCTGATATTTAAATTCGTAATAAAGAGTAAGATCTCAAGCCGAGGCAATCTCGAGCATCACAGTAAAGTAAGTATAAATATCTTGATATATTTTGATGTTTTATTGTTGTGTTTTATCGTGCAGAAAAAAGAGTTGTTACAAAATAACCACAACTACAATTTTCAATAAACCCAAACTTTTATATACAGAACAAAAATAGATTGATATTAGAAATAAAAGAAATCAAAAACATAACAACTCAATCAATTATAGAACTGGTACAGAAAATCTCAATTCAATATACTATAACTTAATATAAACTTAATTTAACTTAATTTAATATAATCCCAATTTTACATAAATATCCGCGCTCTAATGTCTAAATATAGCAACAGCGCGACCTGCGCAGGTCCAAGTGTATCAAAAAGAAAATGTGACGGTACATTTAAAAATTTTAAACAAACTCACAGTGGATTTACTGATATTGTGAATAACTTTATTTATTTTTATACACCCAAATACCGTGCAAAAACTTTAATCGCATGATTATTAATCGTTGATTTTTCATAAATAATATAATGATGTGATAACTTTGGTTTTAAATTCATACTCTAGGAAAACGTACCTTAACTTGTTTTAAAAAACGATGTTTATTAATTAAATTATTACACATGTTTTACGTGCAAAATTAATTTTAGAGAAACTGTACATTCAAAGTTAACCAAAAAAATACCACTTAGGTTTGATAGTATTTGAACTATTTTCCTAAAATTTTAAGAAAATCGAATGTCTAGGGACTAAATTATTGCCAAAAACCTGCTTTTCGTCAAAAACCTGTTTTTTTGGCAAAGAGCAGATAAACTTAAAGAAGATCCAGAAATGCAAGATGAACCTTCAATAGAAAATATACGAGATTTCTCGCTCTTACTCTCATAACTTAATCTACTGTGGTTGTAGGAGATTTCCTATGATTCAGGATATTCTCAGTATATATGGCAATAGGGTTTAGATAAGACGTAAGTACAATTTAAAAACATTTATTATAATTTTCTATAATAAATATAATAATAGCTTTTATTAAATTTTATATAAAATAATATAAGTATAAACAAAATTGCATAACATGAATATTTTATTGTACAATGCTTGCTACTCAGATATTGAGTGTCAATTAACGTATAAGCCACTGGGACTGCGTACTTTTGGTTGTGTATGTTTTTGATCTGAGTCCTATAAAGCGGGTCATGATTCTACCACTATTTTTATCGTTCATTAACCATAACACTTTCTTGTTGCTTCTGGAAATATCATACACCTCGGCTTCGCTATTCGAAGTGTCAAAACACTGCCAGCAGTCTTCTTCAGTCTCTAGCCCATAGATTAGAGAATTCCAATAATTAAATGTTCGTGTCATGTAAACTGAGAATCATATATACTGGTTTTTGGAAGGTCAAAAATAGACATTCTTATATAAATCGGTTTGTTAAAATATACCTTATCATTCAGCTTTTCCATTTCAGTTATGATCAGGTTTTCTTCGATAAGGGTGACAATCTTGAAAAGGTTTGGATTGGGGGGGTCTTTATATTCTCCATTGTTTTCCCAAACACAACACTGTTCATAAGCTTGAGTTTTAAAGAGATTTTTCTCAAATTCGTTCTTAAGAATGTTAAAAATTTGTACTTTGACTTTTCTAGTGCGTTAGAATTATGCCACATAAAAAAAGATTTCAATGAATATTTCAGGAGGCCTTGTGGTTGAGGGGAGTTGAAGCATAGCTGTCTTAGGTGGTTTTATTGAGCTCGTTAGATCTCAAAGAGTTTAATTAACCCATCATACTGTATTGTTAGCAATACATTTAACAACGTTTTTCTTATTATTATCGCTGCTCTTACGGTTTGATTACCTTGAATATATATTCTATTATTTTTAACACTTCAGCAACTTTGTTGTTTATGGTATAAGATTCCTGTACATACATCACATGCAGGTCAAATTCTTCCATTAACCATAAAAGACTTGTTATTCCAGAATGTTGCAAATTTCTTTGTAGGCATTTATAATTGTCTGATTTCGTTTTCTATATTATTATTTTATTTGAATATTTTTTGACTAATTTTATTTTTATTATGGAAATTCTACCCTGTATGGAATGGTGAAATATACTTATATCGCCACAGTGATAAATTTATAGTAACATTTGTTCAGATGATTTACAACATGCAGCTCAATAGTTAAACATTTATCCAAAATTTCACTCCTCAAGCGTATTACACAAATATTGAGCGTCGAATTCAGAATTTGGTTATTACACGCTTTTTGCCACCTTGCTTTATATCTCGCACACATAACTAACATAACATAGACACTGATATTCCGTCTCTTTTTTGTTTCAACATGAATATTTATTAGGCCATAGAAGAAAGGCATTATAGAAGAAAGTTTTATATATTTTATATATTTTCTGTTTCTGTTTTTATATAAATAATTTTAGTACTAAAACATTTTTACTCGTTTTTATATTATACGAAAATAGAAAACTTCATTTCCATTAAAAGTTTTATTCTTCGATTTGTAAACTTCTTTTACATCACTTCTGTTTACACCTTTGACATTGTTGGATAAAGTATCGTCCACGTTAACACGCTAAGTATAATTATGTAGATACCTAGTAAACTATTTCAGAAGCTTTGGACATATTTTGCAGTATTAAAATTTAGTCAATAATAAATCAACGATGATGAATACATTCGAAGACCTTGATAAAATCCAGTAATTCAAATGAAACTAATTATGTTCACAAGTTGAGTAATTTCTAAGTATTTACTTATTTAACGATTTCAATAGTCAAAGTACATCACGTTTTGCTTATTCGCTCTGAGACCCACCCTTTTCAAAAAATCTTAGTATTAATGGTTTCTTAGAATTATCCGTAAAGACTAAATCTGCATCTACATTTGTTTTGTTCAAAGTTCTTAGCAAGTTTTGTTCAAATTTGGATCGACCAGCCTCTTGTATCTACAACAGAAGGTGTGAATATTATACGAAGAAAAATATAGATTAAGTGGGTCAAAAAGCACATGTTTAATATATACAATCTAAGTTATGCGCTTTCAAACTGGATCTACCGATAAAAAAGCATGCACAAACCAAATAAGAATCCTCCTAAAGGGCATCCCGTCTACCCAGAACGAGTGGAAAAGAGAATGTAAATGACTAATCCGTAGTTATTTCTTCCTAGAGGTGGATTTGATTAAATGTTGAAATTATTGATACAAGTAGGCCCTTTCTGCATTCATTCAATTCAATTTCAAAATAATTTGCAGACATTTTTCGTTTCAAGCATTTAACACTATTAGTTATCAGGCCGCTGTGCTCGCATTTTTTTACATTATTGCTGCTAATATTAATTCTCAAATCCAATTTCACTTTTTAAATTTTGCTGAATGGGTATATCAATTATTCATTAATCAACCATGGTTTTATAATTCCTTGTTTAAATCCAATTTTCTTGGTTTTTATTTTCGTTTCGGTTCTGATGATAACTGATGAAATCTTGCATCAAAATTTAATGTTGCTTGTTTTAAAAGAAGAAATGTGAAAATATGGCTGCTTTAAAATGCCACCAAAGTACTTTTTAAAGTACTATTATACCCTAAACTTAATTTTTAAACTGTCGGTGTAGCAAATGTATCCTTTGAAACTAATATCCAATTCACCACCAGCATTATTATATTATGTAGCATTTATAAGGTACTCAGCTGCATATACTGATTTAAGAGGCTCCCCGCAGTAAGCTGCAGTCGCTGCTTTGGAATCAGCCCTCTTCGAGAGCTGAATTTAGATGGGTGAAACATTATTTATGCATGCATGCACTCAGATGGACTCGGAAGCTCGTGAATTAGTACTATTCTAAGGGGCTTCGCTTAGACATAAATAATAAGTTATTTATGTTCAAAAATCGTGCATCATACTTTGTGTATTTTTACTACCTCTGATTTGTATTCTTACTGTAAGGAACACGAAACTTGTGTTCTCTAATACCGGTCTGTTAAGATGTTAACAAGGCAAACATAATGCATTTTAGATACATAAAACGTAATCGTTTCTCCATCGTTGAATAAGTAGATTTAGATTGTGAATTTCGAATAATTTCCATGGAAAATACACTTTCGCAATCTGTTGGTAAAATAAATATTTAAATTTGGTTACAATGCGGAAACCGGAGACAATCTGTGTTTTCCTAAGCTTTATGTTCGCCCCCAGTTCTGTTTGTGCGTACGTGCATCAGCATTTGTATAAACTATTTCCTCTGTTATATGTGTGTATATGTATATGTTACACTGGGCATGCCCTATCGCATGTTAAAATAGATTTTACAAAAATATTAAACGATGTTCTAGTTTCAATTAATACCTAATACGTAGAAATTGTGTTTTCGAAATTTTAGTCAAAACTGGGTTTTTAGTATTTTTCAAACCAGTAGTAGTCTTAATTTAGTTGATATCTAGCTGTGATATGTGAATAACACGATTTCATGTACATAGCATTCATTAATACATAAATCTGTAAAGTCCTTCAAAACTTCAAATCTGAAATTCTATTTTAGTCCGATAATGATAAATACATTAACCGGGGATTTGGATTACACGGATTTCCTTTAAAACTTGTTGATGTTCCAACTGACACACTCAAGCGGTGTTAGTCCATATTACAGTAGTTATTTATGTCAATTTAAAGTTTAATAATTTTACAAAAAACTTAAATAATATAACTAATACAGTAGATAAAATATTGAATACAAGCTTACTAGAAAGAATTTAGAACTAGAAAGTATTTTTCGATGAGGTATACGACGGTTATCAGTTTATAGCTCAGTTATAGTGCACTTTACAACGCTTTCGAGAGTTGTCCAAGAACAGGAAGGGTACGTACTATATCTAGAAGAGAATATGTAATATATGAAAAATGATGTTCGAATTATGCAACTATGTTATATTATCTCAACAACTGTATTTAACTGTAAATAAGACTAATTAAGATTAGATTCAATTAAGATTTACATCAAACGATGTGTTTTAGATATTTTCATAGATGAGAATAGAAATGTTTTGGGGGGAGGGATAAGAAATATGATATATTTTAGCTGCATAATCTTACAAAAACGAAAAGCTTTTGGTGAATTTAGTTTCGCACTATTTTTGTAATTCGCGTACGCTTTTTAAATAAAATAACTTCATTTCGACCGTTGATATAGCAGGGGCGGATCCAGAGAATGATTTTGGTAGGGGGAATTTTTGGAAAAATCATTGTTTTTAATAAATAATAATTAAACAAATATTATTTGTTTTTATCTTATGTATATTTATTTATAGATGTTATATATTACACAATATTTAATAAACATTAACTACTTTTATATTCAAAATTTATTTAACTATAATACTGAAGTATATAATATTAAAAATTTTGGGGGGAATATTTCTCAATTAACACCCCACCCCCCGTGGATCCGCGCCTGGATATAGCAAAATTGAACAAATAATTGCGATTAAACCGAATACTATGTCACTTTTAGGCAGAGAAATCGATTACATTTTCTAAAACTTGAAAAATAATCGAATTGATTGAATCGGATTAAGCGGATGCTAATTATCTGGATTCATCTATTTTTGTGTCGACAAAAAATAAAAAAATTAAACTTTGTTCATCACTGTTGTACAATAGGTAGACTGTAATTGTATATAATTACATCACAAAAAAAGGAAAAATCATAAGTGAAGGTCAGCTGAACATAAAAGCATATAACCATAACAGTCTACTTTTAAAGTTAATAGTAGCCAAAAACAGCCTGCAGTTTGACCAACTCATTCATGATTTACAATGAAACTGCTGTTTATACTGATATTAGTAGATACAATTCTTACACATGGGCAACAAATCAACTTCAATATGGTATTGTATTATTATACCATTCGTGACGACTATAAAAAATCCTACTGCTTCCAGTTTCATCAAAACGACTACCAGTTGGTATTAGAACGAGCTCATGTATCGCGCTATGATAAAAGATACATGAATTACGTAGATATGATTTCTTATAAATACAACCGTACCTGTGTAGCATTAAATGGAACCATTAACACTAAACTTGATATCAGGAATGACCTAGAGGTAACTCTACACGAAACGTTTAACTACGATGATTTTCTTTACTTGCAACATTTTTAAGGGTGTAGTACAAGCTTACAAATTTATGAGTAATGAATATCGTCCATTTCCACTACATTTCCAGTTTAAATTTTGCAAGGCATGGGAGGCCGACGTATTAGGATTAAAAAGGTTTCAAAAGTGTGGTAATGTTGTTAACTGTACAATTAAAGCGGTATTGGCTATCTTTACAAAAAAATTCTCTCGAACTAAATTTACATCATGTTACAGAATCAGCCTGTATATGCATGCAATTATGTTCCTGACGGATCGAAACTTCCTCCATATATTCCTAGTGGACGATATATGATGGAAATAGATATTTATCATATTTCTAGAAACCTATACACCATGGAAGTTTATATTGGCATAGTTCGTCCAGAAGTTTAGAAGTATTTTCATAAGAAATTAATAAGATGGTATGTAAAGATAAACTACAATAAATAATAGCTACAGTTTGTTTGGCTTTTTTTCAATATTCTTCGATACACTACTGTCACAGGAATTAGAAGAAATTATAAAAAACACTACTTTTTCCATCCATTGTAGACAGTGGATAGGTACTGTAATAGATATTTAAGATACAAGTGTAAAAAGTCATTATAGTTATTGCGCGAACGGTTTAAAATTCGAGCGGGGTATGAGTGGGTGTTTTAAAAGACGTGAGTCCAATGAAGAGACTTTTAACAAGTGTATCTTACGTTTTATCTACGGTCATAACACTTTACTATACTATTCATTTTATTTGATATTTTTTATATTTGCCACTTATTTCATGTACAGTTGCGATCATTCGCTAGGAAACGATGTAAAAATCATAACCGCCGATTTTCCCGTTTTTTGTACAATGTAAATGTAAGTTTATTATATGGTATGCAAGAACATTTCATTTTTGAATATTATAATTGCCCAGTTCATAAATCAGATCGAGTTACAGCGTACATTGTACAAAAAACTGAAAAACCGGCGATCACTATTTTATCATCGTTCCTTAGCGAATGATCGCAACTGTACATCAACGTGCTTTAATTTTTACGTGCTAAGTTGTTTAGCAAACAGTTTGTAAAATATGCATAAATAATTTATTATACATCTCTTGTTGACATTAGCGTACAATAAAACATTTATAACACTAGTTCAATAAACGGTAACTTTTTACATGCAAATCAGTTGAAAAAGTAGTTCCTCTTTGTATGATCGTAGATAAATATCAAACTGCAGATAATGCAAAAAACTTAATCCGAAGAATAACACACTACACTGCAATATCATAGCAATTTTTGTTATTCTTTCCTTGTTGAGTTACTAACATATTAATTTGACAAATTTTATATTTCGGAATTAGTCAGTTTTCAGTCAGACAAGATTGATGTTATGGTTGTGTAGGCTGAAATTTCTTTAGATTAGAATTTTTGCATCAAATTTCGAAAGTACGTAATATTATTGACTAATAACTAGAATGCAATGATTAATTTAGTAGCCGTAAACAGTACCTCTGCCATTCTATGTACATAGTACTCTATCGTCGTCTTCCATACATCATGTTTTATAAGATAATACGTACGCATTACCGCTGATGTATATACATTGAAACGTAAGGTTTTTCAGCCGAGATAAAACCACAAAAAAATAACAATAAAAATACATGATACTTACTGTAACTGAAAACTCAAAAAATATCTGCCACAGCTTGAGATTTAAACTCTCTCTTTACAAATTAATTAATCAAGTCGTAGGTATTGGTTCCACAGCTGTATAAATTGTGAAAAGGAATAGATAAGGGTTCAACACAAATAAAAACATAAAAGGGCGCCATCTGGTTCTGAGCTTAGTTAATGATTTATTAACCATTCCAAGATGTTGATTGAATAAGCATTAAAATTTATTAAATTCATTAACCAGAAAATGAATAGAATATTTAGTTAAAACAAAATTTTGTGTACTTAAAATTTTGAAGAAATGAACTTAAGCATTCATAACCAATATGGTTCCGTTTTGTAGATCCATCAGTTTGAATTAATAACATTTATTAACAAAAGAATGGGTAAAATACACATACAAAGATAAACAAATAAAACACACCTTGTACCTATATTTATTACTAATCCAATCTAAATTTATTGGATTATAATTATGTCCAGAAGTTAATCAATACAAAAATTCACCAAGAACGTTTCGTTTAATAAAGGAAACAAACAATAAAAAAATCGGATTGACCACAAAATTGTTCAAAACACATACTATCAATACTAGAAATTTGCATTGACTGATCATAATCGCAAAGTATTTCAAAAGAATCGATTAGATCAACCATAAAAATTGTTCAAAACACCTTAATTTAAATATTAACCTTTGTATTGACTGAGTTTTTCCTGGACAAAATTTATAAACAAATCTCTAAAGGAGATTAAGCAAATTATCTCAGTTCAACAGTATCAATATAAATGAATTGCAATTAAGTTCAAGCTTAAAGATTTTTAACTATCAAGGAGAGCTCTCTCAAAAGAAAATTCATAACCATGACATTCTTAACACTTAAATTACAACAAATACCACTTAATATTACAGTACCTTGCATTTTCCTTAATTAAACTCATAGAATACCATACATCAAGTCCAGTAGAAATTGGAAATTCGCTTTTCATTTGAGGAAATTGTGATAAATCTCGGTGTGCGTCGAAAGATAGATTCTGCATACCAAAACGTGATCCAAATTTAATTGATAATAACAGCTCATATGTTTCCATAAACCAATAAAGTCAAGCACGAAAAATAACCAAGATTTTTAATTGGTGCTTATTTAATAACGTCATTAATTTTCACTCAGAAAAACTAATGGAACTGTTCTGAAGCTCCCAGTTATTTTAATTCACTGATTGCATTAACTGCACTCAAATTCTTTAAGAGGAATGTTAATTTTACAAAAGCACAGGAATCGGTCACTACATTTAGGATTTCTTTAAATAATTCTTCCTATAACGTGAAACGTATTTAACTTTAAAACTTTCACAAGTCACAAAAGATCGGTAAAACTATACGGAACGGTAAATAGAATTTCTCGCAATTCTATAGGATTAATGAACTGTAATCCATTGGCACTGATTTAAAAGCAATCAATCAGTATTGATCGATAATATAACCGCGCACCCAGGTCGAATCATAATATCGACCGTTAGCTTGCAGGGTGCTGTTCACCAACACTCCGTCTCGAAAATCTGTCTGTTTGTTAGTGTCTGGTCTAAACCGAGTGAAGCCTTTTTATAAACTTCCCTTTCGCGTTACTCCGCGTCTCAACATCTGTTATTAGGCGGCAAGGGCGCTTGTTACATGGCCTACTATAGGATTTTAGACCTTACGTGTAAAAAGCAACACCAGAATTCTACCCGCCAAAACACATGTGTGAGCTAAAACGCTAGCTGTAGACGATATTCATACGCCACCTTGACTTAAAATTTTTAAAACGCAAATAACAGACAAAGGAAAGTGTATTTACGAAACGTATACACTCAAAATGTTTACCAAAATATTTCAATGAGTTGACTAAGCGTTTCTCATGGTTTCTTTTCAAGGTTTCTTTTTGAAGAAATTGATATTATTTTTTGAATGCCAGGTCGCAAGATACGAAAAACGACATCAAAATGACGTTACATTATTTCATTATAACAAATATTAAACATTCCCTTCCTATAAATGCTTTCTGTAGGAAATGTTTGCCTGATGAACTGCATATTTAAATAAAGCGATATCTACAGGACCGAACTTAAGATTTTTATCAAGAATTAATACAAAATTGTATAAACTAAATGCCGGTGGAAAATGTACCCGTTACAACATACATCAGCGGTTCGTAAGCAGTTCCATAATACATCAACAGATCGTAATACATACAGACGCGGTAAGCCGTTAAACATAGAAAGACAAACAAAAATAGCCTATAACATTATTTTTTAAGCCTAGTTTTGAAAAAATGCAAATAAATAAGGGTACAATGTTTTTAGCAACAAAACAAATATTTTAGATACAAATAGAACATTTTGTATTTTGGTTCCAAAAGTGAGGTCAGTATTGTAAAAAGAGTTTGCATATTTTTCAATGTTAGTCTGATAATAGTATATTTTATATATTATACAGCAAGGTTAAAAAGACTATTATTATAACCCAAGGCCGAAATAGAAGGTACGCATACAATAATTTTCTCAACTGTAATGTTTTATATTTTTTACAATTTCTATTTTTACATTTATAAGATGAACAACTCCTATATAGGATACTGTGTGTCAACAAGGCTTGAACAAAGAGATTTAGATAAATAAAGATTGCGCAAGCGCAACTTGTTCCTAAAGAATTTACAATTAAATTGATATAAGGGTATAATTATCTTTTACAAAGGTTTAACAAAAGTGTTAATAAGCAAAATTTACCAACGAATGATCCCAAACTGAAACATAACCAAATAAGGAATAGCTAATAACTGTCTGCTCAAAAACACGGCCAAATTAGGAGTGTTAAGTTTGATAATAACCAGGGGCAACCACATCGTTGCTTAATGGGTAGTTAGTGCACAATTTCGTGTAGTCGAATGTATACCTAACCGTACCGTAACCTACGTAAGTTTATACCTATACATTCGACTACACGAAATTATGCACTCAACTACCCATTCAGCAACCATGTGGTTGCCCATGATAATAACACAATGGGGAAACGCCTTTTAAGACGAAAATTTAGCTTAAACATTAAACTGAAATCAAACTGGGAAAAAGCCAAAAAATTGTAACAAATTGTATTTTAAATCTTATTATGTCCAACTTATGCAATTGCTTCCCTTGCAAAATTTTATTTTTGATTGGGAGGGGGGATTGAAAACAATGTGCAAAAATAGAAAAAATTAAATAAATAAAATATTTCTGGTTATAAACTATTTACAGATGTTGTTTAAATTTGTTTGGGTAAAGCTGTAAACCTGGAATGAATTTAGAAATAGGAATTCGGATAATTGTTAAATAGGACAAAAAAGGAATAAGACTTTAAGTTTCTTTTTCTTGTTGCGGTAATGCAATTTGAAATAAATAAAATTTATCTCAATATAACCAAACTATATTGTGTAGGATTTAAAGTTTTCTTGCTATAAGTAAAACTTATTGTGTATTCAGCGACGAGGTAATACCCAATTTTGTACGAAGGAAAGAGGCAGATCACGGTTTAGAATATTCTCCTGTTCTCTGCCGATGTATTTACTTATCTTCAAAGAACATAGAAGCAGATATTGATTGATAAAAGGTAAACGAAAAATGAAAATATATTGAAAAGAAAGTGTGTAATTTATATGCAAAAAAGTTTCTTTGGAGTGGTAGCCGTCATGCCCAAGTTATTAAATTTTTAATGCATTCTAAGTATATCGGCTACATTATTATGTGCAACAGGAATTTTCAATGTAACTGTGAACTAAATTAGAATTCGCTGAAAAGCAACGGATAGTAATAAGAACA
Organism: Agrypnus murinus; assembly: GCA_929113105.1. Lineage (NCBI taxonomy): Eukaryota > Metazoa > Arthropoda > Insecta > Coleoptera > Elateridae > Agrypnus > Agrypnus murinus. Next base: position 188,624,749 of record OV816025.1, read on the forward strand.
AAAAGTAAAATGCAAGCTGTAGCAGACGGTAATTTAAGGAAAAAAGGTAAATATAATTTCCTTCTTTCCCTCTTCCGCTTTCGTAGCTTACTCATAAAAATTTAGTTGATTTCATTTCAAAATTGCCAATTATAGGATGTCTTTAGTGCCTTCAATTGCCTGTTAACCTATCGGAGCGTTTCCTTCCCGTATAAAAATAAATTTTTATTACTAAATACCAACAGATGTCTACACTTGCTTTGACAATTTGACAAAATTTAATTCTACGGCTGCAATATCTTTTGGAAATATTAGGTAATTGAATTGACAACGTTTTGGATTTGTAAATTAATAGTTTTATTCCAATATTAATATGGAAAATGTTAAGCGAGACAAATTTATTTTCTATTTGTTTTCTGTGACATATTTCTAACGAAATAGATTAATTGTGCTGATCATTAATTTAAATTTCAATTAATATTTTGTATTCAAATGAAGAACACTACATAAAGATTAATTGAGAAAGACATGCTTCAAAATATGAGCATTGTAATTAATTTGCAAATCTATCTAACATTTCCGTTTGCTTCTACTGTGTTCATTAATTTTGTTTGTGATATTATCTTAGGCCAATTTTATTTGACAATAGCATAATTTTATTGTAGATAACTAATTGAATTAAATTAACAAACCGTTATTCAGCAAATGTAATATCTAGAGTTGTAATTAACAATGGTGTTAAGCAGCCTGTGAACAGGTGAAATAAAATTGAACAAATTAGAGAATATCTAATTAATGCTGTAGGGAATAGGAGGATCGATGAGATACAAAAGTTTTGATGAACGACGTGTAAAATTTCATAAATATAATTCGCCTAGTTTATTCACTAAGTATATAAGGAAACATTGGTCAATTTCATTACAAACACAGTATCGGGTTAAACTATTGTTATACATTTCAAGCACTAAACTCAAAGAATATTTTAATAAACATAAAATACCTTGAAATAAATATCTACCTTTATATACTTACCTCATAAATATAAATTTACTGGCGAACTATCCTTTAACATGGTAATATTGCAGGTAAATACAATATTCTCTTTTTGACCTTGAAATTACTTTTTTTTTGTCGATTCTAATCAGATCAATAATTTGTTTTTAACATTTTTGTTTGATCACCCTATAGTTGGATTATTCGTTGGGAAATTTGATTTCGGATATACCGGGTGGGCAATAGTGTGGGGAAGTCCGATAGCTCCTAAACGGTAACAGCTAGAAAAATCGTTCTAATACGGATGTAAACAGTGGATAGAGGCGCATCTAGAGAAATTATTTTCAAATATGCAAGGTGTTGCAGAAAAGTGTGGCACGCTTAAGGTATCCCACGTAACAGTTTGCCGCTTTCACGGCCGCAACTGTGAAGACGAATTTAAGTAGGGATTTTGTTGCAGGGGCATCTAGGGTGCTCTTCTTTAATAGAAAATGGACCCACCATGTACAGAATGTTCAAAATTAATTTTTAGATTTAGAGAACTTCAAAGCTAAAATTCACAACTTTTTCAAATGGAACACCCTGTGTAGTTCTAGTAGGTGTTTTAGTTTTGCAAAATGAATTTTAGTAATGAAGAACTTGTAGACATGACTTTTGTTTTGGGCGAGTCGGAAAGAAATTGTTTGTTTGCCCGCAGAATTTACCACCAACGGTATCCTGAACGGAGGCTACCTAAAGTTCACAGCTTTCAAAACCTGCCCAACAGATTTGTGAGGACCGGCAATGTACAGTATGAGAAAAGTGAACGAATTAACAATGTTGTGAACGAAGAAAATGAGTTATCTGTTGTGCTGGCAATGATTGAGAATCCCCATGTTAGTCAGAGAGAAGTGAGTTCATCTGTAGGAATAAGTAGACGTTCTGTTGGTCGAATCTTAAAGAAAAATAAGTTTCATGAATATCACATTCAAATGCACCAGGAATTAACTGATGACGATTTTCTAAAACGTTTACAGTTTTGTAATTGGGCCATAGGTAAAATGCAAGACGATGCTACATTCTTCAATAATGTTTTGTTCACTGATGAGGCAACGTTTCATAAAAATGGATTTGTTAACAGGCACAATTTCCATTATTATGCTACGGCTTCAGCAAGACGGTGCTCCACCGCATTATTTACATGCAGTAAGAGACCACCTAAATAATATTTACCCACATCAATGGATTGGAAGGAATGGACCCACTAAATGGCCTGCGAGATCTCCTGATCTTACAAAAATGGATTTCTGTTTATGGGGAAATGTGAAAGAAATTGTTTATACAGAGACACCAACCACAATCCAAAATATGAAGGATAGAATAATACATGCTTTTAGAAGTATCACGCCGGCAATGTTAAGAAACGTACAAAGATCGTTCCAAAGGTGCATCGAAATGTGTGTCCCTGCAAATGGGCAACATATGGAGCATTTGTTACAGTTTTATTTTTTGTTTTATTTGAAAAACCTTGATTTTTTTAAATAAATAATTTTTTAATTGTGTACTTCTTGCAGTTTTTTCTCAATAAATCAAAAGTGGTTACAGATAGCTATACGGACGTACCTACAAAAAATGTTCGCTGTTTAATTCTGCATCACAAAGGTACAAAATATAGAGGGTGTTCCATTTTAAAGTTCTCAAAATTTAAAAATTAATTTTGAACAACCTGTACATGGTGGGTCCATTTTCTTTTAAAGAAGAGCACCCTACAAGCCCCTGCAACAAAGTCCCTACTTAAATTCGTCTTCACAGTTGCGGCCGTGAAAGCGGTAAACTGTTAAGTGGGATAATGTAAAACTCAATTTTTTTGAAAAAAAATTTATAATATCTAAACCGGTTATTACATAACGCTAAAATTTTAGATGTGAATAAACCTGCTAAGAGAGGTGTTAAATATGTAAAAATATTTGTGGCATGCTATTTAAAAAAAATACCTTAAGGGTACCACACTTTTCTGCAACACCCTGTATATTTGAAAATAATTTCTCTAGATGCGCCTCTATCCACTGTTTTCCGTATTAGAACGATTTTTCTAGCTGTTACGGTTTAGGAGCTATCGGACTTCCCCACACTATTGCCACACCCGGTATACTTTTTTAGAGATTATTTGTTGGTTGTGGCCATGTACTGTTCCTATTTTTATAGGATTTGATTCTAAACTTCATTCGACGAGAAGTGAGCCTGGACAATAATAAAAATCACGTGTTAGTGGTTTCTGAAACTGGTTTCTGGTTGAATGTTTTCCACGTGCATCAGAGTACGTAACTATCTGTTTACAAGAACAGTAACTAACGTTGTAGTTATTGTTGTGTCGATATCGATAAGTTGTAACGAATGCAATTGTTATTTGTGTTATTTGCGAATATTTTATATAGTTTACAAATTTTCAGTAAAATAAATACTTGTATAATTATTACTAATTCATTTTTAATGAGAAAAGGTTCTGTTTAAAGTTTATGTAGAATGCGCATCGTTTAACACTGCTTGTTACTCAGACACGTGATTTGGTATTGTGAATGAAGTATAGATACAATGTAGTAGCTCCTTCTGGGCTAGATAAAACTGTCTTGGAGTCTGAGATGTCTAAGACCTCCAACAACTGCCTTTGAATTCTTTTGTGACGTAAATCTAGTTCATTCTATTTCATGATTTTTTGTGTCATCATGGACATTTACAGAAATTACTTGCCAAAAACCAACAACTATACCCCGGTAACATCGTATTACATATAAATGTGATATTTAATTCTCAATGTTTGTCAAACATAGAAAACGATTTACTTACTTAAATTTAAATGTTTAAGATTTATTATTATATAGTTACTGAACCTAGAATTTTGCATAAATATGCAGGGCAGTAATTAAAAAAATATATATTTTTGCTTGTTTCGTATTTTTAATGTATTCTGAGTACAATGAGCGTACTTAAAATTTAAAATGCCATTTTCTCGAAAACTAGCAGGAAGCGACCACAAGTTGACAATTTTCCATGTCATGTTCATGTTCTAAATCGACGTTCCACAACCTTTTTTATCTAGCGACACAAAAATATCAATAAAATTAAATACGGGAGGGAGAGAGGGGTGGGAGCTACTACGATGTTTCTGCTTATATCAGTTACGTCCTGTATATTATTTTTACGTATTTTTAGTATGATGTACCATGTACTTGATATAATTTGAATATATTCCATACATACTCAGTGAATATTAGTCTGACTGAAATCTATATTAAAAGAATAACAAAAAAAAAACATTTTTCTTAGGTTTATCAACTATAAAGTAACAAAAAAATTAAAAGTTCAACATTGGTTGAGTATAATACCTATGTATTTTATTTTCTAAAAAATAGAAAACAAAGTTATATCAATTATTACATAAAACATACAATAAGAATTAAAAAAAACAACTACCAAACTCACCAAATACACTATCTTATTCAATTTTACATAATCCAAATTCAAAAATTATTACCAGCTTGTTTGCTAGTTTTACATTATTTTACATTTTAAGCAATGTAATATTCACTAAGCTACATAATATATCTTAAATTGGAAATATTTTTCAAAATACATGTTAAGTATTTGAGATATACTAAGATTTAAATGTAAATTTTTATTTAAAACAAAACATTTAATAAATATTTCTAATCGTGTTAAATTTGATTTGTTTATTAGACGTTTATCAAATATATACCTTTACATATTATTTTTCCAATATCATAAAAATATTTTATCTATATTCTAAATTTTTATATATGTGTCCAAATATATATTAAATGTGTATGAAACATAGATATACAAGATTTACATATAGATTATTTGATGTAAAGTAAATATGTAAATATTTGTTAAATAAATTTAACTGATTACTGAGCGTTTATGATTGTGAAAGATTACATTAATTTGATTTAGTACATATACAAGTCCTGTAATTTTAAATGTCTGGCACGTTCTGGATATTATTTATATTTAATATTTAGAAAAGAAACTAGAGTGCGATTGATATAATCGTACATTTGTTTCAAAAATCATGTTCTTGGGGGGTCGAGGTTGTGATTGTCATAGTGACGAAGTTATAATAGTTGATCGTGTATTAAGGGCTTAATTGAGTGTCTTAGAGCACGTAGAGTCAGTTAGCTAAGACGATAAAGGTCTCTAAAACACTAATTAAGCCCGATATGCATACATTACTTTCTGTCCGGTCTAAATTTAAATTAATATTTAATTTAAAATAAAAATAATTTGAAAAGTGCAAAACTTCAAGTAGTCGAGGTGCAGAGGTCTATAATTACTTTCTTGCACGTCCTATATATAAGGTTCTACTTTAGTCCCCCAAAACAGTTAGTAAAGAAGCACTTTTACTCCCTGAGGGAGTAAAGTGTTTCCATGACAACAATAACAAGTAAACAACAAAAAATAAGTAATCGAGGTACATGTTAGGATTTATTATCCTGAAACTATGTGATTTTGGCGTTTGCAGAGTTCAATTGTCCGAATGACATGTAACGAAATTTTCGGAAGTTTTTGCGATTAAGTCCTTTAGGACGTGCAAATATAGCGTATATACCACTGGACTAAAGTGCCTTTTAATCCCTAATGTGTTTATTTTCCTCGCCAACGCTCGGAAAATAAACTCACATTCGGGATTAAAGGATGCACTTTAGTCCCTGGGTATATAATATACAGTATGTCCGATTGGGCGATTTTGACTGGTTGATGAGCCTGTTTTTAAAGCGTAAATTGCTCGATTAGAGCTTTAGGGCTGTAAAACTTTTTAGAGCCAGCTCAAGAGTTGTAAGAGTTAAAAATTAGCTACCCTTGTTTACGCCGCGGCATTTCCATAGTATAATAGTAACGAAAATCGTTGCACCTACCTACTTTTGTACTTTGTTTTGTACTTTTCAAATTATTTTTATTTTAAAATTAAATATTAATTTAAACTTATACCGGACATAAACTACCGTATGCATTTCGGGCTTACTTAGTGTTTTAGAGTCCTTTATCGTCTTAGCGATAAAGGGCTAAGCTAACTGACTCTACGGGCTCTAAGGCACTCAATTAATCCCTTAATACGTTATATATTATTATTACTACGGAGACGGCGTAAACAAGGGTAGTACAAGGGGGTTCTCTAATTTAATGATTTACGCTCTAAAAACAGGCTGCTACATAGGTCATAATCGCCCGACCGGACATAATAGTTATTTATGTACCAAGGGCGTTAGAATGATGATAATACCAAGAGGGTGACTGTTGATGTTCTAGTGCAAGGGGCTGAAGGGTCCGATGGATGAAAGTCGCCCGATGGGCATTATCATCTAGTAACATTTGTTGTGCATACAGAATTAGGTTTCACGAGAATACGACAATACGTACAAGTAGAAAATTAATTTTTTGCACTCACTACATGTAAAACATCAAATCTAGTATGTGCATACATGCATGAAAAAATTGAAATTGCGCACTCGTGCTTGCAAAAACTCACAAAAAACACTGCGTTAATGAGGACTCTCACTACAAATCCAGTTTTATTGGGGTAAAGTTCAGTTAATGAGATAGTACTTTACCTAATTATTCAAGCAAAATTCGTTTGAAAACACTAAAAAACCTTTAATTCAAATTGGCAAATGACATTTAAAAGAAAGAGCATTTGATCTACGACGGAGAGAAAGTTACCTACTAGTCACTGCCCACTGGTCATCGGTGCCTGCCGTTATACATGCAATGTGCCTACTCGCGTACTGTTGAATGATAATAATATGTATAATTATTCATAATACTAATTACTGTTTTATTAATAAAGTGAATAAAGTCCAAAAAATTTATAGAAGCACTTTATTACTAATGATGAAAGGTAATCTATCTAAAATCTGAATGAAAACATACAAACATAACCTATTATGTCAATTTTTTTTAGCTGACTCACAATAATTATTGTTATTAACTATGTTAATATTTACACTGCAGTTGTCAAGTCTTCCAAATGATACCCCAGGAACCGCAAACTGAGCAGCATTAGAAACACATGAACTAGATGAAGACTGCATTGTTACCGTAGATGTGGGGGCAGATGGTAACCCAGACTGTGTCAGAGTCAGAGTCTGGGCCACATTAATTTTATTTTGGACACAATCCTCAATATAACCCTCCGCCACAGCCGAAGAACGCCAACCTCCATGGCGTTTGATCATTAATAAGTCGCCCCCTTTGTTGGCCAATAAAGTTGCACTGCTGCGTCTGAAGCAGTGTCCAGTATATTTTTCAGGCTCCTCTAGTTTTAAAAATTTTGCAATATGATAAGGTATTTTACCAAAGGTATTAATTCCAACTGGTGAGTTGATGCATTTACCATTACGGTAAGTATAAAATACTCTTTGATTTTGAGTTGTGACATGGCTTCGCACAGTGATGTATTTTTGAACAATATTTACCCATTCTGGCTTAGAAATAGCAAATGAACGACATTTGTATGTTTTAGTTTCCGGAACATCAACCACCATAATATCATCTTTTAAGGTGACATGGCTCATCAACATTTTAGACAACTCATCTCTTCTGAGTGCTCCAGAAATTCCCATCACTAGTGCTGCCTAAATCAGAAGAAATTTAAAATTTGACTTACAAAAAGTAGACAAGTTATACCTTCATCAATAGATATTCACCATCTGGTGCCTCATTAAGAAATTTATTTATCTCTTGTTCTTGTAAAACTTTGGATTTTTTAGGATCGTGATGTTCAGTCTTTCTCTTAATGTACGCAATCAATTTGGGGAACTTTGATATATCTATATTGTGTTTAACATTTAAGCATGATTTTAACATGCTGTACAAAGACCATAATGATTTTTTTTCGCCAAGTTCTTGGAAATAGGCTAACAGGCAATTTTCAGAGTATTTTGTTACCTGTTTACTTTCACACCATGTTATAAATTTTTTGTATTGTCCTTCATACCGATCTCTTGATTTTGTAGGAAGTAAATTATTCACCACCGTATTCGCAACTTCTCGAATCTCGGGGGGAGTCAAAGAAATTCCTTCATTATCGCACATCGTTTTTCTAAGAACAATGAAAAGAAATTGATAAAAGACAATGAGACGCCAAACTTGCAAATTGACAGAGTTGTGAAAAATTATGGTCATGGCCTTCTAGTTAAATTTCAACACATTTTAATCGAAATTGGCAGTAGTTCAAAGTTACGTAAGTAGTAAATTTAAAATACATTTCAAAAATTCGTGCAAAAAATAGAATACATGATTCGTGCGTTAACAGAATTTACAAATTCGTGCCGATTGCTTTCCCCTCGTGTGCTACGCACACTCGGGTAGCAAAAATCGGCACTCATTTGTAAAATGTCTGTTACCGCACTTAACATGTAAATTACTATTAATTTATAACTGTTGCCGTTGCCAAGGATGTTGTTTAAGTTTATAAGACTAGGAAGTTTTATATTTGGCGAATTGTAACAACTTTTACTAAATTTGCAAATACACGTTATTTGTTGTGTCGCAACACACTTGTACCCAAACATAGTACAATATAGTTTTTTGCCTAATAATCCAAATTACTATTGAACGTAACGCCGGCTCAGATTGCAACGTAAACGACGAGCGGGCGTTATAGACTATAACGTCCGCTTATAATGCCCTGGTTATTATGGAGTTGCTTATATAGTTCGTATCACAGGTATAATCAGCAAATAATATGCAAGTGAAACATAAAATAAACTATTGTATTGTTGATAAATAAAATGCGGTCGTTAAAAATTTTTAACTTACGTCTTTGAGCTTTAGCGGTCGTTGCTATGTAAAATCACATAATCGGTTATTTTGCAGAAACGTTAAATCCCAAAAAAGTGCTTAAAGTGAAAGTATCACAAATATTGAGATTTTGTGATCACTTTTAAAACGTTATATTTTAATCAGTGCCAACTTAAAACATGCTTGTATAGCTAGAATTTTCACGTCTTGCTCAGAAATATAACTTTATATACCTTATTTACAAGAAATTGTGCAACCAACGTAGCACTACATAAAAATTAAAAAAAAACAAAAACCGGCTGATTTTTATAACTAGATTCAGAACAAATCTGTATCTAAGAAATCTTAGAATACTATAGGTAGTTTTTGCTATTTTGTAAGTTTTGAATAATTAATTTTATCCTCACTTAACGCATGCTATTTCTACTTAAAAACTAAGTCAATTTTAAATGACGTTCCAGACAGATAAAATGTAACATACAAATTGTATACTACTTACAGTACAATGTAGCGTAGCATTAGTAAACATAATGCAACAAACATACAGGACGGTGATTAAGTATAAGATAAGTTAATTATTTCCTAAACAGGTACCTAACTCTTGCATATAATCCTAAGACACATCGGTTAATTCTATTTTTAAATACGCATTTTTTAACATATCTGCTGAGTTTATGATGTCATTGATGTGTTTTTTAATAAAAACATGGATTATGTGTTACTTCTTTTGATTCTCTAACTATACGTACAAATTTACAATTAATTACAATGTACCCTTACCATCACCTTGATGGAATTTATTAATTTTTTTTAAATAAATATCAAAATACAGTTAACAAAAGCTAGAAATGCAGATATTCTTGTATTCGGGATCGGCTTCTACCATATTTTGCGGTTGTTCCAATAATTTGAACGTTTTGGCAAATTTTATATTCTTTAGGCTACCTGTACGTTTCAATTAATTGAAACGGTTACTTAATCGGCAAATAATACGAATATATAGCAAATTACCTTTCAAGAGGTCTATACGGAAAGAAATACATAAATACACTTTTAATAATCTCTTAGCACTTTTTGTCACAACGCGCATTCCGAGTGATAACTACCAAAGCTGGCTAAAGGACCATTTAAAATTATGCAAATTTCAAAAAATATATTAATTTAGCATGAAATATTTTCACTTAATGTCATAATTGTCATGTTGACTGACAATAATTAAATTTAATGAGCTGTTTAGTAGGAATTAATGAAGTAGAAATCATGCAAAACCATTTCCCACTTTGGATTCCTATGGCCAGATTTGGTAGTTACCACTCAGTATATAATATATTCTTACTTCTTACTTATTTGTTTGTTTGTGACTATTATTAGTGTTTGCATAGAAAATGTCTATAAAAACAAATAATACATAACAATAATAGATATAATAAAAAACGACTAAATACTAAAATATCAGCTGTTGACAGTGAATTTCCACCGTCTTACAAAACTATAGAATTTTGGCCAAGATGATCTTCGCTGTGGCAGACCAAACCGGATATTCTGCAACCATACCGGAAAACATACCAAAACTAATACCAAAATTAATACTTGGGATCGAGGAGTATTAATAAAGTTGATTATAATCAAAAATTTAAAATAATTGCAAGAAAAATCGTCTTGGAAGATACGGCAACCATATGTTTTTGAATGACAATGTATCAGCCCACAAATGCTTCAGTTGCTAGCGTTATCATAGGGGGATTTAGTGGTCCAAGAACTTAGTCATCCTCCCTACAGCTCAGATTTGGCAAACTCCGAATATTTCCTTTGTTAGGAGTTTTTCAAAAAAGTTACGACAGTGATATTCAGACGACGAAGAATTAAAGTTGATAGTGCAGACTTTTTCTAAAGCAAAATAAAATTGCACGTATATTTTTGCACGTAATAGAGCTAATTTCAAAATTTAAAAAATACATCTTGTTGGAAAGAGATTATATTGAAAAATAACTATATAGTTGTAACAACCATTAAGTTATTTCATTTTCTTCCCAGCTAGGCAATTTCATATCATTTGCCCATCGCATTTGCCGAATACTGACTTTATTGTTTTCTGTAGTCTTTGGATAATGTTTTAAATATTGAGCTAAATGTAGTGTCTAGATATAAATATATTTTAGTTTAGTATGTATATTTTTATTATTTGAATCATAATATACATGCATGATACATACAGTAATAGTAATAAATGATTCAGTAGTTATAATCCTAGCTCCCTGCCAATTTGACAATATTGATTATCTACATATACCAAGCCAGATACCCATTCACTGTATGATTAGACCATTGTTAATGTTTTAACAGAGTACAGTTGTTTCTGACATAAAGGCCTCATTTCAGCTTCTATATCTATATCTCAGAAACAGTCCCTTGTAGAATGTTGGATCGCCACGAGACATTTTTATCAAGAAATTGCGATGTGCAACATAATTATCCATATAAAAATTAGTCCATATCCATGATTAATTAATTGATTAACTTTCAATCTATCATATTATTAAAAATATTAGCTTTTAAAAGATTTAGTTTTAACTAGATGGGTGTCCTGCCATACTGAATAACAATTCGTAGAATGGTTAAAATAAATGTCAATAACGTCGAAGCAGTTTACTGCAGACTCATATTGTTATATGTCGTTGGATTTGTCTTCAACTTTTAACAGATTAGGTTTATATACAGGAAGTTCCATTAAAAAACTGAGAAAATCTATAATTCTCCAAAAGCAACACTATGTAAAATTCTTAACGCAGTTAAGACCTCCAAGCTAAGAGTTGATTAGCAACTTTTTCGGTTCAATTAAATATTGAACGTTTACTGTAAATAATATTTAGTCAATAAGTCCAAAACGGTGGGCCACAGATTTATATACATGAGTCCTCAAAAGCACTATACTAAAATGTACACTTAAAAAATAAACCTTATTTCATCACCCTGTGTATAATCATGCACAAAATATGTTATTACTAAAGAATTGGAAATTAATTTAAAAGAAACAACTGTTCTATAAAATTTTTCACAAAAGTTATAATTTTCGATATACTTAAGATACAGGTCCATAATAAACGCCTATTCTGTAAATTATTACATGCATAAATCATTATTACAGTTTTGTACATTTCAGGAATAAACTAAATTGTGAATTTAACAAAATCTTTGTCGTAAAGTGTAAAATATATTCATTTTAATTAATTATGTCAAAGTTAGAACTGAAATTTAGTTTTGTTATTATCTTAAAATACAATTATGTAATATTTAATTATATTTTAAAGTGTAATTACGTTTAAGTAAATTAATTATTTCTCTTTTACATGTTACCAACCCAATTAGATAATTTAATTGCAGTAATTTTGATAATGTCCATCCCTGAATGTGGACTATAATAATAAATAGACTCGCGCATGTTCATACTCTACTGGACCATATTGTGCTAATTAATTAAGTCCTTTGTGTTATCTTATTTATCAAGTTTTCTTTATGCAGTTAGAGGGGTGAAATAAACAAGGGGGATCTGTTTACAAAGGAAACTACTAACTACCAGACTACAATTTAAAACTATTCAATACATAATTTTCTTTTTATTAGTAGAGTTAAGTTAAGAGCCATCGCATTGCTACCTGGGTAAACAACAGAAGGCAAGGGTGGTTTTGTCGAAGAGTGCACTACCACCAAATAAATGTACGCTATCTGAGGAACCTACTGAAACTTTAGATAACAGTTACTAACATTCCCCTTTATTAATGTTCCCACTGAACTCATAATTTAGATCGGTCCAGCCTAAATTATTTTTTAATGTACTTATGATTCTAGTTTATACTTACTATTTGTTTGTAGCTTACTAGGCTAATCATCTACGAGGGGCGTTTTTATATTCACGGGATGGTGGGGGGGGGTTGCTGAGGGGCAGGGTTTGGTAAACCAGTCGTAACGTCTAGCTTGATGTCTTATTACTATAAATACCGAACTGGATTATTATTGAATTAGTGGTATTTGAGTTATTGTCATTTACACAAGTCAGAACGTGAAGAGATTTTCAATATGAATAAAGTTGAACATCGTGCCGTTATAAAGTTCTTGCAAAAAACAAGGAAAACCAGTGCCAACCACTATAGAAGAGATGCCAGCGGTGTGCCAGGACTCTTGTCCTGCAAAAACCATGATATATAAGTGGCATAACCTATTTAAACAAGGCAGTGAATCACTGGAAGACGATCTGCGCCCTGGACGTCCCATTGAGGTTAAAATTTAATATTGGAAGATGCCCGTTTGAAAAAGAGACAACTTGCAGAAATGGTTGGAGTAAGGCTTAAGTTTTATCTGCCTGCGAAAAGAAATCAATCCTTTCTACAGCGAACTATTAACCTATTACCTTTTAAATATACAATAGGCCGTAGTAATTGTCTATTAGGTAATTGATACATAACTTATTGATCGAACTTTAGAGAGTTCCTTCCCGCCTTTGAGACATGCCGAAGCATGAAAAGAAACACGAATCGTGTACTACCAGTAACTCACTGGTGGGAGCGAGATACTATTCATACTCTACTAGCTATCCAGGCTAGCACCGGAGCGATAAACGTGCTTACCCGTCGGGTCCATCTCCGAGGAGGATGTGAGGGACGTATCACACGACCAAGGAGATTTCACCTCGTCCAGCTTCGGACTATTCCCCCAACATGCTGTCCCAAGCTGTTGGGAGCCACTGCCCGATCGAATCCACCCTCAATTGTGGCAGGACTTGGTTTTTTAATGGTTTTGCCACCACGATTTACCAATATATAGGCTTGGTGGGCCCTCGACAGAGCTTCGTTCGTAAGTCTACACGTTATAGACTCCCAGTTTGTACCTCAATGATGTAAAGTTGTCTTGATTGTGAGAGGCTATGTATTTCAATTCTCCTTAAGTGTAACGGATTTTAGAGCTTTTCCCAATCACTGTACCCAGCTGCAGTCCAGATCATAGGGTGGTCGGGATAGCTCCTAAGCACAGTTACCTGGCGGCATGCAGTTTTCCATAGGCATGAATTTACCCCTTCACAACCGGAATAAACCTCACTTCGCTTCTCCTCCTTAAGATAAATGACCTCGGTCAATTAGCGGGTTCCACGGTGACCATAAATGACCTTATCCAAGGCGAGACTCGAATCCGCCCACACCGGTATTATATTACCAGGGCTCTCCCTGATCGGTATTAGTAACCGTCGAGAATGCTCGCGAATTTCTCTACCACACACTTGACCTGACTGCTTCATCCATTGCCCAGTCATGTTTCCATGCCCTGTATCCAGGTTCCAAGGATAGGGTAGAAGACAGCCAGTTTTACGGGTGAATGTCGTCTGGTCTCCCCAACACTCGGGTTGGAATGGTTGGAGTATCAGATACAACCATTTTTAAAGTTCTGCACGCTCATCTCAGTATGACAAAGGTCTGTGCAAGATGGGTCCCGAGAATGCTAACGCCATCTCAAAAACATGAGCAAATGGCATGTTGACAAGCGTTTTCGAAACTCTGCACTGAAGACCAGCATGGAGTACTAAGTCGATTTGTTACAGGAAATGAATGGGTTCACCATTATGAACCTGAATCCAAACAAGAATCAATGCAGTGGCATAAAAAAGGTACACCTTCGCCAAAAAAGTTTAAAGTGTAACAGTCAGCTGGAAAGCTGATGGCGACCATATTTTGACACACTGAAGGAAGCCTGCTCATCGACTACAAAGAAGAGGGTGTCTCTATAACGGGAGAATATTATGCCATACTGTTAGAACGATTAAGAGACTCCATAAAAGAAAAAAAAAGAGAAAAACTTGCCAAAGGTGTGCTGGTTTTGCACGACAACGCGCCCGTTCATCGAAGTCGAGTTGCACAAGCTGCCCTGCACAATGTAGGCTTCCATGAATTAAATCATCGACCCTACAATCCACACCTGACCCCCAGCGATTACTATTTGTTCCCGAATATGAAGAAAGAACTTAGAGGAAAAAAATTGTCTTCCGATGATGAAGTAAAATCTGGAGTTTCAGCATATTTTGACGACAAAAATAAATTATTTTTTTTCACTGGTATAAATAAATTAATTACTAGATCTGAGAAATATATTAGAGTTAAGGAAGAATATATTGAAAAAGAAAAATAAATAACTGTTTTATTTACTTTCCTTACCCCCCATCCCGCGCATATAAAAACGCACCCTCGTAATATCTGGATAGCTGAGAAGAGAAAGTGTCACGAATGAAATTCGCTTCATATTAATTCATATGATTATATAAAAATAATTCTTGAGGCATTATAAGCTGACTCTCTACTCAAGTCTAGAGCTAATCAAATTTATAAATCAGCAAGGTGTTCACCATGTTCACTTTTCTTTAAATTTCTCTGAATCTCCGGAAAACTCCTTGTAACGAAAACCCTTCAATGTTAAAATCAAAATTATTTTAATTTAACATTTTATAATATTCAAATATTAAAAAAACTGCACTGCATAACTCTAATTTACCGTAATTACAAAATTAAAGGTAAGTGCTAGTGAACAGAAAAGTAATCAAATGGAAATAATTAACTTTACTATATAAAAGCTAAAATCAAATCACTCTGTATTTATGTGGTGGGCGTAAGATGTATTAAATGGGTTTAATGGACTATCAGCTGCAATTATCTCCGGGCAATAGGTTCACTCATCCATGCCAATGTCATCTGTTTTCCCTTCTTTAACAAATTGCAACAGGTCAATGCGGAAATGAAGGGCGGTCACTTTTGATTCACATCGGAAATGAAAAGCTACGTGGGTGAGGCGAACCATCATGCACACGGACTGCACAATGTGATGTAATTTAAAATAACCGAATTTCAAACAATTTTTTACTGTGCTGAGTTATAATTTTTAAACAACACGTTTAGATTGACGTAGGTGATTACTGAAAATTAATTAGTTTTCAGATTAAATTAAACTAGGCGTACCTAAAACTAGATGTTTCGAACTGTATATTTTTATACCCTTAACTTTTTTCTACAGTAATCTCATTACTATTATTGTCATTATTCATGTTCGCGTTCGTCGAGCTTTAAGTACGAAAAATGAGGTCAGAAAACGTAATATAAAAATAAAACTCATAACATGAAGTAAACTAAAATATGGACAAATTTCCTTTTGCTTATCTCCAGATGTAAAGTACAGGTTTTTAAAACTTTCCTTGGAAAGGAATGTAACTATATTATTAGCTACAGTAAATGCATGTAACTCTAGAAAAGTTATAATGAAATTTGTTGCACTTCGTTTCTGTACATTTTCCCAATTTTAAGAGATTTAAACAGTTTTCAGCAAATCCTACATATTATGCGAGAGCTGTTCGGAACTTTTAGATTGGAATTTAATGTTGTATGTATGTATGACAGTTTTTCCGGTTAATATTACATTAATTTTGTAATTATGTGCAATATGCAGAGTATGTTCATATCAATCATTGTATTATATTAAATATTCTGTACTAAATATTAAATGATAGGTGTTGCATTAATTCAAGCATTATGTTCCTTTGCAAAGTAAATTGGTAATATTATTAAACGCAAATGTAAATTTTTTATTACAGTAACAAGGTAAATAAAATTAATTTTTTATTTTCCTCTAATCATGTTTTTTATAATAAGACAATAACATGCATAACAACTTATATGCGTAATGTCAATACACCACGGTTTATAAAATCGCTTTAACCAACTAAATATACACTAAAAAGTTGTTGCATACATTACAAACGTTCGTGCATGTAAGTATATAATGCGTATATTTAGTTTACATTAAACATCTTTTATTGAACATTTAATATTAAATTTATAATTTCTAATTTAAGGTTACTCAGGTTTCTCAATGGTAGACATCTTTACCTCTTAAAAAGTATTTTTTTGATTACAGCAATATTATTTCACCTCTTAACACATTTCACAAGAATAAATACATTTTCTGCCGTTTAATGTAACGTCTTCCTCCACCACCATCATTTTTCACCGGTCTAAGGGCATTGCCTTACCATGATCACGTCCGTATACTGGTTTCCAGGCTATGGGTTGTAGCAATTATTATTATTATTATTATTATTATTATTATATATACGAAATTGTGTTTTTATGCTTGTAAATCCTCTAAGAACCTCTCTTCTTTAGTGTACAAAATTCTGGTCTGTGTTGTCTTTTACATATTTAAATCCAACATTGGCAAGTAGCTGCCTCAATCTGGAACGGCTTAAATGTAATATTTCTTGTGATTTGCGAATTCGTGAATGCAGTTTGCTACAATACATATCATGTGTACATGTATCAATGACATCCCGAACGGCACTTTTTATAGGTTGTGGAAGTTCTGTTGTTTTTAATTTGGGCCACTTTTTATATTATTATATTCTGTTCTGTACTCGTACCCTCTTTCCATTTTCATCTGGACTTACACAACTTGCTGTACAACTTTCTCTTGCGCCCGTTTCAACACCCTCTTGAACGTGGATTCACTGATGCATCCACAACTCGCTTGTGCGCTTGAGTAACTGATATCAGAGATCCGAGATTATTATTTTCTTCGGGAAAATAGTCATATAGATTTTTAATTAACTGATACAACGCAAAATCAGGGCAGGGGCAAAGAGGACGTCATTTAACTATACTTAAGTCGTAGACCAACTATTCGGTAGGTCTGGTTCATTGTGAAAACCTTTTAATTACCTGTAGATTTTTTGGCTTTTTCCTAAACTTTTGAACTTTTGCGTCCTTCCTCTTGTAAACAACGGACTGGAAAATCTAGAAAACAAAACTTTTAACCTGTTTAAAGTTGTTAAGCTGAATGGTTGGGAAGGGACTTCGTTAAAGCAAGGGCAAACAGCACCTTTTGCTTCCCACTACTGATATTACTTGTTTTGCCCACTGTAATAATTGTAGATATATAAGTTTGTTTAAAATTTTAATAACGACGTTGTTTTTTGTTAATGATGATGTAGGAAATTTTTTAATGAGTCGTTTTTATTGTTAAATAAATTAAAACGTTTCAATTAGTTTTTTAATATGATCATTTCGGATTTATTAAATCCTTCTTCAGTTGATAAATAATATAATTAAAACTGCAACAATAAATTTTTTGTTAACACGTTCTTTTAATTATATTAATAGGAAAGTGAAAGAATTTTCTTTTTTTTTTACTTACCTTTTTGTTGTTATAGGATTGTGATATTTTAAAATTGTTTTTTCTCAGTTTGTGGTGGAATTAAGCACATCACTTGATTTTTGTTATTTCATTTTGTAAAATTGTTTGATGATTGTTTAAAATAATTTTATAATTTCTCTAATATATGATACTTATTAGAAAAACCAATTTTCTTTAATTCTGTCAATTGATAAAAATGTAATAACAAAGCGCATGTCTATAAACATCATTATAAATATTTTATTATATCTAATTTTTATAATTTCAAATGTTTCGCGTTTTTTTTAAATTTTTTTAAAAAGAAGGGAAAAGAAAAAGAAAATAAGTGAAAAACCTTGTATTTAAAAAGACTTTATTACTATTCTTTTTTTATTTAAGAATAGTAAAAAATCAGATTTTTTTAATATAATTAAATATTTTGTATTTAACTGTTATTTAATTTTTTAAATAACAAGAAATACCATATTTAAAATAAATTATGGTAAATAGTGCTTAGATTTTCTATATATGTTTTATAATTAATGGCTGTAGGACTTTTTTTTATTTCAATCATTTCGTATAATAGTCGTTTTTTAAAATTTGTTACTTTTTGTAAAATTTTTTTGGTATGTTAAAATTACAGTTGTGAATTTAATCTATTGCGTGGTCAGATAGTGCTGTATTTGGTTTATTAGGAGTGGATATTTTTATTCTGATTTAATTTTTATGTTGATTTATTCTTTTTCTAAGATCTTGTTTTGTCTGTCCAATATAATTGGCATTACAGTCATTACAGTTAATTTGACAAATTATATTTGTTTCATTTTCTATTTCTACTTTATTTTTTAAATTATTGAAAAATTTTCCTGTTGTGTTATGATTTTTGTATGTAATTTGAATATTATATTTTTTAAAGTTTTTGCTATTGTTTGAGATAGTTTAGGAATAAATGGTATAATTATTAGCTTTGTTTCTATGTTATTTTGACTATTATTAAATTCTTTACCTAAGAAATTCGGTTGTAAGTTTATAGTTTGGTTTTAATTTGTATTTTTAAGTTTTGTTTTTTTAATCTTTTTGTTATATTTGTGTTAATGACAGTTAATGGATACTGGTTTTCCTATTAATATAATAAAAAAATACATGTTAACAAAAAATTTATTGTTGCAGTTTTAATTATATTATTTATCAACTGAAGAAGGATTTAATAAATCCGAAAGGATAATATTAAAAAACTAATTAAAACGTTTTAATTTATTTAACAATAAAAACGACTCATTAAAAAATTTTCCTACATCATCATTAATAATTGTAGATCTTTCTTTTCTTTTACTTATTAGGTTATGTGATATATAAACGAAACAGTTAACTTTTTTGCGATACCGTTTAGTTGAATATTTACATTGTTGCACGATTTAAATTAATGCTACCTTTTATGCAGAAAAAAGTTTTGTAACTACTACTGAAATTTTCTCTTTGGTTTAAACGTGGCCTTCTATTATAAACTAAGGCTATTTATTTAATCAGTTATTCTTTTCGATTCTTCTTCTAGTTAGCGTGTTAGAGTAGCGATCCTTTTACTTATTAAGGTCGATGTTGATCGGATACCGGATCGCTTTTATTTCAAAATAATGTTTTAAAGTTTTACTTAACTGTTTATAAATGTGGATAAAACTTATTTTGACTGGAGTTTAACAAATCAAAGCAACTAGCTAATAGTTAATAGTGTAAATGTGTGTAAATGTTTACAATAAACTTTTGTTATTTAAAGGAAGATTATTATTGTCTGCAACAAAATAGAATAAAATCTAAGTACGTAGAATGCTGAGCCTACTGCATATATACATTTATTTCCTGCAAATTATGACGGTCTTGTATCAATCTTGTGGCTGTTTTCCTTAAACGATGACACATATATAAAACGATAACATCCCGCAAGAGTGACATCTAAGTCATTTGTATAATTTAGAATATAAAAATAGGTGATATTTTTTGGAAAAGGCCGCAGTCCCCTAATACATGATTACTTATTTAAAACTGCATGTGCTTTGCAAATATCTCAGTTCAGAAATATCTCAGAAAAACAGCTTTAAAAATTAAACTTAATTCAGTTCATTTCAGCAACACGAAAATCATTTACTCCCTTTCTTGCCGACAACTTTACACTATAATTCTTGAACATTTAATATTTCTGTACTAGTACTTACTAACAAGATATTTTGTGTGAAACAAAATTAAGGCAAGCTTCGTTTTGCTAGTTAACTAGAAAAATAGAGAAAACAAGATGTCTAACTTAAACTTCGCGCTGAAATTGAGTAGAGTTATAAGAAGGCGGCACTTAGGCGATAATACGAAAGTTACGAAATGTGTACCCAGCGCTCAGAACTCGTTAAGTTGGGCATTAGCACGTTCTGCTCAGCACTCCCAACGTCAGTTATTGTTTGACTTGTATTTCTATATTGTAGGAACTCGATTTTAGTTTCGAGGTGCTTCATGTTTACTTTAACAACTTGTTTTGTTACGAATAAATTGGAAGTTTATACTAGTGTGTAATACATCCTTCGATATTTATTACTGCAGATCTTCTGACCTTCTCCCGTGCATATCTTCCCAACGAGCAATTATAAACTTGGAGTAAATGGCACAAGAACTACCTACCTAGATTAGTGTAGAAGAGATATGAGTATACTGCATTTATCTATCTTACATCCTCTATATGTGCAAATGCATATGATTAACTAGCTCAAAGTTAGTCTTATCCTTGAAACTTCCTTTATATTTTATTGTATACAGTAAGGATAACCTGAGGTGCCTTATAAAAATGGGTACATGAATGAAATCTCCACTGCCGAAGATGGGGAAAATACGAAATAGGATGAAAATTCAAAATATTCAAGATGGTGGGCGCCTTGCACTGATCAAATGTATGCAGCGAAAAATATGATTGAGTTATTTAAGCTTCACCAGTTTCATATGCAGCGCGACTTTTGCAGTATCTGAATTTATACACGTATTTCCCTGAATAAATCCGAACTAGATTGGCATCTTCAAAATTCACAGCCGCACAGAACGTAGCGACATGATCAACGCTCTGTCCTCCAATATCCTTCCTGTGTGCAACGTTGCGCTTGTTCCCGATGCTTCCTTTTTTTCTAAAACACTTCCTACCACCAAATTCACAAACCGGAGAAAAACAAAAGTTTATTTATATTTTAAAATTGGACGCAGTTCGATTCGTACAAATTTTCAGGATTCTTCTATTTTCAGTAGGTTTTTGTGTTGGAAAATATTTCACTATTACGAAGTAGTTTAAATGCGAATGTGATTAAAAATAGAAGCAAATGCTTGTAGAGAAACAACTTTTTCGATTTAAAAATTTCCGTTCTAAATAGCGATGTTAACTTAATTTTCTCTTCTTTCAAAGCTACTGGTTTTCCCAGATATAATTCTGTTACGCTATTTTAGCTGTTTGTTTTTTTAAGAGATGCAGTTTAAAGATTTAAATGTTGTTATTTATAATAAAGCTGACGTGTTCTAGTTAGTGGCCCTGGAATTTTGTCTCAGTCGAATTCTTGTGTGCAACAATAAACAACCTCTACCAGCAGCTTTTGTTAACAAACAAAAATACAGTAATGCTAGAATTTACAGGCACCTTGTGAGGTTTATGAATAGATATTTATAAATGACTTTAGTTAAAAAAGTGCAAAAAATATTCTTGACGAAGATAATCACAGTCAACCCAGCATAATAACAGACGATTTAGAGGAAAAAGTGAACACAAAAATTCGTGAAAATTTTTAAATTTCTATATGTCAATCTAATTTACACGGACCAAGAAGGTTGACTAATGCACATAAACAAAATCGTCTAGTTTCAATTTAATATTTTTTCAAGAGCATGCTTAACTTTAGTTGTTTCAAGAAACAAAACCATGACAATCGTTTTCTGAGACAAAAAATTGTTTACTGAAGTTCTTGAAAATAAGGTGATAATTGTCTATGCGTATTCTGAAGCTTTTAGAATTTTAGACGTGTCATTTTAAGCGAAAAACGTAGGCTACTATCTAGAGGGACTGTGCTGTTATGTGATAATGTACGACCACATACCACAATTCGAACTCTAAAACTATTACAAGAACTTGGTTAAGAAATTTCTGATCACCCACCATACAACTCTGATCGTGCGCCAAACGTTTACAACCTGTTCTTGTATCTAAAGAAATGACTCTCAATGCAACCTTTGAACGTGGGGATTAACTGAAGGCAGGTAAATGGTCAAGTCACCGACGACGAACTTCTTTGTCACTGGAATAAGGCAGGCTACTGTCAGAATACTAAAATGTTTAGAAGTCAGCGTGACTATGTAAATAAAATCGCAAGTATTATACTGTTATTGATGTGCAGATATTGGGAAATAATTGAGCATTTTTAGCTTTTTATTAATCCTATAAATCCCAACCTATTGGATTTTTAATTTTGTTATTAATTTTTATTTTATTGTATTGTAAATGGACTATACATGAAATTATTAGCTGCCTCTTCTGATATTAGCAAGCAACATCAAAATATCAAAACCACCTAAACTAATTTTTTCTTGACAAGTAAGTGTTGAATTTCTTTAAGTATTATCTTTATGAATTTTTATATTTAATGATTTTTCGTTTAGAAAATCTTATGAAACAGTTTGCAACTTACCTAACAAACCTTTTTATTACTATTAATACTACTATCTACGCCTCCAAAAGGATTATTAGTAAGTAAAATTTTATTCTTTGCTTAGCTTGTTTATAATGTCTTCTGACAATTTTTAATTAATAAAATTCATTTCAAAACACTTGTAGTATGCTATGTATCACCCACTTACTTTTACTAAATTTTACCTTGCTATGTATTTTTACTGCTTATAGTTCATTCTTTTTCTTCTCTTTTATTTTTATTTTAGGTACGACTTCTCTTCTAAAAATATTATGGACGAGTAATTATTCTTACACCATTAGTAGCCATTCACCACTATAGTGCTGCTTCTTCTTCTTTAAATAAGTAACATGGAGACACTTTACGGGTAAGTTATTTTATTGAATATTTATTTTATTCGAAAATATCATCACAGTATATAGGTCTCTTTTGCATGTGACAAATTAGTTGGGAATGTATGGAAAGATATTTGGAAAATACTTCATCATCATTCTCCAAAATTGCATGAGAATTGGCTGGAAAACATTAAAGTATGTTATTTTTTGTTAGGTATTATTTTCAGCTAATTTGATACAGCCGAACACCATGACAACCGCGGCATATACATTTTTGTAACTGAAGGCGTCCCAGAAATATGGAAAATCACGAGGAGAATATTACAACAGGCGCAAGAAATTCCCTCAGTAACCTCACATAATACAACATACAACTCTGATATAAAAAAATGTGAAGCTTTCGCTGACCACCTGGAAGAAACATTTACATACCTCTAGCAATCATCAAGATCCATACTTTGCAAATATAGTAATCAGACATATAGAAACACACCAAACACTAGCCGGAGACCAAATGAAACCAACCTAATGAACTAGCTTTGATAATAAAAACACTTCCTCTAAACAAAACGCCAGGCGAAGATGGAATACTCAATATAATACCTACTTAAAAAACTACCCCGGAAAGCATACCTAGCTACCATCTATAACGATGCTGAAGAACTGGCTACTTTCCCAACAAATGGAAACGTGCATTAGTTCTTCTCTTCCCAAACCAGGAAAATCTAAAAAACTATTTCCAGCTACCTACCCATTAGTCTTTTAGCAACCTTGCCGAAACAGCTTGAAAAAGTAATTTATTCGCGATCAAGTGATGAAATCGCGAGATTACAGCTGATACCAGTCTTTCAGTTTGGATTCCGAAAGGGACATTCTACATGCGATCAACTACAGCGAATTATAAAAAAATAGAGAGGGGATATGAATGTAAACAATACACAGTGACACTTTTTGTGGATTTAGCTCAAGCTATCGATTGCGTATGGACTGAAGGTCTAAAATACAAGATCACTAATCTTAGGATTTCAGGATATATGAAAGCCATTTTATTTTATATCTCGATAACAGAACGTTCGCACTTAAAATTCACGTAACTGCATCATCAATAAGACATATCAGAGCGGGAGTTCCCCAGGGAAGTATCTTGGGCCCTATTCTATTCAACATCTTTACCAATGATATCCCTAACATAAACGCAGACTTAGCATTATTTGCTGATGACAGTGCACATCTAATTAGAAACAATAACCTCCTAAATGCAGTCACGCAACTGCAAAACGCTACAAATGTGCTGATGATTTAAGCAATGAAAACTAACTATAAATTAAGACAAGTGTACTGCGAAAATATTCACCCTTAGTGGAATTAATGAGTTACCACCAATTAGTAATTAACAATAATCCAGTCACGTGGAATAATACTGCGGAAGCAGTGAAATACTTAGGTCTGTACTTGGACACTCGTCTCACCTGGAGGTTTAATGTAATAAAAAACTAAATGAACAAACAACTACATTCAGAACTTGGTATATCAAGGATTTTGGAACATATAAAAAAATTAACCAAAAACTTTCACACAAACGTTAATAATTGCGCTGGTGCAATTATTTCTTGGTGCATTATCGCTTGGTGCAAGTTGTTCTATAAACTTGGTCAAAGACAATTACATACAAGATTAAAACGTAACTTGCATGTATCTAAATCAAAGTAAC
This sequence comes from Agrypnus murinus, assembly GCA_929113105.1. Taxonomy (NCBI): domain Eukaryota; kingdom Metazoa; phylum Arthropoda; class Insecta; order Coleoptera; family Elateridae; genus Agrypnus; species Agrypnus murinus. The sequence continues at coordinate 188,649,456 of OV816025.1, forward strand.
AGTAATGGTGATTAGCCGACTTACATAAATTATCGCATTGTGTTAAATCAAAGTGCCTCAACAATTATTTAATTTCTTAAGAGGTGACATTAACCTTTCAGTTATTCTGGTAATTTATTATGCATTATTAAGCATGTAACACTACCATGTATAGCAATTAATTTGCTGATCTGGTACAATCTCTAATTAAAAAAAAGTTTGTATCAAGGATTAGAAAGGGTTAAGATTGGAAACTAAGCGACTATGATTATCATTTTGTAGGTATTCCTATCTAAGATCTCTGGGAAAAGTAAAGTTAATCGGCAAGGAAGTCATTGATGATCTTGATCGGTGTATCAGTGTATTTTTTATAGTCAATCTTCTAATAATCATTGGTGACATAATCTACATATACATGTTGACTAATTTACTATCTGTATCTTTAAAACACGGTTTTAAGTATTTTTGTTGCTAGTCTACGTGCAAAAATGGTCTCGTACTGGACAGTAAATGTTGCAATGATAATAAAAAGGATCATTCTTTATACGCGTATTTATCATTGCCAAAAGAATTAAATAAGTAAATATTTTTTGTTATATTCACTCTCACTTCAATTGCTGTTCAGGGTTACTTTTCGTTATTGTTTAAGTGCAAAAATAGAGATAGAATTTGCTACACGCGGCAATGTATTAAAGGATGTAAGTAGTACGAAACGGGATTTCAGAAAGTGCATTGAACATTTTGACCGGAACAATCGTTATAACGTCAATAAACAAATCAGTTGATTTATTTTTTTAAATAATGTTGGAGATTAAATAGCTATTTTTAGTATGCATTTACTATTCTGATCTTTGTGCCATTCATATTGTAACGACCGTCGCGTCGCGATTTCTATCGGATCTAAATTCAGTGCCAGTCATAGTTATTATCTTGACTAGCTTCATATCCGCCGTTCATATGAATGGCCATGATATTATAGCTGTTGTTGCGGCATTTAGTAGCTCAAGGTAAATTAAACCATGCTTAACTTGATTGTTCTTTTATAATACTCTAATGCCAGTTTTCTATCTTCACTCTCTCTAATCTTTGGTTTGTATATAAGGTAGTAAAGTTTGTATCTTTTTGAAAACATTACTTTTAATTAATTTAAAAACCATTAATTTTGACGAGTCGAATCGCACCTATAACTCTTTTTAATTTTTCTGCGTTCTACCTGATTAGTTTCTGTTGAATGTGCACCCTGACGACTTTTCTCGTTTCTTGAGTTGCGAAAAGATTGTGTTTGTGTTTTTGAATGAATTGGCGTTATTAGTATCTCATAATTTCCTTGAATATAATATACGTATCATCTGAAGAATTATTGGCAATTAAAAAATTTCCTTTGCTGGTGCCTACCCTCATGTTAATTCTCAGTTAAACCTTTAAGAATCTGTGAAAGTAAACTATTTTTTTGATTATTCATTTCATTGAGTTTTTCAACTGGATCTTCGAGTCAAATTAAGTGGTTTCTGCACTAGATTTGGGAAACTATTAAAATAGCCTGCATGACTGACTAAATAAAAACTTGTGTAACAGTAACCGCATGAAATTGTGTAATTTGCTGAAGAAAACAATGTAAGTCTCAGTGATACTGTTTAGTTCAAGGCCCCTGGAAAGTATAACAGAATGTCTATATTATTATTATTATAATTATTGCTATTTATTGTTACTGTATTATTCAATCAGAACACCATGATTTGTAAGTGAAATATAGGAATAACGTAATCGTTGTTTCTAGAGAAAATAATGCATTATCTAGATTTCTTAGTTTTGAGATTTTTAGAATACTGTCCTTCAACGGCCTTCCAGTAAACAAAAATATTTATAAAGACTGTTGTTTTGTCATAAAATCAGTAATAAAAAACATCTGAGGACATACAATATATTTTATTAAATTTTATGCCTGTTACAACATTTTCTACATGCACTTTTTTTTTTATTTCTTATGACTTTAATGTGAAGTAGATGAACGAAAAATTACCTATGTGCGATTTTATTTATGTATTGTGTATTTGTTTTATTAAGTCGTTGCCGTTTGAAGCATTTTCAGATTTTGTTATTAAGTTTTGAAGAACAAGGACATTAAAGAATAATTGTTAATATTATTTGCTAAACAGTGACGCTCAAAAAACAATCATAGTGTATAGTGAATCAGTCAATCTTTCAATATTCCCAATCCCAAATACAATTTAACCGAAGACCAAGAGAATTTCTTTCGGAACTTGAGTAGCTCATTCGGGGAAATTAGATTTAAGCTTGAGATTGTGAGACTAACGTACTTATAACATACATATTTAAACAATCGTCCTTACAGAAGGCGATGATTTTAAGTTTCTGGCATTATTTGAATATTATTAATACAAAAAATATTTTAAAAGAAAAGTACAAAAGCGAAGTGCTGTAACCAAATTCCTTAGTAAACCGCAAAAGTGTGAAGATTTTGTTAATTTATAAATCACGTGTCACGAATATTATCAATGCATAACAACATTAACGAAGTTTTATATGAGAAAAGAAATAAATATTAATTACATTAATCTAGTAATTTTCAATATAAGAATCATTAAATAATAAGGCCATACAAAATTCCTTTTTTATTTTTCGCAACAGTAGAACAACTTGCTGTTGCCACTAATTCCCTACTGCGAAAAAACTGATTCCGAGACATTCTTCAATGGGGATGGAATTCCATTCGCATTCAAGACGTAAATAACATAGAATGTAATAATATAAAAAGATTTTATAGAACATAAATAATATAGAATATAAAAACGCAGAAAATGTAAAAATATATATAAAAAGCAAACATTTATTTCTAATAATTACATTTTTTAAAAAGTTTTAAATTTTTAACAATAATGTAATTATTTAAGAAATACGGGGTGTTCCAGAGAAATATGCAATGCTTTCAAGGAGTGAAAGGTGACCATACAGAGACCACAATTTCATAAATTGAAAAAAATGAATAAACAGAAAAATAATAAAATTAAAATAAAAATTAACTAAATTTGAATAGCACTTAAAATAGGTGAGTAATCGACAATAATATAAAAAAAAATAAAAATTCATTTAATTTACTATAGCACCCAAACTACGTAAATATCCAAGTTTATTGGTGTATTTTACTAGAACTTTACCTAAAGAGTATTTTATCCCATTTAACCAAATCTCTATCATAATAACGGAGATCCCCTATGTTGAGAATGAGTCTGTGGGCGTACTGTATATTTTTGATTCTACATACATTAAATGCCCAGAACCCTTAAAAATTAATAATTGTTTTATTATCATACATAATTATTTCTGAAGTAATACTCGATATATTAAAATTTAATATATTATACTTTATAATATTTGATCTTTACTAATTTAATAAACGTTAAGGGATGTCATCCGATCGGATTACAACCCGAACAATCGTTTTCGTTTTAATTCAAATATACCTTGTATTTTGATAATTACCCAGGGTACAATTTGGTTTGTTTTAGATGCTTACCTATATTATTATATTTTAAATTTTGCGCCTCAAAATGATTTATGGTTGATTTTTCAAAATTTGTCCAAAGCCAGCCAACGCTTGGAATGGACTCGTCGCACAGTGAGTCAAAATGAAAAATTATCGTTGAAAATATCCTACAGACCACAAATCTTGACGGACTTTGAATTATTCTTTTTAAATGAAAGCTAAAACATTTATTTAAAGAGACTGTCTAGCCCGGTTTTTAAAAATTCTTTTTTCCAAAATTGCAGTTGAGTCACGTTATGCACTTCATAATGTTGTTCAGTCTTCGAATAGTTATCAGGAAAAATTAGTGGAAAATGATAACGAAATGATCACTGCATAATTTTCACAACTACAAATGTATCCTAAACTCTGGTTTCTTCTAAACATTTTTTTTAATCAAAATAAAAATAATATAAACTAAATTCCTTATCAAAATATACAAACAGTTGAAAACTATTCCGGTCAATTCAATATGTTCGAAAATCGAATATCATCGTGCAAATAAGACGTTTTAAAAGATTGGCTTTGATGAATTTTTAGAATAATCTATTAGTTAACTTTCATATAAAAAAAGATTTACTAAAATCCGTCAAGATTTGTGGTTTGTAGGATATTTCGAGCTCTAATTTATTATTTCAGTTCACTGAATGGGCAGTGTAAAGTCCGCAAGGTAGACTAGGGATACAGAAACTTCAAAGAAGAGGTGTTCCCCGACGGATGATCACGTAAGTAGCTCCGGCACGAGCATTGAAAGCTAGTAGAGGGTGGACATAAGCCTGTCTCCCACCAGCAAGAATTGGCAGCACTCACACAAATAAGTGACGCATTAATTGAGCGTATCTCAATTATTTTCCCTGGGGGACTGAAAAGTAACCCATCAATCCAGGTATGTCACGTTAACCCCAAGTATAATATGTCCTTAAAAACCTGTCACCTAAAAAGGGGGTCTTTGAAGAAAGAAAAGTTCAACAAGTGAAACTCTACAAAAGCAATTTTGTACTAAAATAATATAAGACATAATATTTATTGTTTACTTGTGTAAATTAGCGTAAGTACAATTTTAAGGATTAGATAAATAAACTTAGTACCAATAACGACTCTTTGCAATTGGTTAAAGGTACTGAATGGAACGATAGTTGCCAACAAATCCATCCTAGGATTAAAAGGCATGTTAAAATTTACTTCTGCATCAAAGCTTAAGAAATAAATTTAATAGAAAGTTAAGTCCTTTTAATCTCTTCTCAAGGACAATTTTTTATTGGCCATAATTTAATAATAATTGAAGTGCAGGCGAAGCATAATTTAGTGGAAAAGCGTGCAAAGAAAATTTTAAAACCTTTCACCGTTAGCTTTAAATAAATTACTTCCAGAGATTAAACACAACAACCGGTTGAAATATCTTTGCTCAACTTAATTAAAACAAAACCAAAGACATAAATTTTTGTTTTCGCGACTGCTAATTGCATTAAGTTTCTAAATCTCGTGGAAGACGTAGGAAAGTCAAGAGTTACTGTTTTATCGCCGACCTAGTACCGTAGTACAATTCGCTTATTTTAATTAATTAAACGCAAACAATGCTGTTTATTTGTCGTTTGTCAAGGAAAACGGAAATATTCATAGACTTTTGAAGGTTTGTATATGTTCATGGAACGACGTGCTGCGTGCTCCTTGCCAGTATTATATTCCTGGACAAAACAAGAAGAATTCCCAAAATGGCCATCGTTCGCCGAAAATACAAAACAAATTGTCTAAAAAAGCTTATGCCGCAGCGTGTAAAAATAAATTTTGTTATTCTCCCGACGAAAATAAAATTTACGTTCGATATATTTTACGTGTATCCTAAGCCTCAATGGTCCATGCAACATTTTTATGTCCTTTGTGACCCAAGTCCGTTCACTCAAAAATGCTTTTTATTTACAACTAGGCCAAGTTGGTAATACCGGAGCACATTTTAAATTCATATACCGAATGAAGACGCCTTTTATGTGTTAGGGTTACATATTTTCTCCAAGTTTATTAAGAAGTTCTCTCTTACATCCTGCATGATGGATCATCCATTTGTGAATTTAAATATAAAGTTATGGACAGCTTTTGGTTACGACAGGCATAAATTGTAATAGATACCCGTAAATGTTATATACTTCACGTTATTCGATATTCCCACACATATTGCAGATATAAATTATTACTAGGAGCTGTTGTTAAAAGAATCCATAACAACTTTATTTCATAAACCTCCAGTCGAGAATGATAAACCATTTAGCTCTTCCTGAATATGAGTGAGCTTTCAGAAGCACATACGCATATTATAATAAGAAGAATTATCGCATAAAATAAAATAAATCGCCTGGTATTTTAACAAAAAAATCTTTTAATTTAAACGTCGAAATAAATCACCGTCATTCCTTAGCTCCACTATGTCATTTCTCACCCCTTGCCCAACAATATAATATAAATACGAGCACGCAAACGCACACCCATTTCTAAACGAAACCGCAGTGAATTCTTGAGATTTTTAATGGCCACTTAACAATTTTAATTGAGCACTTTCAACGTCGGCTTTTTTATTCGGATTAAAATAAATGCATTATTTAAAATAACATTTAGATTCGTTAAGAGTTACATTTAAAAGAATCCTGTGAAAAAGATTAAAGAATTTTTCTTACTCCTAATGTTTTCATATTAAGAACTTTTTAAAGAATGGATTAGTTCTTTTATAAAAGCTCCGTAAATGCACAACAAACACAAAAACAACAACAATTGATAATTAATAATAAAAGAGTGCATAAATTTTTGATGTTACATAAAAGCGTACAGTTGTATAAAACCGGAAATTATCCTCTAAAAACATCTAATACTGTTTTCTCCCGTCTGCTAACAATATAAATTGTAAGATACCTTACGAGCCTTTTTCTAAAGGAAATGACATTCGAAAAACAAAAAGCTCAAAAATTAATGTTATTCCCTTGTCTTGTTAAAAAAATATATAAAAGGTTTTAATGGAAATGGTAGCACAAGGTGGGATACCTTAAAAGGTTGAATATCATACAATGTTATTTAGTCCTAAAATTTATAATTATCCCTTGTATATTTTGAACAATTATTTATATGATTTTGTTTATTGTTTCCAGCCTTACTTTGTGGAACTCTATAATCATGGAATAAATAAAGATTATTAAAAAGTCATTAAATAGTCATTGTGTGATTTTGTTCTAATTACGCCAAACACCTTTTAGAACAAAATCACACAATGACTCTTCAAAATAATATTAAATTCCTACATTTTTGTAATAACAAACGAAAATTAGACATTTTAGAAGCCTTTGAGATATACAAACACAAACTCAGGGCACCTTTAATGAATGAACAACTTAAAGCACAGTAATTCTCCGTTACTGGAAGTGTTAGATATTTAATTCTGAATATTATTATTTTTATCTAGTAAGCTATTTTTGTATCTACCTTAGCGACGTGTTTGTTTATATTTATATTACCTTTGATAATGACAGCTTAGCTGTCGAAACAATATTGTCAGGTTATATTTTAATAAATACTGTGAAACTTTTTAATAATCTTTATTCATTTCATGATTTATATGATTAATATTAATTTAGTACTAGGGAATCCCCGTCAAGGCATGACGGTCAAATAGCTATTTTAATGAAGAATTTCCTTATATATGTCGCAGGCAAATAGTCAAATCCGGCAAATAATTATATGGCTAGGCATTTACTAAGTTACGGGGCTGATAGTAAAAATAAATCTATACGGTTTTGCTATATGCCTAGGCATTTACTAAAGCCGTCGTTTCGAACAGGCAGTTAGGAAATGGTTAATATGCTGTCGGCAAATAAGGAAATAACATGCACATTTCTTTGTAGAACATTATTTTTTATATGAGCACTTGAGAAATGCTTGCCCTTGCCTAGGCATTTATTAAACGCTAATATTTAGAACAGGCAATTAATAAATAATAATGATATATCAATACCTAACCTAACATAAGTATTCAAGATGCTTGTACAAATAAGCAAGTAACTTCTAAGTACTCTCTTTACAATGCTTTTCCAAGTGCTCTTGTATAAAAGAATGTTTTACAAAAAAATGTGTAGGTATGTTATTACCTTATTTTCCGACTGCCTATTCTAAATAACGGCATTTAGTAAATGCCTAGGCACATAGCAAAATCGCATAAATTTATTTTCGTTTTACTATCTGCTCTGTCACTTAGTAAACGACTAGGCATATAATTATTTCCCGGATTTGACTATCTGCCTGCGACATATGCAACGTTCGTTGTGTGGTTACAATCCTATTTTCATGACTGATTATATTTAAGCAAACGGAACCAAGCATAACTAGTTCAAAATGCTAAGCCTAGCATTGTCTATTAGTACTTCCCTCTAACAGCTCAACTTCTTTTCTCCCGACATAGACCCTCTCGGACTTACCCCCCCCCCCGACCTACCCTCAACATTCTCAGCATGAAATTCTATATTGAATTCATTTATATCACATGCATAATATACTAACTTTCTAAACTTTAGACTTTACCGTTATTTTGTCCATGTTTCTTAAGAGATTAGTTCTTCAAGCATTCATATTCTACTTTTTCATTAAATAGCTGAATTTGGTATGAAGACTGAAACATTTCAAAAAAAAACGGACAGCCAGAGACAAACACATATATCGAATTTTGTAAAAATACTCCACAGCAAATACTATGACACTCGTGATATGATTTGTAAGCAAGCGATCGGTGACGTAGTAAGCAAGTAGAGGGATGCAGTTCTTCGGACATTCTTATTCTACTTTTCCGAATCTGAAATGAAAATTAAAAATTTCCGAAAAAACGGATAGTTGAGACACATCGAGACGTACATATCGAATTTCATAAAATACTATGACACTCGATTGAGACTGGTTTGTTATATGAATTGTAAGCAAGCGATTGGTGACATAGTATGCAAGTAGAAGGAGAATAAGGATTCCGAGACGTGACGAAGTGAGTGATGTAAGTAAGCAATCGGTCTCGAGCATATAGAAATGCATCGATTACAAATAACGCTTTTCAAAACATTTAAATAGTTAAAAATCGCAAGACTACAGAGACCTGAAACTTGATACTGCGTAAATCAGGCCAGTAGAGCTCTCAAGCTAAGCATAACAAAAATAAGCCTTGTGTTTTATTTAGCTATATAAAAGAAATATATAATAGGTGGTTAAATATAAAATATAAAAACAAAGCATATAAAAAACGATTAGCAAATCGGTCTTGTAGAATACGTGATACACACTAGTGATAGTGATGAAAGTAGTCTAGAGCGTCTCCAAATGAAATCTTTTAATTTTTGCATTTAAAAACACAATAATTAAATAGTGTTGACTAATCTACACAACAAAAGTTTCAATATAATAATAGAATCACGTAAATCGGCCCAGTAGAATTCTCAAACAAACTGGAACAAAAATCATACTCGTGTTTTAAATATATAGATTAACTGTATGAGGGACGTATCTTGTACCACAGACTTGCTAATTGCTAATAGGAAATTATACGCAGATAAATGTGAATGGGTCTAAGAGATAATTGAAAGATACAGGAGGAAAAAGGATTAATGGTAAGATGCCGTCATTTTCAGATAAATACGCTAGAATATAGCTTAAAGTGAGCAGTTTTTGATGCAGTCGGTCAGACAAAAAACGACGAGAGTCCCAACTTACAGCGATATAAAGGTCTTTTTACACATACATATTGCAAAATTACATAATAAGAAGCTTCAGAAACTATAAACACCTAAAAATGGCGCTACGGTCCGCAAAACGGAATTAATTTCTTTATAACTAAAATTTGAAAATGCCACAGTAAAAAATGTAGAGTTAAAAACCAACTCTAACCCGTGTCTATATAGGTCCCTCTAAATAGTGTTAATTTTTAACACTGAAAATAGAGTTAAACCTAGAGTTCCTTGAACACGAATTGATGTGTTATTTTGACAAAAATCAGTGTTGGTGTGTACTCTAAATCATGTTGATCCAACTATGTTTAGAGTTGCATGAACAAAAACTAGTGTTAATGTTTACTCTAAATCAAGTCAATTCGATTATATTTAGAGTTGCATTAACCAAAACTAGTGTTAGTGTTTACTCTAAATCGTGTTGATCCAACTATGTTTAAAGTTGCATGAACAAAAACTAGTGTTAATGTTTACTCTAAATCAAGTAGATTAGATTATATTTAGAGTTGAATTAACAAAACTCAGTGTTAGTGTTTACTCTAAATCGAGTTGATCTGATTATGTTTAGAGTCGACATTTTCACTAAATTGTGTAATTCTAACACTACTTCGTGTAAAAAGGAATAGGATGGCTTTATGCAGATAGGAATCAAGCCAAAACCAGGAATCATTTTTCAGCAGCATTTAAATATGAGGGTATCAGAAATAATCCCCAGTTGTGGGTTAGTTCCTCTCCAGAAAGTTGTTGAAAACCACGTTATAAAAAAGTTTATAGCTGAAATAGACTATTATATATGTTATAAATTATTCCTCGACACAGTGGAATATGTAAGATATATTTAGGAGAAATATACCATACATTTAGAAATATTAAACATGTCAATAATAATAAGAACTAACTGAACCATATATGAGTTTTATATTGACAAATATATCTAGATTTTATTTAGGTTCTATTAAATAAAACTGTTTAACTTTTAAGAAAAGTTTATTAATACATCATAGTACATGGTATTGAGTTTTACTTGTTTAATACATATTTAGGTGTAACAAGCCATTGCGTCGACGAATATGATTGGTGTAAAATGAATGGTTCTTTCTTTAACAAATGTTTCAAATCTATAGTATTAGTAGGATTCTTTTCTACTTCTAATAATCTAAAAGAATGCAACTTATCATCAAAGTTAATGGTTTTCCAAATTTTACCATATAGTATAATTAACCTCTAAAAGATGGAAGAAAGCCCCGCTCCAACAAAAATACTGTTGCTTTATTGTATTAAAGAGATATTTTTAATAGTTAATTATTATTTTTCTTTGTTCAATTTATCACAAATAAATGAATGCATAAAAAAATGCATGTTAAAGTGTCGCTTCTGGATTTTTAACAACAGCTTTTTTTGTTTTCACAAAAAATTTATAAGTTGTCATAAATACAGATCAAATTTTTAATATAGACTTTTAATTAATAATTACTACTATTACTAATAGTATACCTACTTATGATTGGTAAAGTTGTGTCATTACTCAATGTTGATAAAACTGAAATAGTTGAGCTGCTATCAGTGATGCTCTCTGCTCCAGTCTGACGAGCCACAATTATAAAAGGATCTTTTAAAGACTGTATGAATTCGATTAAAATGTCGTTCCCCACTTCAGCTAACTCTTTATCGAAAAAGTTTATGTTGGCCTCCTCCAATTCAGGAACATGTTGCCTTGCTATAATGTTATTTAAATTTTTAGACATTTGTACATACATAAATTATTAACTTGCTACTCACTAATATTTATAAATTGCACAAATGTACAGTCTTCTTCAATCTTCACGATTTTTAGTGAATGTATGTACTTAACCCTCACAAACATGATTATAGGGAGTATATCACCGCTAAAAAACATGAAAGCGTACCACTGGTTTCTTCTTGTCTACGAAAGTTGATGATAAACGTGTAATAAACGAATGGTTTTCCTAGAACAATAGGTGTTCAGAATATCCACAACTTTATTACCCAGGTTATAAAAATGATCATATTGCATCATGTTACGAATGCACAAAATATTCAGAAATAATAAAACGGCAAATAAATGCACTGCATGTACTTTTCGAAGACATACATCAAACGATTGAAGGGTAGCTTGAAGTGATCTCAACTCGTTTTTATTAATAATTAAATATTCTCTGTCCGCGTTCCCTTCTGCCAAAGCATTGGGGAAACCCCCGAATTAAGACAATTGAGATATAAATTGTTTTTCTCGAATTAAAACATAACGGACATCCTGTGCTAACGTAATTTTACTTCTATACATGATATCTGACAGTTATCTTCAGTCTCGTAATGTGTAATTAATATTTACTTACTTTTTTAATGCAAAGAAACACAATCACAAACACCGCACTCTAGAAACACGTGTTGTAAAATCTAATAAACAGCTTCCACTTGTTGACGGCGTCGGCTTGGCGCAGTGGACAATTGCGCACCGCAATATTAATGGTCGGAGAAGAATTTAAAATCGGATTCGTGTTGAATTCACACTGTCCAGTTAATTTAACTCTAAAAATTTACCCAGTGTTGAATTGACACTAAAATATTTTAGAGTTAATCACAGAGTCAGCAACACTCTGAGAAATTAACACGAAATCGTTAACACGGACACTTTAACACGCAAAATCTCTAGATTTTTTACTGTGTGTAAATAGAAACATTATTTGATCGCATCGCAGTTCTCTGCTCACAGTGTTGCCAGACATGCGTGAACTTTCAAAATATTTTAAGTTTAACTGAAATTTTTAATTTTTAAATGCCAAGGAGTAATTTAAGGTAGTTGAAATCAAAAAGGGAATATAAAACTGCTAAATATCTTTAAAAATATTAGTTTTTCTTGCTGGTTTTAAGAAAAAGAAAAATATTGCTATATTAAAATATTGAAAATATATATTCGTTTTAAGAAATTAATCAGGACTAATTAAGAGTGAAATCGTTTATTCAAAAATTAACCGTCACATGCTCTTAAGTAAAAAAAAACAACATTTACTTCGGGAATTTATTAAATAATAGTTAAAAGATTAGGAAAGATAAATCACTTTTAAATGTCCCGCGAATATTACCACTCAACGCTCCCTGGTGCAGAAAGCGTTTAACTAAAAATAAATGATTTTCGTGCTGCCATATTTAAAATTCCGCGCCATGTACATCTATTTTATTTTAATCAATACTAATTAAGTAAGCAAAAACGTGTATTCATTGTCATAGATTTTGCTATTAAACAGTGTTATAATGACTGTATTATGTTTAGTTTGGTTATTTCTTAGAAAACGTTGATTCTACAAAATTGGCGATGTTCGACTACGATTATAAAATTTATTTTAGATATCTACTCCTTACAAACTATGATCCACACTACCTTAACAGTTTAGCAATCGACATCAAACGTTATCTTGCTAAAAAACGATTATTAAAAGAAAACTGAATGAAAAACGTGAACTATATTTTGACGCTAATATTTTGCGCCGATAACGCCCCCTTAAGATTATACTTAATCTAGTATGACTAGACTATGAAAGAACAAATTGTTGCTGTTAAAATTGGTTTATATATATTTAGTTTAAACTTGTTGAGGACTATCACATTTTGTATTTACATTCTAATTATTCTTTATTTACGCTTTTTATAACAATGTTTTCTCAAGAACAAACAAATTTTATGATACAATCATATTTTATTGAAATTAGCAATGTCTAGAAAAGGGTGATTGAATGCATATTTTTATTTTTATGTTAGATTTTAAGTGATGGATTTATCTTAATTTTTTGGAAAATTTTTAGTTAAAATCACAAATAAGCATGTCTGCCAAGGAAAAAAACAGGCTGTCATGAAATTATTATATAGGTACAAGTTAGCCTCAAAAAGTATTAAAAAAGTAAGATTATTATGGCGGTGTTGCGAATATATGATCATAGACGCATGGTTAATTTTTAGTTTATAATTTTGACGTGTGAGATTTATTAATTGTTAGCTAAAGTTAATTCTTAGTTGCTAATTGCTGTATAAACCAGGCATTTACATTTACATTTACATTACATTACATTTATGGTTCTCGAAATTTACTAGTTCTTACAGACACCTCAGTTGCACTTTAATTTTACCAATGGATTTGAGCGTGAGTGCATAAGTTGCCGGGCAATAAGATTTTTGAATTTTCGGGTAGCTCTGCCAGACCTAGTGCAATTTCAGTAGATTTTGTGATTTTTGATTCAAATTAATGATTAATAATATTTTTAAGAAAAAGCTGGTGATTTTTGGCAATTCTTCTATTTTTATTTATAGTTTATATATAAACTATACGGATGTAAGAATACTACGCGTTAATTTTAATGGGTTATAGAAGATATAAAAAGAGGCAGATACTTTTTAATAAATTTTGTATCTTAATTAGCTTTCGAGTAATTTACAAGAAACCATGGCGATATCCGGCGACCTAGCTTAAAAAGAATCGTATTTCACAGCTAAAGCCCTAACCGTATTTCCGAATTCAAATTGTTTAGTCTCAACTAGTCGATCAGCTTTGTTTATTTTGTATGTAGCACATTTGTTACATGATACAGCCCTAGTTTTATTGTACAAGGGAACTTAAGCACGTTTTATTGTTTTTTATTACAAAAGGTTGAAGCTTTGTCTTCCGCAATTTTAGTGGAAATTACAGATTGTATTTCAAATAATTTTAAAGTAAAAAATAATTAGTAAAATTATAAGAAAATGGACTAAGATTACCTAAGGATTATTTCTTTTATTTTAATGTTATTTTTTGTATAAATTTCTACCCTTCAAGCAATTGTCTTTTTCTCTGAAAGGTTGAAATCATAATCCGTTTGTTAGGTTTGTTAGGTATTTATGTATGTACACCCTGTATATAACTTATGTATGTAGAATTGTATTTTATTTTAAATAACCCCCTGTATATAACTTATGTATGTAGAATTGTATTTGATTTTAAATAAACAGTTGCTATGTTGACGTACAGCTGCGAGGTTGTTGTTGTATCCTCCATCCCTAACACCGTTCCTAAGTGCATGCAAAGGATAATAAAAACATAAAACTATCGGCTCTATTGTCACCTTAAATAATTAAATTAATAAATATTAATTATTAATAATTAAATAATGAAACTAACTAAAAAATTCTCACGCTGCGTCGTCCAGGAAAACGTTGATAATACAAACGAGCTGCATTACCACGATATTCATGAATGCTTAAATCTACCATCTCAACACTTAACAGCAACCAATTAACAATAATTAGAATAACAAAAACAATAACAACCATAATAATAAATAACTAAACTAGCGATAACAAATGGCAAAACACACAAAAAAATGCAGCGACACTGAAAGACATTACTGACCGAAGTACAGATAACCGTTCTTTAAAAGATGCTTACGCAGGTATAAAGTGTTTAAAGCACCGTATTGTATTAAAGACGTTGCAGGGTTGCTACGTTTCTTAATTGAATAAAATAATGTTTAAAGGATTTCTTTGTTGTGCTAAATAAGATGAATCGTCACACAAAGCCCCATAATGAAACTATATTTAGTTAACATGCTTGTTCGCCATTGCTTTATGCCTTCGTCCTGGAGTCCTGGAAATCCATTATTTTGTGTTTTGGTGTAGAAACTTATAAAAGTTAAATACGATGAAAGAGAGATCACTGATGAAGAAGAAAATGACAGCCAAAAACAAATTTATGTTTAATGTTTTCAGGTATTCAATTTCGGACCCCAACAACAGCTGTAACAGCTTTATTATGAATGGCCAGCAAAAATCGTGACAATAGCCTTTTGCTTTGATTTTTAACAAGTACACCGCGTGCTTAATGCTCATCAAATCAGTTGATATACTTTTGCTATGTTCCAATGGGTGCCAGAAATCAAAGGTTCTATATCTGAATAGATTTAACTGTAAAGTGCACTACTCAAATTGGATCAGCATTACTGCATCATTTTGATACTGTGAATTATAGTAAAAACACTGCGTGATTATTCTGCGACGAATGTGGAGTATAGGTATAGCAACATTCACATCCTTCGCGAATTGTCGTTCTGACTAAAAATAAATCCCCGAACAGTGTTTCTAAAATAGTCACAAAATTTCCAGGTAGAGGGCACAGCTTTTTGGCTGTTGTCCTTCATTCGGAAAAGTCAGAAGAAACCAAATCGTAATATTCAAAGAGGAGTACGTGAACATGTACTCCGGATACTGTGAATACTCTTGGTTGAGAATGACAGATATATAAAAAATTAAAGGAACATTAGATTATAAAATAATTTCTATAAAAAACACACTCAATGATAGAATTCGGATAGGCAAAAGAGGGCACATTTGAATGTTGTAGTTTTCGAATAGCACAATATATCAGATCTAAAAGAGAACAAATGACATTCAGTGCTTCTGCCTACAAAATATCCTAGGATAATATACCTACACTCCTACACAGATATTAACTACGGTGTCAAATAGATAACCAAAATTTGCTTATGGAATACAAGATAAAATCTGTTCAAAAATTACATCTTCCTGAATAATCTGTCCTTTTTAAATAATACTAAAGGTGATGTTAATCGTCTATTAACACAGGAATATATGTACACTAATACGAATTAAAAATAACTTTTAACTATTAAAAAAACTAACACTAATTGGATTACACAAATATTTTATATACACTGATATTTATTTCAAACATCTAAATTTATACTACCCACAATGCGCGTGTTCGGTTTAGCTGGTTGACTAGTGACCCCTCCTCTTGGACGTGGTTTATATATCCCATATAAGACTGCTAGAACGCTCTAGATTAGCCCGGTGCGTTGTGTTTCATTTAGCGGTCATGTGTCATCATTACGCGCCAGTTAGGCGGCGGGCGTATAGGGGTTAATCCCGTTCATTAAAATACAATAAAATTATTGATAAAGAAAAAGTCATTTTCACGGCCAATCACACAAATCAAATTGTTCAGTTTATTGAAGTTGTTAATTCTTAACATTTTCCTACAACTAGTTCATCAACCTTACTTTGAATCTGCAAATTTTACTATTTTATTCTGAACTATTAACAATCACAGCTCGGAGTATTTCGTCAAATTGGAATTTTTAACACAAATCGGAACACACAAAAGTTTGCTTTTATTTGAAAAATTTTCTCTAAACTTCAAGATAAATATAAAGCTAGTAACGCAAACTTGCTTAATTAGTCGCAATTCGAACGTCATTCACATTGTTTCATTAAACATTCAACATTTATCTGAAATTATCCCATAATATCGTAGACGGTAAATTTAGATTGTCAACAGAACTAAATTCGAGCGTTGAACTGAAACTATTTAAACATTAACGACTAAATGCAAGAAGTTTGGATAGAATAAATGTTAAAATCAATATTGCAATTTGGACAGATATAAAGTGTGCTTAATCCAGAAATCCTAAAATGGATATAGTATGTGATTCGAGGGCGGTCAACCGGACATATCTGTAAGTCCACGTGATTGGAACCATCACTTACTCCGGAGGATTACCTCGTAACAAAATTCTTTTAATTTGTTCTGCAGTAGAGAATTTCAGATAGCTACTAAACCAGGATTATAGGATAAAACTTACACAAAATGAATGGATCTTTTATATACAGAATGATATTTTTATTTATTATTTCTGGAGTTTATTTTCTACTGGGATTTTCTATTGATATCTATAATAGGTTGGTAAAAAATGGGATACCTTTTTGATAACTATCATCTAGGCTGTATCGTATTTAGAAATTTAAACCTAACCTTCGAAATACGCATATATTTAAGAAGTACAGGTAGTTTAGGAACTAACGACACCAACTGTCTGCGTAGCTGGGAAAGCTAAATTTCCAGATAAACAGATACATCTAACTGAATATTACAGAATAATAGTTCTTACAGATTAAAAAACACTTAACTAGCTGTTTTATTGAAATGCATGCTTAAATTAACAACTATTGAAAAGCTAAATAATGTCAAAATCACACAAAATTACTACTTCGTCGCTTTGGAATCATAAGGTACTATCTGGACCAAGACAAGTTTTTCAGTATCGTGCTGCAAACTTTTGCTCTTACCTATTTCGCTTCTATTGACATATTCAAAAAATGTAGATAGAACTTTGTGTTAGAAGTGAACTTAATTCAAATAATTAAACAAGGTTTTAAGTGACAGATGCATCTTTATTTTATAAACATATTAGGGCAAAGTAACAAAAACTAACAAACAAGGTTCTAAGTGACATATACGCCTTGGCATTATAAACATATTAGGAAATTAACTTAATGAAGTATAATGAAGTATAGATAGCAGGTGTATGTTATGAGTGTAGGATATGATAGGTTTAAAAAAAGTAGATTTATTTCATAGTAATTAAAGTATTAAGGGCGGTAGGTACGCTTTACCAGCCGAGACTGGTGATACCTAACGCCCGTAATGCGTATACTGTATGCCGGATACTGTATCTGAGATCTCTTGCAAGAATTCTTGCCGGATACTCATCAAAGGCTGTTGGAATATTTATAATTATTCTGAACTTGTGCTATTGAAGTAGTTTTGCGGTGAGTAGATTCAGTACAATGGCGTACAGTTTGTATCATTTTCAGAAGTGTCCCATAAACAAGTGAGCGCTTCTTTTAAGGAAATAGACTTATAGTTATCAAATGCACGTTCTATAATTATTTAATAATATTAAAATCTTCCGTCTGAATTCCCACACGTAGTACTTCACCAACAACACTGACAAGTTGCTGCTTAAAAAGTATCGTCGTATAAATGCTTCCGTAAAAACAAATAACCGAACGGTATTCCGAAGTTGTAAAAATCGCCAGGCGACTAGGATTAGCAGGATACTGATATGTAGTATGACGCTACTATATACAAGAAGTCGCCAGTATAAAAGGCTCTATAAGAAGCAATGTAAAAGTTGTAAGCGAGATACCGGTATCCGGCATACAGTATCCTCGTGTAAACGTAGCCTTATACTATTTTTTTCCTCATCGGATCTATGAGTTAATTCAATAATAATCATATAAAACATTAATAACATCACACTAAAAATGTGAATTTTATGAAGTCGGTATGCGCCTGGTTGTTATGGAGTAGAGTAAACAAAACAATTTTACGAAAACGTAAACGAATTTGTAAACAAAATGTAAACAAACGAATTTTAGAATGATAAATAGTGAGTGTTTGTCGACTTAAATGATGAGGTATTTATTAACTTGCCATGAGCGGTAAGTTAAACTTACCACCCTGAAATTAGAGCTTGTATTTGAACGAAAACGCCCGCTCGGGCAAAAAAAGTATATTTATTTCTTACTGCAAAAGTAGAAAACAACAAGAAAACTACAAAGTACAAAATACAATTTAATTAATAGGTACTATTTAAAAAAGCAAAAAAATAGTTTTTGTCAGTCTGGGGCATACAGCTAATAAATCATTTAATAGCTTTTACTTTGTCTTCAGATAGGTGCTTTTTAGGTAGCAATACTTTTGGCTTTAATGAAATTAACAAGGATTGAAAATGATTTTCAAATTTATTTTTGCCACGGCCTCTTAATGCTTTGGCTTGAGAATTTTTGTCTTATTGCAATAATAACAATAATAACAAAGGTGTATCTCCAAAAGAAAGGTGTATCTGAACGTAGAAAGAACCCTGGTACACCGAATTGTGTAGTTAGAACTTCGTTTCACTCAAATCAGAAAAAACGTTTCTGTAGATAGAACTCGATAGCATAACTAACTTGTTTATTTTCCAACAGATGTCGATAGTTTACCTATTAAAATACAGAATTTAGCAGATAGAACCGTAACATACCAAAATCTCTATTTTGGCGAAAAAGGCAGATAGAACCTTATTATTCCAACACGACGACTTACTTCTCATTACTAAATAGCTACTTATAGTATAGGTATAATTAATACTGTCAACATTAGCAGCAGCTGTCCTAGAAAATCAAGAAGTATCTGTAAAAACTATTCTTTAAAGAAGGGTATTAAGTACGAAGTACTCCAGGTACAAATTTTTATCACTTTTACACTTTAAGGTCGGCGCCTAAAGAATAACATAATGTAAGTAGATTAAAGGAAAGCTGTGTTGGACATTTGGGTACGTGATGTTGCCATTAATAAAAAAGATATGCTTACATGAAGGGAGTTACAAATCAAAAGTAATTACGACGAAGCAGGCTTTGGTTAGTGGATCGAAGAAAACCAACGTGGTCTGCTATATATGTAGGTCGAATGACATTGATGCTCTTTCTGGGAATTGCAGATTGCAGTTGCTCTGATACAGGGTGTTCCGGATAAATATGTAATGCTTTTAGTGGGTGAAAGGTGACCATATAGAAACCCCAAAACTCATAAAATAAAATTTAAAAATTAAAAAAATTTTCGGATTTTTTCGTATTTTTTGCAAGACACGAGTCGACTATGGATTGTTTGTAAGATTTTAATCATGAATTACTGATAAAGCTAACAATGATCTCACATCTGCACTACTAAATTAATAACTGACCTCCACTACGTACGTATTAATTTACAGAAACAACAGAATTGAATTTCAGCAGCGGTTGCCGAGTGACTTGATCATTTATTAACGTAGGTAAATAAAATGTAACATACGTTCATTGACCTAATTGTGATGCAGATTTCATTGTCTGCTTTTTATTTTACGAATGTCATTTTAACAAAATGAGTAAAACTTACCGTTTAGATGCAAACAATCTTTATAACATGTGTTCAAATAAATCGTTGGAGCAAAATAAAAAGTAAAAAGTCGGACAGCGTGAGGATTCTCATCAGCCCAAATGTTGCTGTTGCATGAATTAAAACCCCCGCCCGAATAAAACAGCATTCGTCTGTCCACAGTACATTTTGTGCAAACTGAGGATTTTCCTGTTTGCGTTCCAATAGCCATTGGCAAAATTGCACTCGCGGTATATGATCTGCAGGTTCTAGTGAGTGTACTTTTTGAAAATGGTTGGTTTGAAAAGTTCCGTTCATTCAGCAGGCGTGTTTGGTTTTGCCATAATTTAAACAGTAACTAACTACAATTAATTAAACTACTTAACACTAACAAACACTTCACACTACCTCACTCAAGTTATTAATTCAAAAACGTGTATTAATACGTAATCGAAACTCAAGTTTACCGCCACCTTAACACAAAGAAAGTTGATGACAAACTGCAGATTACAAATTTTAAAGATCTGAGTCATTAACAGTTATTTACAGATGGTCAGAATGAATGTTTGTAATTATTTAGCTAAAACATTTTAAAAGCACGTACTTACTATTTTGTTTTGGTTACAATATTCGAAGAATTTATTTACCCGGCTACCTGCTTGGGTTTATTATGGTTATTTTGTTGATGACCTTTAAAAGTATGTATTATTTAATAGGCTTAATTTTTATACACTTTTATCTACTACTTTGCAGTGGCGTGCCTATTATTTTTATAAGGGGGTTGTCATTTCAATGAGGCATTTCAATAAATTGTTAGTAAGATGTTATTCTACACATGTTTCCCTATTGCCCTTTAACGGCAAGGGCACATTTTCTAAAACATCCTGTAGAGTGGAAGGGAGCTTTCTAGAAAAATTCAAGCTAAACATGTACAATTGCGATCAATCGCTAAGGAACGACGAAAAAAATCATGTCAGTCCATTTTTCAAATTTTTGTACAATGTAAATGTTAGTTTATTATATGGTAATCAAAAACATTTCATGTTTGAATATTATAATTGCCCAATTAATAAATCAGGTCGAATTACAGCGTGCAGTGTACAAAAAACTGAAAACCTACTATCACTATTTTTCCATCGTTCCTTAGCGAATGATCGCAACTGTACATAAGTGAGGTTCAGAAGTTTTGGAGCAACTTAATTTCGATGAGAGAAAATAAGATTATGGTGTGCGCATTGGTATATTCTGTTCATTAAGCGATCATTTTGGATGAGAAAGTGGTCAGAGTAGGTCAGGAAAATGTAGCAATCAAGCAACAAATTGATCTAAGTTAAACTAAAGGATTTAAATATAATGGTGGACTAGTTTTACTATACTTCAACCAAACAAGCAAGAAATGAGTCATCTTCTAATCACACCGGAATAAAGAAATACGACCTAAGACCTGCCTGCTAAGAATTCAGCAACGTACGCTAGAACCAAACACATTTTCATTGCTTCATTCACATTTATTTTTAATTAAAAAGGGGTTTGTTCCGCTTATGAATCTTTCTAGCTCATTTATTGTTTATTTTATCATTTAGATTACAGCGTGACTTTCGTTAATTCTAGATGCATTTTATATTTTCGCCCACGTGTTTGTGATGACTCATCTCTTGCTTGTTTGGTTGAAGTATACAAACTTGGGCTCTAAAAAACAAAAACCCAAACTATAGCGTAAACTGACTAAAACTGTACATCACCCTCATCACACACACTTTCTACTCACTCTGGACACGTGTTGCAACAGCTAGGCTGTTTTCTACAACAGAGACGGTAAAACTAAACTAAAATCTAAAAAATCTCACCTTAGATACCTACAGAACTTCACGATTCTTCGGTAATCGGTCAAATATTACTGACCGTCAGGCTTGACTGATTACTGGAGCAATTCTAAAAGACTAGAATTAATAGAGCCAAAATCAAAGTTTATTCGCGCTTTTCTGTTCTTAATAATTTCTAAGCTTTCTGTAGGGTTGTTTACATTTCTAATTAATTTTACGCTTTTTACATTATGATTTTGTTCCAGCATACGTAGGGTGACGCTAGATTTGCCATGCCTTTTAAATCTTAAGTGAGTTAAATGCTCTTTATACCGGACCTTCAAACATCTCTTAGTTTGGCATATACATCAGTTATTACATGATACTTTATATATCTCCGATTTATTCATGTAATCTACTTGATTGTTTCTGTTTTCTAAAACATTCTTAAAGCTGTTCTTCGAAATCGTAACTGTTGTGAACTTGTGAGCTTGTGACCAACTTTTGAAAGCCTAGTCTTTATACCGTTCGTAAAACGCCGAATAAAATGGCAATTTTACAATGTTTCTTATCTTATACATAGTATTATTACGTAGTGTAGTAACTTGCTTAACCCTTAACTTATTTCTTATGGGTTCTAAAAGTAAGTGGATTGGAAAAGTCGGAAATACAAAATTTAGTAGACGAAACACTCTAGTTCTAAAGAAAATAAAGATACGTAATTTATTTAGGGATTATAAAATTTCTTCAGGCAATGTCCAGTGTTCACAATCGATTCATGTAGGAGTCGAGTCGAAAAGGTTTAGTTAAGTTACTAAATTAGATAAGATCCATATAATAAAAATATACAGTGCTATTAAATTAAAATGCAAGATATACATTGCATTTGAAAATAATGATCTCAAACCATCGCAGTTAGTGTATGTTTATGCAACTAACATTATATAGAAGCTCGCCATTCACTAGCCGTTTAACCCCTTTCGTTTCACTTGGGGACAGTTTAGTAACAGTAACACCAATTGAGTTTATTAAACATACGAACGTAAATGAAAATAATATTTATTGTACAATAAAATATACAAAGGTGTATATTTTATAACAAACCACGTCCGTTCGTGGTAAAATACTTACGTACTTACAAACAACTAACCAACTTAACCTAATGATTTTAATTTAATAGCACTGTATCTAATATCATATAAAATAATTCAACTTAAAACCAAACAAAAGCAGAGAGAGAACAGCCGAAATCATCCGAAGGAAGATTTCTTGCCACGGTAAAAATTTATATAGAAATCACATTTTAAATAATTCAAAAATATTTTGAAATTACTTTACTTAGGAGTTTTATAAGAACTTTAGAGAAAAAGCAAAGAAAGTTAACAAGAACAAAACAACAGAAGTGTGGTTGGCCCTTTCTTGGAATTGAAGCAAAGAACGAAGTGTAACAAGACGAAAGCACTGTTATATGTTATATATATGAGCCCTGTCTCATTAAGTTCGCATACTCTATTTTTGTTATTTAAAGAACGACCCGCATTTTTTCTTTGATATACGATATAGAGTGAAATACTGTCATTGCGCTTATACCATGTTAAGTTTTTCATGAAATTCTGTCGAATGGTTTCCTCCCGCCGCCCCTTCAACTATGATCAATTTGCGGACGCAAAGAGGCGGTAAGAGGGATCACTGCCTAAGTAAAATTTTATAAAACGTGCCATGAATTAGGTGCAGAAGCAATACCTTATTCTGAGAATAAGGAACTGTCACCTTGAAGACCAACGGAAATTTTGGGAAAAAGATTGTGGAATGTACCTTGCTTTAAAATATAGAAGATAGAAATACACAACTAAATCTAACAATAAAACAACATCACTTATAATATAGGAGGTCAGTACTTTATTCTAGCAACAAGGAATAGCTACTTCGAAAAACAAGAAAAATTCAGAGTGAAAATTGCGGAGCGCCGTTTAATAGAAATAGAAGTGTGCGGAAAGAGGGCTCGTACACTCAAAGAAATATAGGAAATCTAAAGTCAAGAAACGTGGTGTCTAAATCAAAATGATCCAGATAATTTTTAATTCTAGACATAAAATGCTTGAAGAGAGATATTGGATTATCAATTTAAGCATTGTTTTCTGCTATTCAGAGAAGCAAGTTTAAAAGAAGACTTTTAACTTCTTGTATCAAAAAAAGTATGCTTAATGTGAGAACAAATACGTTCTTGAAATCTAAGTATTGTTTTAAGCACTAAACCACTTCAAATAAGAATCTTTGCATTTTAAAAATAAACATTATTTTCTGCAATTTATGCAGGTGTGTGCAAAAACAAAATTTTTAACTTTTGGTTTCAAGAAATTTTGTACTTAATGTGAGAACAAATATGTTCTTGAAAACTGTGCATTGATTCAAGCACTACAGTACTTGAGATAAGAATCAATGTAATTTTAAATAAGATATGTTATGCTGAATTAAGTTAGTTAACATTTACATTTCTGAAATTAAAACGTTAAATTCTTCATATTACAATAATTCTTCTGGAAATGAGAGTGCAGTGCAGTTAAATCAAGAACGTTAAGTGTTGCTTCTAGCTGCGTCGCTGTTTACACTAGTTCAATATTGCTTAGTTGCACTTTTTGTAGTTGGTTCTTTTACGTTATAATAGAAGCACGTGTGCGCTACATTTCCTGTGTGGTGAAGTATTAACCTTCAGTGATAACTTGTCAAAGGCAATGGGTGAACTGATAAATTATATCCAATATTATATATTTCGATATCAGAATGGCGACAAATAGAAAATTTGGGACAAAGAGATTGCCACAGTAAATTATTCGAAGAAATTTTGAGAGAATGGTTCCTTTACAAATATGCCATGTTAAGTGTGCTAACGGTAATCTTTCTATAACTTTAGTCATAATTAATCAATTAAAGTATTAATAATTACCGTTTTAGATTAATTTCGACTTCATTCGGCATAAACTATGCAGAAAAAAATGCTTCTGCTGCCTTTTCTCAACAACTGGGAGGTTTTTAAATCAAGATGTAAAAAATACGCTAGAAATATGCTATACACTGTATAGCAAGTACAAACGTACTTTGCTTAAGCTGGCAGCCTGGACTTATATGAAAATAAACGTTGTCAAGGTACATCTTTGTACTGACCATACAAAAAAATGTTTTTATTTACTGAAGAATCCTCTTTTGTGGTATGTTTAAGATGTGATTCGAGACTGGCAAGTTTTCTATTTTGTAAAGAAATATGTGTATGTATTTTTCTAAGTAGTTGCATCTAAAATAAATCTTTCATGTGCCATTGTTTTCTTTTATTTTGAATACTAATTCCTAAAAACCAATCACTAAATTCAAGATAATAATGCTTAAAACAACATTTACTAATTTCTTCAAATAAGAAAGAAAATGCTTAAAACATCATTAAGTCATTTCTTAAAGTAAGAAACAATTAAAGTTAAAGTAAAGAAGTTGAATGTTTTAAATTAAGAATTTTCATGTTAAAATTAAAACAAATTCATGTAAAAATAAGAACATAATTTAAATAGATTATTCTACATTCAAGCTCTCGTATTCTTGAATTGCAAACAAGAATATTATTCTTATTAATTTCTTAAATTGAAACTAGAAACTTCTTAGGTTCTAAAACAGCATCAAAATTCTTAATTTAATGTACGATTTTCTTATTGCAAGTATTATTTTTCTCTGAGTGTACATCCCGAAATAACTAATTTCGGAGATCTTTTAAGAGAAACTTTGTAAAGTCACGCAGTAGTGACAACTTTGAAGGAAACAAAATTTACAAAACTTTCAAAAAAAAATTAAAACCAGGTAAAAGTTTGCTAATAACTCTAGTCTGTTCCTTACTGTACTTAACTAGTACTAGTCTGTACCTTAATTTTCGAAATGTACTTTTAATTCGTTCTACTAAATTTCCACAAAATATTCCTTGTACTCGTATCTCATTGCATTATATAACTGAAGAAAGATATATCCAATAAAGACTTTAAAGATGTTAACTAGTGAATTACTACAAGACCTACAATTTTACTACCTTATCCGAGGAGTACTTTTAAATTTTTCTTTTCTTCTTATGTTGAACTTTAAGTTATTTTTTTAATTTTCATCAAATTAATCTTCATTCATGAGGGTTAGCTAGAGAACTAAACAGAATGCTTTTATTCCACATGGTGATTTTGTTTGGATTGGAACATTCTTTTTTATCCTAAAAGCCTGTTCTTTATCAATTGGTGTTCTGGTTCATTTATCGCATGCACTTTCCTATAAAAAAGTATGTTGTAACAAGCAATAGCTATTTCAAATAAAAACAACGAGAAGAACTTTCAATATTTTTCTTTTGTAATATTAACTAACTGGAAATCTACGTGTACTTTTTTCGAAATAGGAAAAAATCTCATTTTGTAAGCAGCGGATGTATTAAATTTTCTTTAGTGTATACGTGTGAATTTGTTTTCAAATTTAAATACTGCCTGCTGCTGCTAGAAAATGTTACGAATGCGAACAGGAAGAGAAAAAACCGAAGAGAAAACAACTTGCTTAACTTAAAAAGTATCGTCAAAACTTTCTTGTACTTAACGACTTGCTGAAAGGTCCGAAAAAAACAACGGAACAAATTCCAATTGATTGAGAATGGGGGAATCGTGCCTTAAAATAAATCTTAATGTCTTTGGCGAGAGGTTGTTGTAGTGTGTTTTGTGAAAAAAAGCAGCATACGAATTAGTGTATTTTTAAGTTGTTTGCTTTAAAAGGATTTGATTTTAGCGAACATTCCTGAAACTTTTAGATACTGATTTTACAACTATCGGTATCTGTTGGTTTTATGAGCGTAGTAAAAGTGATCGTTAATGACATAACAGATTATACCTACTGATTAGGTACCGCAATTAACCACGTCAATTATGAATCCCATAAGCATTTTTCTTTTCTAAGAATTTTTTAAATAAAAGTTTTCTTTTTTTAGTTAAAGTTTTTTAAGAGTTTTTGTACTGGATTTAGATTGGTACAAACGTATTTTATTTTGTAAAACAATAGCAAAATACTGACCTTTCGAATAATTTTGGAATTTATACCTAAACGACGATTTAAAAGTAATTTTTATTATATCTGCAGAAGTTTTCTTCTTAATTAAGACAAGTGAGGTGAGGTTGTTATTTTGGTTAATATTTTAGTAATAAAAAAATGTTTTTTATTTTAGTTGTTCCCTGACCATTATCTTGATTATCATATACTGATCTATATTTTTGTATCGACAAGAAATCCCACTAATTTGGGACAAGCATTTAAAAATTGGGTAACATTGTGTGGTTATAAAATGGATTTTATGTTTAACATTTTCATTCCTGCTGGAGATTCTTTGGTTCAATGGTGTGTTTGGTGCTGAAGGCTTTTCTGTTAATTGATTTTTCTTTTCTGCTAAAAAGACTTTTATAAGACTTTTGTAAGTCTCTTTATAAGACTTTTATCATCTTTGGATAATTGTTCATTCGTTTTCCTGATTCCGGAAAGGAAGATGGAGCTCCAAAGTTTGAAACCAAGTACCTTTACTTAAATCAAAATTAAAACAATAACTTTATCGTAATTATATTATTTTCTTTAGGTGCCTAGATTTTATTTTAAAGGTAAGTTTCTTTGAACGCCTTAAAATAAACCGATTTAAAGTTTTGCTGATCGTGCTGGTCCAGTGTAGCGTGTGTTGCCCATTAGCACAGACCAACAACATTTTTTCACTAACTTCCGGTTCAGTTCGAGTAACTCCGTTGGGTCTTGGTTATATTGGCGTTAAATTGAAACCGTGGAAGCACGAAGAGAAAATAAAACGGTTATTGCTGCAACACTATAAGTCAGTTTTTGTCATTTTTCAGTAGATGGAAAACCATTTCTTAATTAAATAATATATCAGATAGTTTGTGTTATTATTATTATCATACCAAAAAATATACCACTGCTTATGATATCAAATACTGGGACAAAATTATAGCACACTTTAATTTTGAATATTTTGACTTTTGAAAGGTGGGCATAAGGTGTTTCATAATACACTCTTTCACCATGCTCGACATCTTATCCTGAGGTGTTGTTGCCATAAATTTATAAGCTAGTACTTCTGGAAAAGGACTACATGAAATGTTGTTCTTCTTGGCCCAAGTAAATCAAATTCGCGTCACACGAACGCATTAAAGAACTCACTAGTTATGTATATTTAAGCACCAAAGAGTGTGAGTTTAAGCAACAACCGATTCAAATAGAATTTCTTCGTGCCCCGTTTTGAAGAACAGATGTAAGCAATTTGGTGGTCAAGATTCTATAGCTGTGGAAGAATTCGGTTCGCCAGTCCCACTCCCGCCTACTTAATATCTGTACAGTAACAAGGAATTGAAGGTACGTTCAGTGGTACATAAACCATAATTAGAAATAAGTCTCGAATAAAAAACTCCACTTTCCGAGCTGCTCATTTTGTGCACTAATATCTGTAGAATAAAATCCCAAACAAGCCTGATGGCCAATTGCTCAATTTTCTCAGTCACTGAAACTTAGTGTTAGCAGTTTCCACATACACTGCAGGTAGACAGAAAAAGACAAACTCCTTTAGTAGTAGTTAGGTAGTTAGTAGTATCTCAACCTACCTAGATCTTTTTTAGTGAGCTGCTAACCGCCTAATCCTTCACGGGCAAACTGTCAACGACATCGTACTATATCAAAATGAATAACATTTCGAGGCTATTCACGACAGTAGCCAGCCCTTTTTCGATTAAACAATTACAAAATTATCATTAATGTAAGTTGCCTCATGTATTATTTGTGATTGATCTACTGCAATGTGATTTTAATGGCTTCATCTGTACAGGGTGATTCAGATAAACTGATCGTTAAACGGAAGCTATAGGGAAGGTGGTAGAGCAAATTTTTCTGGACAAGTATAGGTCGAAAACGAAAAGTTTTTTCAAAAAATGAATTTTAAGGTCTGTTTGTATTTGTTATGTTGGTGTGTTATTTTACCTTAACAATCTAGTACGAAACTATTGTAATATTAAGCAACGAGACTACCAGGACCGGATTAAGTTCGGTGAATTATTGAGGGACTTCCAAATTTTTAATGAAAAACATTTTTTTAAATAGAAATTTTTGGTTTTCATTTTTGTGATCCATCCACTTGCATGCTTTGCGAACTAAACTATCATGCATCATGTAAGAATCATCCTGTATACATATCTTCAATTGTCGAAGGCAAATGTAGACATCGATAAATATTGAAAACGACGTTTCGTTATAAACTACGCTCTTATGGTCACACTAAATCACAAATCAGGTTGGTTAACCCTGGGGTAAACAAACAACATTAATAACTCTTGGATTTGGTCATACTCACAATGGATGAGGTCATCAAATACTCACTGGTACAATCTGTGATGGTCTTATCACAATCATCACATAAATACCTCTCTACTTGGTATTTATAGTTTCTAATGAAAATTTTATAACGGTGTTACTTGTCGAACATGATTAAAATGTTTGAGATTTGTTAAATGAATCCCGTATTAAAATTTTTCAAATACATATTCCACTATACCTAAACCAAAAAATGAAGGATCTAAACCGAGTGAATCTAGCATGCGCAGACTAGCAGTCGGAGTTGATTGTGAACGAGCCTTGCTACCAAATTGTCAAATTTAGACAGTTTGAAATAAAAAAATAGACATTGCAATCTGTCAAAGTTTTGAAAGGTTTTTCACAACTCCAATTGTTAATTATTAAACTACTATTAATAAATATTAATTGGAGTTGTGAAATAGTATTTTACATTACAAGCCAGGTAAAACAGTTTTTACTGGCGACAGGATGAGGATGACTGGCGAGCCTTAAGGCGAGCCTGTCACATCCTTGAGCCAGTAAAAACTGTTACCTGGCGTGTGATGTATAATAATTTATTTGTTTCTCACTTGTAAATAAATCAAAAACTAATAATGAGATATTTTTTCGCCTTCTTTCATGACAATTAATATATTTTGAAAAATGTCTCGTTACCTTTGAAATCATTACTTTGACAACGGCGCTTATCGTTTATTTTATTGTTTATTATTAATTATAAAAAGTAATAAGTCACACAATTTTGTAAATTATTCAAAATGAACATACCAGAAGCTATAAAAAACGAGGCGACCAGTGTGGTGGCAAATTTATTGCCACAGAAATCGTCTGCAAGATATGAGCGAGAATACTTGGAATTCAAAAAGTGGCAGAAAAGAAACGAGGTAATTGGGGTTACAGAAGACGTCTTGCTGGCTTATTTAAATCAGTTGTCGGTAAGGTTTAGTCCAAATTCGCTATGGTCCAAATGGAGCATGTTGAAGAGCTGTTTAGAAATGAGAAAATTTTCATGCTAACAGGTTTGTAAGTAATTTCTAGAAAAACGGAAATTTTCAATTGTTATTTAATATTTATAGATGTCGCAATATACTTTCATTTCTAAAACGGAAAAGTGAGCGCTACAACCCTAAAAAGGCGAAGGTATTAACAAAAGAAGAAGTTGAAAGGTTCCTGTTAGAAGCTCCTGATGATGAATGGTTGTTGGCTAAAATTATTACAATTTTTGGAATTTTTGGCTGTTGTCGATGCGACGAATTACTTTCTTTGAAGACGAACGACGTGGAAGACACTGGCAAATACATTGTTGTAAAATTGCAGTAAACAAAAAATTTGACGACGAGAAGTTTTGTTATATCAGATGATGGGTGTAGCTTTCAGCCTTGTGCTTTATATAGAAAGTATGTAAGTACGCCCCCCTGCTGCAGATAGTTTGCGTTTTTTTTTAACATATCGAAATGGAAAATGTGTTTCTCTCAACGCTGGTCAACACACATTGGTGGAATACCAAATAAAATCGCAAAATATTTAGGGTTAAAAGACCCGGAATTATATACGGGCCACTCGTTTCGTCGGACCGGAGCCACCATGGTAGTTGATGCTGGTGGCGATATTTTAGCATTGAAAAGAGCAGGAGGATGGAAATCAACGGCTGTTGCCACCAGTTATGTGGACGACTCCATTAACAACAAAGTTTCAATGTCTAAAAAAATGTTTGCTGTTGATAGTACAAGTATTAGTAAATGTCCGAATACCACGCCACTTGCTTCAATAACAGACTCTTCTGCATGTGCAAAGCTACTACCTCATGAAGAATTGGAAAAATTTAGAATTTGTGGAAACCACAATTGCACTATGAACTTCAATATTTATTATGATGGTAATCACAAAACAGCATTCTCAAATGTTAATAATAATAAGTAGGTTATAATAATATTGATAAACATTACTTGTGAATTTAATAAAATAATTCAACAAAATTGTTGCTTATTATTGATTATTGTGTTAGTACCTAAGTGTAGGAAATTAGGCAAGTTTCTAAGCGGTACTCATAAACAAGGTACGGTCGTTTCTAACTTGTAAAAAATCAACAGTTCCTGTGGTCTCTAACTTGTAAAATTTTTACTAGTAGCTAACTAGTAAAGATTGACTTTCAACGTCAATAAGCTGACTTGATAAATTGATGTTTACAAGTGAGTAACAAATAAAATCTTTTAAGCAGCAACTAATGTCGTGCACACTTTTGCTATCAGAAGGTTATTTATTAATAGTAGTTTAATAATTAACAATTGGAGTTGTGAAAAACCTTTTAAAACTTTGACAAATTGCAATGACAATTTTTAATTTCAAACTGTCTAAATTTGACAATTTGGGAACAAGGTTCGCTCACAATCAACTCAGACTGCTAATCTGCGCCTGCTAGATTTACTCGGTTTAGTTCCTTCATTTTTTGGTTATAGTATAGTTACATCTATTTAATACAATCCAGTATTACAATATCTCTAATTTATTTATCAACATTTATAATTATAACTTATAACTTAATACAAACTTGTATTACAATATGTCGAATTTATCCTTGCCATTTATAATAAATTTAAAGTTACGCTGTTTGTTAGGTTTATTCATGATCCCATTTGACAAATAAATAATCTATTTTGCCTCACTTGCTCTTGTAGTAAAAATCTTGATAGCCTCAGACCCCTACTAGCCTAATTTCCTCTACTAGAGGCGTTTCTCGCATAATCTCATCCATTTGGGGTTACATTGATGTTATCTTTCCATAAAATCTACTCCTATTCAACTTCTTTTTAATTAAAGTAAATGTCATTTCAGCATTACTGCCATATTAGAATGGTCATCTAACAACCTGCTGTCACTGTTCGTTCAAACTGTCACATTATTGCGGTTTCATTCTTTTATGGTTATTCTTTATGTTCTTCCAAAGACTGAATCTTCTATGCATTCGTACGGTAAACGTTATTCCCGTATTCTTGTTTAACATATTGTAACGAAGTTACTTTATTTTTGGTTATTTATTTTGGGTATAAGAGTGAAATACTTATCGTCTGTGCAATCTACGAGTGCTCGGATAAGCCGCTTCTCCATTTCACTCCTACCATGTCCCCCACGCTCCGAGAGCACCTAATATAAAGAGGTGCGCAAACCGATTTATTAAGTCTGCGTCCAGGACTCACCATCAAACGGACCAACCAGCCCAGCAGACCGATCCAAGGGAATATAAAAGTAGTCTTCTTACCGTAGTGCCGATTCTCTTTACGCCCGATTTAATACTTGCATCCCCTACTGTACCATTTCCGAGACTTCACTGTGCGTAACCTGGAGATTACCGACCCCATTTCCCGATATCGTTCGCATGCTTGCTTATCACCGTACGCCGTATTGCATCCCGCTTGCTGTGACTACCGTAGCTAAACATAGGTATATGATGGTAGAAGTAGAGCTTGAAAGAACTTGTGATATTAGTAATAAAATGATTAGTTTTACTGACTATGAGTTTTATTTACTAGTATTAACACCCTCTTGTTTTGTGCAAGTAATCCAGACAGGATCGTCCTCAGCGACCCCAACAGTTCCCTGGATTAGCTTTTCTCCATTAGCAGGCACCCGGATCCGTGGAGTACCACGTTAAAATAACTGGCGCCCAATAGTTACCGCCGATCACCAAAACCATCCAGTGCCACTTCGTAAGCAAGCCCCATACAATGTTTTAAAATAACAGTCCCAACAATGTTTCTATGACAAACAAATCAGCTTTAATTTGTTTACTAAGTAAACCTCGTCAAGACGTGACGGTCAAAAGCATTGAAGGATTTCCCTATATACAACTTTCGATGTGTGATTACAATCCTTTGGATTTTCGTGAGTGATTATTTAAATAACCGCAATCAAACATAACCAGTTGAAAATTCTTAAGCCTAGCAATACTCTCTCCCAACTTACCCTCCTCTCTTCCGACATATATTCCTCTCTGGCTTACCCCTCTCTATCGGTTTATTCTACATAAATACATATATACGGAAATTCTACCTTACGAAATGATAAGAATAAAATTAAAAATCGATGGTGTTTAAAACATTATTGAAAACGTCTATTAGTACATATTTGAAAAACATGTCATAATCATAGTGTTGGCAAATTTCCTGCGTTTTATACAAACAATATGAAACTGCTCTGAATAAGCAATTGCCATCAGCTATTATTTGTATAATAATTCGTCTGTTGTCCATAATTTTCATCTATGCGGGTTTTGTCTACGTAACCTAACAATTCTTTAAACATTAACCGCATATTAACCGCTTATTAATGATCGAAGTGGACTGCTGCATCACCCTTTTATATTTATAAGTGGGAGTACTTACGAAAATCACCACCGTAAAATGTGAGAGGGCGCCCCAAGTGAATGTCCGATTCGCCCGTCTCAAATTAAACATTTTATATTTGTTTAAATAAAAAATATAAACATTAAAAAAATACAAAAATTAAATAGTGTTGACTGATCTACACAGCGAAAGCTTCAATTTAAAAAAAATCGCTTACGAACTCTCAAACGAACTGGAACAAAAATAAGCCTTGTGTTTTAAATATATAGATTATTATCAGAGATTCATGGCGAATCTACTGCATATTCAATATTGTATATTTCAAGGAAATTAGCTATGCACTTTACCTTTCCGGATATTGTAATTCAAACTATAATCCATCATTACGTATCAAAATCCTCCGTTTTAGTATAAAACCTTATTGTATTTCAAACTCATTCTACTAAATAACCACTATAAACCACTACCACTATAAACTGTGACCAACTATAAACTGTCAGTATGTGCTAAGTTTAATTCTGTAGGATTGCCAAGTGGAACATTGAGTTCAACTAGTATTTTTCAAATTGTTTCAAATCCACCGTTCGACTTATTCCGAACAGAAACTCTCATGTCAGTTTCATGCACTAAAAATTGAATTATTACCATTCTAAAAGATCGTAGTAGGTATAGCAAAATAAAATAAAAATATAAAATACGATTTAAATAGCTTACATGAAATATTCATTTTGATTATTCCTCAAATCCCCAATAACTTGATGCATATCCTATAAAGATATTATGTATGAGGCCTACTTATTTAAATTCGTAAAATTTACAAGTGTGTGTTTTAAAATAGGAGGACGGGAAATTCTTTCTTTTCCTTCTTTATTTTTTGTTCGCTACCTGTTCAATATTCACATTGAATTTCAGAAAAGCGAGCAAGTTCATCCTTACTGTTTTAATGGAAACCTTGAGCATTCGCAACATGAAATTTATCTCCACTCACTCCCTTATAACAGATCCTTAACGGTATAATAAAATGTACATAAAAAAGTTTAACGGTATATGGTTAAACAGAAGAGCAAGCACTTTGTAAAACCGGTAATATCGGCGTAATCAGATTGATTTTATCGGATCGGTACAGTCGCTGTGTCAACCGCATTGGGCTGACATCGTTACCAGCTCGTTGACACGTTCTCTGTGCTGTCAATGTTTGCTGACGGCGAGGTTTCAATCGCGAATTGCTTAGGGTGATCACAGAAAACGTCACATTGCACTTTATCCAAACTGAAGTCGGAAATTTTCGATAATGCAAGTATTTTCTTTGCTTCCTTTAATAGTTGTACGTTCCAAAAGAGTATTGAAAAAAAAATATCATTGCCTACCGCTTTCCATTCGCTGGCTTGAAAGTAATTTAACTAAAAAGAATACCCGTGCAAATCACCCATCACCTACAGATGTTTGTGTACAAAATAATGAAAAACTAAAAACTAATGCTATTACTTTTTTAGAATATTTCATTGTTACCGTAAAAGTAATGATTTACGTGACGCGCGGACATTCTTGGGGAGTGCTTCGGACTTGTTTTACCGATAAAACAATACTTGCAAATTACATACTGATAACTATAATATAGTATATTGTACAGCGAGTTATATAATCAATAATTTTATATTTTTACATATACAGGGTGTAACCAATATAAGTAGATGTAATGATTTAGAACATATTTTTCTTATCAACAGGTGATCACAAAATTTGTTTGTAAAAAAAACTATTTGTTGCAAATACCGATGATAATTGCTCGAGAAACACAGTATATAACCCACAAACGTGTTACGATTTAAACGGTACAACCTTTACAAACAAACTAACTTCCCAATCAATAAGCAACAGGTTTTTAAAACAGTAACACTAGCAACATTTGCTGACAATACTTCTATATTAGCAACTGGGCACAGAAGCAGCATATAAACTGCAGAAAGCAATAAACAAATTTAGCTTCTGGACTACAAAATGTGAAATACAGATAAAGGAATCCTGATCAGTGCATGTAAATTATACAAACAAAATAAAACACAATAGATACATACCATTAAAAATTAATAATAAAGTAATATCCTACAGTAACATAACAAAGTACTTAGACATGAATTTTTAGATAGGATAAAACTAAAACGAAAAGAACGTGTAAAAAAGAAAAAAAATAACTTAAAATATAAAAGAATGTACTGGCTGGTAGACAGAACATTTAAAATGTCGAAGCATAATAAACTCCTACTTTACAAATACTGAGGCCCGTCTAGAGGTATATGGACTTCACGTATATGGAGTTGCAAATAAAGAAATTCAAACTTTCCAGAATAAGTAATGCAACACAAGAATAGAGAAATGTGTCAACTTATTAATAAAAGATACAATAAGGAAGCTGAAAAGGACGAAGCCATCGAATATTTGCAGTTAAGTGTTAAGACGTAAGTTAAGTGAAGTGATTATAGGGTTTCAGAAGGGTTGTAATTTCTTGCATTACAACTCAGACATACGAGGTTCTGGAGGTATACTGTCGAACTATTATATTTATTTCAAAGTTGGTTAATTAATTATTGTTTAAAATCACGATCCCTAACTTTAATAAAATCATATACTTTTCGGTTGGTTATGCAGCCCAGTATAAGAACAATTTTCTAAATATTTCATTCCATTTTTCAGATTTTATGTTCTTGCGATGCTTTAGATGGTGCTTTTAAAAGATGTGCATCCAGATGTAACCTACAAACTTAGACAATGTAAAGCTAGCTCTTTGAATGGTCACATAAATCTTTAAAAAATATATGTATTATACTGTAATAAATGTTTAAATAAAATAATTTTTATTTATTTTTCATTATATACAAATCCTAATATCTTTTAATAATTATTGGACACAATTTTTGTATCATGAATAGCAGGGTTCACTCTCTTCATGAACAGTGTCAATTTCATAAGTTACAAATGACAACTTCCACACACTTAGATCCCTTTTCGACGTAAGTATTCAAAATTTACTTTTAAAATTCCTTTTAACCATAAAATATTTTTTTTTTATTATTAGTGTGACAGGTAAAGTATTACTTTCCTTTATGAGTTTTATCTAACTTTCCTTTATCCCTTTTAGGCAAATTTTAGAATCATGGTTTGCGACTTACCAAACACATTGTTGTTGCTATTAATTAAACTATATACGTTTCTAAAAGTTTTATTTTGGTGAGTAAACTTTATCTTCTTGATTTGCTTATATAGTTCTTTGCTGATGCTTTTTCTTTTAACCAACTATGGACACTTTTACTCTGCTTTTATAACACACACATATTATCACTTGAATACTTTTTTTTGTTCCGCTCTTCTTACCACTTATTCCAATTTTACCTTATCTTTCTTTTCGATATGTCGTCTCCAAAACTCACATGAAGGTTAATCCAGATATGTTTTCTTTTTGAGATACCTATTTTTCGATTTTCTTAATAATATTGATGAATAATACACAAGATATTCTTTACAGGTATGTAGTATTATTTTATTTCCATACCTTTTGTTGTTAATCTTGTACAACCACAATAGTATTTATATTTTACACATTTTTCTTTCAATAAACATTAATTTTACATTTCAATTTTTCTTGTTAAATTCTTCTCAAGGAAACGATTATTAATATTTTTTACTCATCCTTTATCTTTTATCAATATGGTGATGTTATCAATAATCGTTTGCCTCTATGGTGTCTAAGTTTTATCTCTTTTGTCAAAACATCTTATGATTATTATTTTATTTGTTAATCTAATATAATTTTCTTTTTTTTTTAGTTCGTGGCAAACCCAAAGATGATTCATATGACGTTATATTCATAAAGAATAGTCAATTTACAAGATACCACATCAACAATGATAATAGCTGACTCATTCATACTATACCTACAATATTCTTGTATTATTAAATACCATCACCCTTTTTGTATTTAAAATCAGGAATGTATCCCCTTGAATTTTGATTAAAATTTTTAACCCTTTGAACAATCATTTTTACCCTAAAATATCATCACAGTATATGCTATGTTAGCCAAGAACAATATTGAAGCCCATAAAAAACAATATTAAAAGAGCATTTTTCAACCGTTAGAACTATTCCAGGTACCCAAAATTTACACGCTATTTCCCCAATTGATATTGGAAAAATTAAAGCAAAAAAGTATTGATTTTCTGATGAATTCTACAAATTTAAGCTGTTAAAATAAAATGTGGAATATAGCTTTTTGAAATATTAACCTATAGTTCGACATGTTTCTATTTTATTACCTTAACCCTATACGAACAATCTTATTTTTGCGCTCTTAACACCAAAAAATTCATATCTTTTGTTCTCATAGGATTCCCAAAATTAATTTTTAGTATGATGTTAAGGACATGTAAGGCTACAAAATATATTTTTTATAAAAAAATCCCAGAGGTCCAAATTTACGAAATTTCAGAATTTGTTAAAAAATTGACATTTACACAACGTTAATGATCTCTAAAAAGATATATTTATACACCAGAAAATAGCAATTTTTATTCTCTTTTCAAACCTGACCCCAGTACCTCTAATAGAAGCCGAGCTATAGTGTATTTTGTATAAACGTGCACGTGCATATTTTGAAAAACGGCAACGCTGTATCTCTGTAACCAGACATTTTTGAAACCTACAAATGGGGCATTGTTTACAACTCAAGGAAGGGAACACATGTGTAAAGTATGAAGAAAATCGGAGAGGATCGGGTGACAAGTTTGGTTGAATTGACATGAATGACTCTTTTTTTAATAAATTTTATTATTAAAAGTAAATAATTTTGACTAATAAATAAGTAAAAATAGAAAACTGAATTACTAATATCTGAAATTATATTCGCTTTTTACAAAACTACAAATTCTAATAATCACATCGTCTTGAATGCAACTTTTTCAAGTTTGTGAGCTATATTGTAAGTATATATGTATACAGAATGTAACTAATATAACTAGAAACCTCGTAATATGGGGGTAGCTGTAGTGATTTAGAACATATTTATTTTCCTTATCAACATGTGGTCCCTTTCTACTAGTTTCCGAGATAATAACATTTTAAATTTTAATTACGTCCGTTGTACTCATATTACATTAAAAAATTGAAACAAGAAAAAAATCTGTTTCATATTCTTAATGTAATTGAGTAAAACAGGCGTACTTAAAATTTATAATGCAATTTTTTCGAAAACTAACAGAAAGCGACCTCCTGTTGATAGGGAAGTATGTTTTAAATCATTACAGCTACCTCCCCATTACGAGGTTTCTAGTTATATCAATTACACCCTCTATCTATAGTACTTAAAACTGATGTTAATTCAATTTCCGCCTTGTACCCCCGTTTCTCAGAAGTGGTCACATTTTGTGAGAGACGTCAAGTTGTGGGTACGATGTATCATAACGAATACTGGTCATTTTTCTAGTTATGCTTGTATCGTATACTATAAAAGTTATAAAGAAGATATTCTAATACAAAGAGTTTTCGCTGGGTTTGCGTATCGTAAAATGTATAATTAAAATTTTAACGTTTGATAATTTCTATTAAGAAAAACAAAACATGAAACTTACATGACGAATGGACAATAAATTTTATAAAACTTTTAATTCATGTATTCAGTGTATGTATGTATACAAAATATTATTTTCCTACGACCATATCAGAAAGTAGCTCATATCGCACAATCAAGTTGCCTAGAAAACCGAACATAACACACGAAAGTAAAACACACTAGTGTATTTTACTTTCGGCTGTGCAATTTACTTTCGCAAATCTCACGGTCGAAATCTATGCAGTAAATAGCAAATTATATAAGTAATAAGAACCTGCTTATATTCTTGGATTATTTTGATACATTAATCATCTACTAACACAATAATTAATTAATTCTAGCTGTATTTATTTCATGAAAAACTATTGATTAGATATATTGAGGGATATTTGACATATTTTCACTGCACCAATTGTCTTTACACCAAAACAACTTTTCACTGCAAAATAATAATTTTAATCTTGTTTTCCATTTCCAACAATATATTTTAATTTAAATTGCTAATAAGTTTTAATTCATATTTTATAGATTTATTGTTAAAAAGTTTTAATAATTACTTAGAGTATAATGAATTTCCAAAAATATTTTAAATAAATAAATAATCAGAGACGGCTTTGTATAATGTTCAATATGCGGATGATAGTCTTTTGTTTAAAGACGCCATAAGTATAAAGGCTAATTTATCATTGTTAGTAGTTAACTGTAAATTTTTCTTTGGTTTAAATGTTTTAAATGTTTAAAATGGTTAAAATATTAAAAACAGATTTTTACAAACACCTTTTCACAACTCTCAAATTACTAAATAAAATGTAAATTGTTTTTTGTTAACATTAAAATAATTTTTTCTTTGAAAAACTGTATTTTTCTGGTCGTAGGAAAAATAGTGTACATAACTCGGTGAAAAGTGTGTTTCTTACTCGTGTGATTTCCGTAAATTTCATATGTGTAAATTTCACACTCGTACGAAAAATGCCACTTTCCACTCTCGTTACGTAATATACTATTACAAATATAAATTATATACATGCAATCTGCAGCTCCGGTAAACCGTACATTATTTTGCATCTGCACCTTTTATGCAGATTATTTATTTAATATATTTTACTGGATATGGATTTTACAGTAAAAGTAAATAAATTCAAAAATCTGTATAAAGTAATAATATGTTATAATGGTAAAGTTATATCAGCAATATAATTAACCGATGTAATTTTTATTGAAAATAGTATTTTTAATATATTAATAATATATTTTTTAAAACCCCTAAATGCACATTAGATAATTAAGTACGGCATACTACCATATACAGAATGAAGTGAGAAATACACTTCCGGGATAAAAATCAGAGGGGGCAATTTGAAAAATTAATCAAGTTGACATGATCTCTTAAACGTTGCTATGCAACCACTGCAGAGTGGGTGAAATTACTCTGAAAATCGTACGACACTCAGCAGTGTAAATAAAAAAACTAGCTCAGGAGCCGTTACCATGGCAACTAAAAAATTTTTTGGAAATTTTTTGTAGGTAGACCAACCTAACTGAAATTAATAAGTGGAAATTTTTCTGTCAAAAATGTCAAATTTATTTAAACTATACAACTGAACAAATTACAAAAAACTAGAACAAATCAATTGAAATTAAATACACAACGTTTCCTGTCAATTTTAATTTTGGATACCACGGCTAACTATGTTATGTTACAACTTGACAGTGATAATCAAAATTTAAAATAGGTAGAAATGGTTTGTGTCGTCACGATTTTCTTTCCGAATATATCCTCGTGCATTGATTATGCCTGGAAATTTTACTTTCGTGCATTTCTGCAACTAATTGCACTCCACTTCGTGTCGTGCAATTATGACGTTGCAGAAATGTCACTCAAAAAATTTCCGGCAATAATCAATGCACTTGGTATATTATAAGTGAGAATCGCACGACGATGCCGAGAACCAATAGAAAAATTCAAATTTGAATTGTATCCATGACAATCACACAATTTTCCCGAAAATTTATATATATATGCTACCAAGGAGTAATTTTTTGGAAATTTTTTGGAAATTATACTTGTAACATATATAGCTACATAAAACCAATTAATCATAATGCATTTTTTCTGTGCGTCGTGCGATTCTCTTACCGAATACAGCCTCGTGCATTGATTCTGCCTGGAAATTTTGATTTCATGCATTTCTGCTACGTAATTGCACTCCACTTCGTGTCGTGCAATTATGACGTTGCAGAAATGTCACTCAAGAAATTTCCGGCAATAATCAATGCACTTGGTATATTACAAGTGACAATTCAACTCACATTTTTTCGACTAATCAAATTCAGTCATTTTAAAAAAATGGACCAATCACGTTTGTATTTAGCGGCAATTTTCACATGTAAAAATTTCCGAAATAAATTTCCACCACAAACACTTTTATTTATCTAATTCATTGTTGACATCACAATGACAATTATAACTATTAACAATATAATTGTTTTTAGCATGACCTACTCTTTCAAATAGAATTGTTCAATGAGAATAACTTTTAGTTCGTTGAATTGTCAAGCCGAATACAAACTCGTTGGTATGAAATTGAAGAAAATTTTCTCCTCATTCAACTCGTATTTGTTTCTTAGACAATTGTCGTCGAAACAAATACTCGTATCTGAAATCGAGAATTTTCGGCAATTTCATACCAACTTGTTGTATTACTTATGAAAGTGCGTCAAAATTAATTTTTACAATTATTATTGTTATATATTTTGTAATATTGTACAAAAAAGTAATAAAACACAGTAATATTTTAAGCAAAGAATTTAATAATCAAATGAAAATAATTAAACAGCAAATTAAAAATTATTATCTTCTATTAAATAAGACAATCTTAAAAGAAAAAACCAGTAGACACTTTTAAAAGACAAAAATCGTACAATCCTTTAATAAGCTTTACTTTAGTTTAGCAAAAGATATGTTAATGTAAAAAATTAAATTAACAAAATATTAAAAGCAAATCATGTAGGCATCCATTTAAACAAACTTAAGTCCTATTTTGAATCAGTCTCTCTTAAACTACTTGATTCGTCAGATTCCTCAGTTTCTATTAAAGGCTCTTTCGTAACCGAAAGAAGTGCCAATAATTCAGATGATAGTCTCTGCTTTGACTTTACGGGTAATTACTTTAGCGATGAAATAACGGGATCAGATGATAACAATAAATTGTTTAGTAAATCTCTATTGGTTTTCTGTCTCGACATTTTCCTGGAATGAAAAAGACGGTAGTTTTTAAAGTCCTCGAAACGCGCTTCCGATGCTTCTTCCGAAAATTGGCCAATAGCTACAATAACTGTTTTAATAATTTGATGACCATCGATTAAAACTTTATGGACGGAGACAAGCATATAAACCCACGGATAAAGCCTTATAAGTAAATTAGCCGTTTCCAACGCATATTGATCAAATGCTTCAGCGTTGACGTCATGCCCACAGTTAATTGTCTGTAAAATAACTGAAAATATTTTTATTAAGTCCTCATCTACTCTAGTTATTTCAGCTGACAAATGTGGGTCTCTGAAGAACCGTCGGGAGGTGTTCCCATCATTTGTTGTGCCAGAACTACCTGCTTTTGGTACATCTATCAGTAGGCCTGTTCGTTCTTTGAAATCTTTCTGAACTTTTGCCTTTTTGGATTTAACCAAATTCTTATCGTAATCTCCACGAACACAGATTGGCCGGAGCTGCCGTCGCACCACCATTTAGTAATTGAAATTAAATTTGAGGTGGTATTGGGATCTAAGTAGCCATGGTAGCTCAGTGGGTATGGCACTTGACTATCAATATTAAGGTCCTGGGTTCGAATCCCAGGAATAATACATTGGAATTTTAAAAATATCTACGGCTTCCAGGTCGACTCAGCATGTGAAAATGAGTACCTGGGAAATCATTTCATGGGGTAATAATAGGCGGTCGGTGCGTAAAGCTAGCCACTTTACCACCTTTGAGTACCGAACGGCTCGAGAATAGTAGCCTACCCTGCTATACCCCAATGGGCCTTCATGGCCTCTGAAAGGGGACTATTATATTATTGGGATCTAAAGTCTCCAGAATTGGCATTTAGACGGAAATAAAGCGTTCCGTGATACATATGGTCCAACAAAGATTGTAACTTTATTTCGGCACCTAATTCAGTAACTGTTATAGAATCTTTCTACGGATAACAACGTGGCTTTACCATTTGTACATTCCAATAAGCAGGGAATGCATAGCAGCCTATCTCCATAAGTGCAGATCTTGTGTTAACATACTGCTGTCTGGTGTACTTGTTTTCCACAAATATACGTAAAGCTTTATCTCCAGAAAGCATCATATGAGGTTCATTACGTATTCCTTTCAGTAGTTTGGCGGCTCTTGTTGGAATTGTCATGGTAGCTTCTTTGACGACCTTTGCTGCCTTTGTAGCACCAGATGATTTTCTACTACTGTGTGTGTGTTGCGAAGGCTAATTCATCAGAAGAAAACTGATGTCGATAGTTTTGGTTTTTCTTAATTTTGTTCTATACGAGCATTCACCAACTTCGCTCGTAGGTCGACCAGCAGATCGAGATGGTCTCTGTTTTAAAATATTTGGTAAAACAAATTCTTGTTTTAGCCAAATAGTGTTTTTCTTTATAAAAACATTTCTGGCTCGGTAGCAGTCTTTCCAAATCTTGGTA
This sequence comes from Agrypnus murinus, assembly GCA_929113105.1. Classification (NCBI taxonomy): domain Eukaryota; kingdom Metazoa; phylum Arthropoda; class Insecta; order Coleoptera; family Elateridae; genus Agrypnus; species Agrypnus murinus. The sequence goes on from OV816025.1 coordinate 188,693,298, forward strand.
TACTTGTCACGCACCCTTACCATAGGATAAAGCGACGATAATTACCAAAGTAAACGATGGCTTAAAGTTGTGTCCTACCGGACCAGCTGTCAGTGGAGAAGGGCTGGATTCAAGTTGTAAGGGAGCGCCACTTAATTTTCCAACTAAGGACACAGCAACCATCGAACCACCGAAATTAAGAAAAGGGCACCAGATACTTACCGTCTCGGGGCTAAGTAAGTACTTGCTTATCATACCATTAAAAGGCCCATTCATAAACATAAATTTCCGTTTAATTAATATAATAAATACTTGAACATAAATAATTATGATAATAAGTATTGAGAGTAATTAATTGTATATTGAAACAAATATTAACTGTACTGTAAAATCTATTGAGAGGATTAAAAAAAGAAAAGAAATGATATTATTGTATATCAGTCAGTATCAAGTTCTTGGTAATTGTTTTATCCAGAGCTGAATATAGTAGGTATTCTAATATGTTATTATAAAGGAAGTAACCAAAAATAATAAAATAACCATCACCAATGTTAGAACATGTAATAGGGGAGAGGGGTTAGCCTTCGTAAGCTTACGATTTATACCTTCGCAATATAATGCAGAAATACTATGAGCAATTGAGCATTTGTTCAACTAACAGACTTGACAATGACTAGATTACACACTTATGCAATTGACAAGTTCTAATCCAATGAATAAACTAAATAATTTATCTAATTAGTATTAATTATATTCTAGTCCTAACGTTGACTAGTTAAATGCTATGTTCAGAAAAGACTCAATGTCCAAATGACTTCTTTAACATCACATAATTAATAAATGACCTCAACAAAAATTTAAATGACGGCTTAGTTAGCAAATTACAGGTTATCTCTTATGATAAACTTAGCTGATTTCGACATTCAACCAAGAAGATTCTTCAAATCTTGCTACTCGCTGGTTTATTTCCTTAACTACCAAACTTCCAGGTAGGGGTGGACTACAGTTTGAGTTTCTGTTAAAAATAGCCTTCTTACTATACTTAATGGGGTACACCTTTCCCAAGAAGCCTAAAAGAAAATTCCTGACTATGAAAATGGTTCGATACATAAACATGTTAAGAATTCATACCTCAGATGGTGGGCGGCTAAAAGGTAAAAGGGCGGTATCTACCCGATAACAAAATGCATCCACATTCAAAGAATAATTTAGTAATCCTAAAATATAAGACTGTATGTAACTTCTTGGACGTAAATCCATTATCTAAAAATTTTACCTGTGAAGAACTTCAGGCATTGGGTAGGGGTTAATTCGTATCGATCGAAGGAATTGATCTGGTCTAATGAATCCGCTTGTGCGACAAAATGGCTTCCCTCCAAATATTCCAATAGGGTATTTACCAGTTTGATTATTATTGATGTGGTGCTAATAATCCGCTGAAGCGTAATTGAAGACAAAATCTCACCATTACCAACATATATGGCTCCAGAGATTTGTTTCTTAAATAGCACCCACAATATTTCACCAAGATCAAATTCGATCGTAGTTGATTACTACTAAACCAAAAGAAGAATGTCGTTCAGACCTTTCTTTAAAAGCCTATCACCGGATATCCGTCGACGGCAAAAATGCGCAATCTCAAATATCAAAGTACGCCCGCGAGGGGCAGCGTTGCAAATATTATTCCAATCTAATTAAGAAATTCCATGTCAAATGGGTTAAATAATTAACACAACACGTTTCAAAACCCGCGGCAGCTATTACGTAATGCGATAGCTTCTGCGCAAAGCAGATGTATGGCCAGTAGTCTCAAGTAGCATGAAGAGATAACTGCGGCAACAATGTTTATTAAAGGGAATTATTCGAGACGGCGCAACAGAAAGACAGTTGCAAGATAAGGTTTGTTTACATATCGTATGCAAAATGGAAATTTATAATTTCTATTAAAAATACTTTAAATACGACAAAATTGTTTACAAGGCGCTGTCCGCAATATGCATGAAGAAGTTAGCACCAGCGTTAAGGCTAAATAGAAGACTCGAAAGTTGGGTAAGTACAAAACAAGTTAATTACTGTTTATTTTGAACTAATAATCTCTATCTTTTAGGAATAACCACAAGACTACGAAAAGAATTCTTTTTCAAGTAAGTACGAAACTCTAGTGAAAGTTCCAATTCACTAATGGTAATACCTAATAATTTTTTAGCTAATGAAAGAGTTGAAAACAAAAAAAAATGCCAACTCATCACTAAGATTCTTACCTAAGCAAGAAGAGTTGCCTATACCATCAACATTTTATTTTATTTTATTGTGTATTTGAAATATTTCAATAAAGAAAATATAAGAATAATATTTTATTGCTTTCGTACTATAAATTATAAGCTCAAATCAATGCCAATTGGTAAATAATTCAAGATAAATCTACTGACAAAAACGAACCGTTACATACTATCTCAAATAAAATTATCTTACATCCTTTTGTAAACTTTTCATTTGTTCATCAGCTAAATCTTTTAGATGTTTTCTTTCAATAACAAAATTTACCAATATTTTAACCATTCTAGCATAGTTTCTCTTTCCTCCCACAGGTATACTATCTATCATCTCTAATTGACTACATGTAGTAGCTAGAAACAATGATAAGCACGTAATTAACATTAAGAATTTACTGCAAATGCCTAAGCAAACATCTGCAAAAACTAATTAATGTCCTGTATTAAGAAACGAATGCAGAAACTTTTAACCAAAAAACAAAACTATGCTTGTGTATGTAGTTTAGAATTTCTTCTATAAAGTTGTACATTGGAAAAAGCTACTTTTAAACTTTCGCTTTAAGTAGGATGATTGCAAATAATAAATAATAACAAATACATAATTAATAGAAAAGAACTATACAATACCAATCTTCACCAGCATCAGCCATTATAAACTATTATCATAAAATCTCTTTTTTATAATTTAAATCGAAAATAAACTTCAAGCACTTTCCATGTATTGACACTTGCAAAACTACAACTGCCCCAACTTTCACACCAGATAGCACAATAAACAATAGTTACACTTGCAGCTGCTTCAAAAAAACATCTTTAGTAAGGGTTAATGGTTGTAAAATGTAAACATATTTTATGTTTTATGGAATTAATTTTTGGGGTTTGACGCAGTTTGACTGTAATATCAACCACATTGCACCGTTTAAGAACGTTTTCTGAAGGGCCATTTTGAGTCATTCACGATAGTTTTTGGTTGATTTCTTTATATTTTCAAATAAGGGACATACTGCATGTAAACAGCATTTTGGGGCACCCTGTATAAGGTAAGTAAACCTTAATGTTCAATTTTAGTAATAAATTTTAATATAAACATAATAAACATAATATTTTATATAATATTTTAATATAAACATAACAGAATAAACATAAATTTTAAATAATTTGAAAAAAACTCTATTTACATTTCCGTGTTTTCAAGGTTTTCCCATATGTAATTTTCCACTAATAATCCAGTAAGTTACATCAACTATAAAAAATGACACGATTTAAGAAATATTGTTCTTTATTAGTAGCTGCCAATTGCTAGTGACATAACAATTCCTAAGCATTTTTTAATATGGGAAATGTGTCTGCACTGCTTTTACTATAATGTTATTACGTTATTTTACTAGACTACACTTGTAAAGAACATACTGCTAAGTTCTCTAACTAGATGTATAGGGCAGTATAAAAATACTGTAATAAGAGAGTAAAAGAAAGAACCTCTTCTTCACACAACAAATGGAATATTCTACAGCATTCGAGAGAATGACGCATCGCACTAAGCATGTAAACCAGACGCGGTTTATCTAGTGCCTTCTAGAAATACATAGTAGGTTCCAGCGGCTTCTGGTACGATTATATGAGGGTATAAAATCGACTTCGCGGATAAAAGAGGATCAGTCAACAGCGAGTAATAGAATGTGTATCACGAAATAAATAGTAAATGTAAAGATAAATGTTGTATTAGAAATTCATAGTCTGTAAACAATAGTTTTAATGGTTTATAATCATAGCGTTAATTTATAGTGTATTCATTAGTGTTTGTAAATAAATATTAATTATTAATAGACGATTTAAACAGCACTTTTGTTATTATTTTAAAAAGAACGTTACAATACATTATTTGGATATAAATTACGAACAAAAAGTGTTATCGAATTACGTTAAAAATTCGTACCTACATAGTGACTTTTCACTATATCCACAAAACTATTTTTATATAGATTAAAGAATTTTGTTCTAATTTGCTTTCTAAAAACGTTAATGTGAACCCATTAAGGAAAAATTTTCTAACTAAAAAAGCTTTTTAGCTATTTTTACCCACAAATTATGATTATTTGTCATACGTCACAGAACGAAAGACCTTTTTAAGGTACAGATAGGTAATCTATCATATCTGAGGACAGCTTAATGAAAGAAGTATGTTTGCACATTTCGATGGAATATCAATTTACAATTTTATCTAAAGGTCCTTGAAATGGAAGTTTTGCTATTGAAAAATTGCAAGGGGGAAATATCTTCATTTTATAGCGCGCGGGTGTGTATAAAAAGTCATTATTAACTAGTTACAACCTTAACCAAAAGCATCCCTTGTAATATTTGCATAATGTGCTCTTTTTGTTATGACTGAAGACGACTTCAACTTTATTAACTCGAAAGTAAGGATCTTTGATGGTTCTATAAGGTTGTTAATACTTTTTATTTGCCACTAACTTTATAATAAAGCATTCTCCCGAATAAGAAAGAGAATTGTATTTTTGTTTATATTCGCAACAAAGAATAAAACAGTTACTACGTACATAATTGCCGTTTTATATTAGCTATTTAAATAAAGACAGACATGCTACCGAAACGGTACTTTAGTTATAAAGCTAACAATTTCCTGGCAATACGACACAATCTTTAAAGTGAGGAAACTTAACAGAATTTGTGTACCGGAAGTCTGCACAATCTTGTCGATGTTTATACTTAATGGAAATTGGCTAATTCTATTTTATGTTTAATCAATAAGCAAGGTAAATACAAAGCAGCTATGGGAATAAAACCGTTAAGACATTAATTCTGTAATAAGGAAATATGATTTGCAATGTGAAATATAAATGAACTGTTATTACTAGATCAACTGACAAATATCTGGCGTTTTAATTGATAAGTTTATCATGTTAACCCTAATTACATTACTGACATGTGGTATCGTGGGTATGATAGAAATACGATAATTTAGTTTTTTCGTTGATAGAGTTTCACGTAGCTATGTATACATTTAACGTCAGATTAATGCCAAATTCGACGAATGACGTCAACAAAATGATAACATAAAATCATTTAAATAGGGCATACACGGTCTTCCCCGACGACGTCGGCAAAAACGTCGTCGACGACGTCGGGGACAAGGTCGAAATAATGAGGTAATGTTTACAAATACTGTAATTTAATGCATAAACAGCTTGTAACTTCCAGCTGGACTGTTATAATAAAATTGTGAATATCGTATTTCTTTAAAACATCAAAATGAAAAAAAGCATTATTGATAATAATCATTCATAATAAAATGTGTACTGAATCTCTTTCTTTATTTAGACGTATTTCGAAATAGCTTATGCAATTAACAAAAGTCTTCATAAACGTAATAACCTTGACGTCACCTTTCGGTGGAATTACAAATCAATCTTTTATTATGAAACGAAAACTTTAGTTTTTTTTATTTCATTGTTAATTTAGTTCAAAAATGGATATAATTAATTAACGCAGGATTTAGGATTCCGAGTTCCAGTGTGCAAACGATGTACAATTTTCCGAAACCAAAAGGAAGATTATCACTTACCAAAGGACAATGGTAAAAATCTGCTGATTTTTATCATATCTGTCATCTTTTATTAATAGTAGTAAAAGCATTTCCTACATTTTATAAGTTGGCTAAATAATACCTACTGTAGTTTCAACATTTATAAAATATTGTACATAAATAAAATTAATCTTTCAAAAAGTATAAAATTCTCAGTATGTACTTATTTCATATTATACAAGAAAATAGATGGCATCAAGTGTTCAGGTGACAATTATTAGTAGTACAGATTGTAATTATCTTCCAAGGTTATCAGGTTATGACCCATATTGTAAACATGATTTGTAAAATTAAGAATCAGTTTACATCAAATTCGGTTGAATTTATTAAACGGTCTCTACAAATGCAACAAAATATTTATTTTACTAGAATCAGCACATTCTTGATGAACAACGAAAAAAATGATATTTGATACCTATATAATAATTTGTCCATTGACCTCTCCTATACCAAAATCAGCAGATTTTTACCAGTGTTCTTTTACGGAAAGTCCTTTATAGGAAATTATTGTACATCGTTTGCGCACCAGAACTCAGAATCCTAAATCCTGCGTTAATTATATCCATTTTTAAACTAAATTAAGAATGAAATAAATAAAAAACAAAAGAGTTGATTTGTAATTCTACCGATGGATATCAATATTATTCCGCTTATGAAAAGTTTTGTTAATTGCATAAGCTATTTCGAAATACTTTAAAGAAAGATATTCAGTACGCATTTTATTATGCTCAATACTACTTTCTTTCATTTTGATGTTTTAAAGAAATTCGATATTCATAAGTTTATTATACACAGTCGAGCTGGAAGTTACAAGTTGTTTATGCATTAAATTATAGTAAATGTAAACATTACCTCATTATTTCGACCTTGTCCCCGACGTCGTCGGGGAAGACCGTGTATGTCCAACATTAGATTTACACACTTCGAATTACACAATTGCCCATTCTGGGTTCATTACGTGATTGTATTGTATTTGTCGTTTGCTTGTTTTTTTAAATAGGGTGGCGGAACATCTTTCGCATAATACCTCATGGCGCCGATTTCTTTGATCGCATGGACGATTCTCCTATAGACCCTAGACAAACATTAATTACATTGACACGGGTCGCGTGGATTTACTTCCTCATCCAATAAGAATGCATGTTTAATTTCGCTCATCTTTGAAAGATTACTACCTCGGACCGGAGATCAATCCTATGTGTATGTTTGTCACCCTTGGTGTAAACTGTCAGAGGTAAACAAAGCACAAACTTTGTGGCGTTTTTGTCCAATCAATAAAGTTTTTTTAACCTGTTTATGTACTTATTTCGACACTTTCAGCAAAGGGTTTTCTCGTATGGTAAATTGTTCTTATTAGATTATTTTCTATAAATCTTGAAATAACCGTAAGATAAGTTGTTACCCACAAAATGAGGAATGCTAATTGGGAAACGCGACAACTTTTAACCGCAGTTAAATCTGTCGGCTGCCAGTTAACTAGTGTGAGGTCATGGGTCTTCTGTAATGGGTCGTCAAGAGTCTTCAAAAATAGCTCCAGTATTTGCCGACAAAATCTGAAAAGAACAACACATTTGCGACTACTACCAATGTGGTCGACTTTTCCCAATTTAGATATCTTGAAAGCTGTAAATAAAGACCCCAGGTAACACTCATATAAATAATAAGGCTTCAGGTATGATATACAGTGGTTTAGTATCACTCAATACAAATTATCAGTAGTCAATTGAAGCAAATCAATCAAGTGTAGTTATATTTGAACGGGGTGCGAATTCATGCGAGCGGGACTTATTATTCTAAACCTGACTAAACTTCAAGTATCAAAAAAATGTAGTTAAAAGGGCATAGTAAAATTAACTCGACTACAGGTACCAATCAGATTGAGCAATCATCAATTCTGATAGTGAGCTTCAGTGGTAGTGAGTTCAACTTTTGCGGAGCAACCTATATGTATTGCATTCACTCGCAAACATTCCTAACAATGTAAACCGATAATACACCATATATGTAATAGTAGTTAAGTATAAGTTAAGTAGTTAGTATAAGTACATAAGAAATGAATACCTAGGTTTAAGAATGACAAGATATAAGCACTGTTAACATAGCCTGCATTATATTGTAATTTCGTTTAAATTTTGATCTCCCCTATTCCTGTCCTCTGGATAAGATGAACCATAAAATACATTGCATTCGTTCACAAGTGCACGCAACACAAAGAAATCCATCTGGCAGAAGTTTGGCGAATTCTTCATTTCCTGGATTAATATAAAAGTTCTTTAGTGGTTGAATGGGTTTATTTGGTTATTAGGTAGACAGTTTGACTCATATCTTATTGCATCTTCTATTTGATGGGATTTTGTCGTTTAGAATAGCTGCTTTTCTCTTCAACTAGGGGGTAAATTGTAACTCTCGTTTTAAACGACTTTGTTGTAAATTTGGTGTTTTGATGAGGCCGCCATCTCTTCCAAGTTATTAATTATTGGGAATTACCTGCGAGCTGGGAGAACTGCATTTAAGGGTCTGTAGTAGGGAACTTTGTGTATATATATATATATATATATATATATATATATATATATATATATATATATATATATATATATATATATATAAAACCTATCAATAGTAATCGACAAAACTTAATCTAATCATTTTAGCGACTCTGTTTACATTTAATTTTAAAGGGGCCGATACATATATATTAATGTTAAAATTATTTCAACTTTTTTAAAAACAAACCAAATAGATATGCAATAATCGTTTATTGATCTAATATGTTACTATAACATTTTAAAGTAGTTAATCTATAGGGCGTTATCTGAGATCTAATACAACGCTATCTATAGAAGTTATTGTTATTTCAAAGAAATAACTAACGCTTCTAATTCTATTTTTTCTGTATTATTTTAAAATTTTAATACTTGTCGAATTGTGTTGCGTTTTGCATCCAAGGTCTTGTTTCCGATAACAACGTAGATAGGTTCTTATAGGTTCTTATAGATAGATAATTAGATAGGTTCTTATCACTCATACATTTATAGAACTTCGGTATTTGAATTATTTATTATAATTTATATATATACAGGATCTGCCCCGAAGGATTCCGAATTCCAGGATTCCTAATCAGTTCTTATATGAAAAACCTTTTCGATGTCTCAATAAACTATTTAGAAATGATGATTCTTTGTTTGGAATGTCTCTACTTTGTTTTTGTAATTGAAGTTTCCAAGGATTTTCAATACTTTCATTAAAATTATAATAAAATAAACTACTAAAAATTCAATAATAATTAAATACATTTTTAAATGCTAATTTTTTTTGTGTTGTTATGAAGTATTAAGATACGAAATTAGTTAAGTAGGTATACGAAAAATCAATATTCAATAAGATTCGTATAAATATGAATTCACTAAACAAACTAGATATATAACTATAATTAGAAAACAGCCCATTAATGCTATTGTTAGATGACAAATAACAGTTGGATATAATAATATATAAACAACTAGAATTATAAAGACCACCACTTACTAAAAGCCCGGTTGACAGTCATGCCCATCAGTCTAGCTGGCAACCGGGCTTACAATACTTATAGTGGTGGACTATTGCGCACTGTTGCAGTAAAAAATATATAAACCTGAAAGTTTTAGAAAATTATAAAATTTTTAATATATTTTAGATGCCAGTATCCTGAAACAATTTCTTAGTACCTTTCCTAGAGAGACGGAACAATTGGTTGTCCACCACTTAATTCATATTTTATAATATATTGCTGACTGTCCTGATATACGAGAAGACCAAGTTAAGATTATAAAAATAAAAATTATTGAAAGAAAACAAGGGTTTTCTTTCTAATGAAATCTAATTAGTACAAGCACACGCTCGTAGCTGAATTTACGTTATACAGTGTAGTGAGGAGTAATTCCGAATACATAATACATATAAAATAAATTTATAAAGACAAAAGTGAGTTAAAAACAACTTCGATACACGAAACCAGTCTGGTGTATTGTTTCATAATTAATTGGCGTTTCTTTGATGTAGAGAGAATATCTTATTTCTTTACTATTTTGTACATCTCCCTTCCCGTCGTTATTTATTATAAATTAAATTTATGATTCGCATTTCCTAAACCATAAATATCTTCGAGCAGGGTATGACAACTAAATTATACAATATCATAGATATTCATTAAGGTAGAAATTAATTAACTAAATTTTATTACCGCATCCTTATTTGCCTATTCCTTTCCTTAATTAAGAGTCACATACAAAGCTTCTTGTAACAAATGAAGCCTTGTGTTTCATATTCACATTCTGTTGCTGGAATTATAGGCCTGTAAAATAAAATTGAGTTGATGGGATTACAAGTCAAAGGAAGGAAAAAGATAGATTAATTGTTAGCAAAACGCAATTTCCTAAAACCTTTTAGAATTTCATCATTGTGTTAAAGATGTCTCACCGTTAATTAAAAGCAGGTATGTAAATTGCTTACATAAGTTGATATATTAATTCTCGGGAGCTTACAAGAGGTTCTCCTATATCTTTGAATGATAATTAACTGTGGCCTTTCATTAATTGGTTTTACCTTTAAGTGTATTGTATATTTAATATAGCACACCATAAAAAGTTAATTAAATGACTATAAGGTTTCCTTCTGTTAAACATATTTATTAGAAATACAAAATCTACCTCGATTATTATGTCACTGAACATTTACATAGTCTCTTTTGTAGTGTGTAATAGAATTTTTACATTTTGTTCTTTTTTTAAAGGAAAATCTTAATAATTCCGAATAAAAAAAGGTCTAATTTGAAAAAGGATTTTTTCCGAAGATTTTGTAACAATCGGTAATGGCACTCGCATATGCAGTTTACGATTCCCGGGGCCGGGTAATCGGTGCTCGGGCCATTTTAACGTCTTGCATTAATAAAATTTAGATCTCTTACGATACGCTTAATATTGACTGTCCAACCACTATTACTGATGAACCAATTCCTCAATGAAACAATTCCTCTATATTGTAGTCAATCACATTGCATTTCCACTTTCGCCAGTTTTGCTTAGCTTGCATTTACAAAAGGATATACAAGCGAGGTTTGGCTTCAAGAGCTGTCTCCTTCAGGATGTAAAATAGTATTGTTTGTGTATGGTGTTAATTGTGTTTTGTTTCTGTCAAATCAAATTCAATGTTGTGCCTTAACTTACGGCTCACCCATTAATGTAGTGTAATTAATGTTTCTAAACGTTACCTTCAATTAAAATTATGTTTTCTAAAATTCAACTTTATTCTTATAAGAAAAAGGGTTTTTGGGGAAAATCATGTCATAATTTTTAGGAGGTAAAAGACCCCTCGTATGAGGTATCGGCGTGTTCCGACAAGTAAACTATTGTCACAAACGGAAATTATTTCCACTTGAATAATTTTACAAGTTCTACAACTTGCGCAAATATCGTGCAATCCCACACTTAGTTGCCCACGTTAGTCAAGCAGCCGCGGTCTCGTCGCCCTCGACTCACCATCTGCACATTCATCTGAGGAAACGCAGCTACAGCTGCTGCCGCGTTACCCACGTCTGGCCATTCCAATGCATTTTTGCTCTCATCTATGCTGAACAACCCACGTTCGTCCACATGCAGTCAAGTCGCCTACGATACACAACCAGCTGTACAATTCTTCAAAGAAATCAGCACACTTCCGCTCAGCCCACTTGCACACGCGAGCCGTCTATTTATTCGAAGAATTTCCGCTCCAACCCACCAGCCTGCAACCAGGAAGCGTGAGCTTCCTTAGTTTCATACTTGGAACACCATCCTACGGTTTCCCACTATTATGCTAATCTCTTCCGCCTTAAGCAGTATATAACCAGCTTGCTTTGAGCTTACAATTCAGTCAGTGAAAATGACTCCAACACTACATCTCCAAACAAGCTGGTGAGTACTTTTATATTTATTTTATGGTTAGGGGTTGGAACCTGATGTCCAGGGGCATTGGTTACTGTTCCCCTCACCTCGCTTAGTTATCGCTTAGTTATGGGGGAGTTGGCCCAGGCTCTCTCTCTCCAGGAGAGATTAGCAGGAGTTCGTCTCCTACGCTTAGTTTGTAGATTTAGTGCTAGAGCAGGGTGGTTCCGACCACCCTCATGATTATGATCATTTTAGGGGGACATGTACACCCTCAAACTGTATAACCAATGTGTGTAACCTTTTTTGTATTCTATTGTTTGTTGTTAGTATATAGTTGTTTCCATGTCTTGTGTTTTCTTTCCTCTCTACCTCTGGCTACGTCCTCCAGCCACGAAAATCCCACGTAACACTATCAAATTCTGATAAAAATCAACTGGTAGTTGTTATTTAAAGAAATTGATAACGATGTCGTAGCTCAAAAATAATTGAATGTAAAATTGAGCGAAATTATGGAAAAAGATCTCAAAAAATCAAAATTAACGTGTCTTGACGTTTTTCCCAAAACTGTGTTTTTTTTGACCCTCAATATTTTTGACTTTTGTTACACACTGTATAGATAATTTACTAACCTGATATTTCAAAAATCAGCAAAAGCGTGATATTAAAATTAATTCAACTAATCAGTTATTATACAAGTTGTTCATCAGTAATCAAGCGATTTATTTTATTTACGCCTGCACTACGGGGAAACCAAGATCAAAAAACGAATGTGTCCTTAACATGCAACACAGTCACACACATCCATAGTTAATATGGTCAAACTTTCCAATTTAGAAAAATTCTTCCGCTCCAAGTGGGAATTAAACCCACGACCGGTGGAACATTACTAGTGAACTCGGCTTACCGCCGCACACAGGGCTGGAAACCGATTCTAGCCGGTCAAAATTATTTTACATTCTTAGCTGAAAGCAAATGACTGGAATAGTATAAAAATAATAAAATAATCAAAATAGAAATAAAAAACCAATCTTTTTAGCCACTAGAACTGGATCAGTTTGACACTTTTTACTTTTTCCAAGAAAAAGTTATTTACATAATTATGTTATTAAATAATAAGGTATAGACGTAGAATAAATAAATTTGAAATAAAAAGTAATTATTGTCATAAATAAAGAACGATTATGTTATAAAATTAGTATAAATTCTTCCGTTGTGTCTAACTTTTATCGAATTGAACGTATTTTTTCATAAAACTTTTTTTGGCCCGCCAAATATTTTGGAATTTACAAATTGGCCCACCTAGGCAAAACTTTGGGAACCCCTGGGCTAGAATCAGGTTTCAGCGCTGTGTGCGCCGGCCCTAAACAACTACATTATATTCACGAACTAAAGATTCATACCAATCTACTGGTTAGCTGCTGGATCCCTATGGAGATGTTCTCTCATCGTTAGTGCATGATCTGAATGTGATATAATTTGAGCAGATCTGTAGAGATGTTTGTAGTTTTGTGTACATGTGAGGAATTTCCTTGAATTCTTCTTACGAAATAACAGCGAAGTCTATTACTAAAAATCTAAAATGGCGGCAACGTGAAGCAGTTAGTCTAGAACTTTCATCCACGCTCGATTAAAAAACGATTTAAAAAAAGTTTTTCATACACACGAAAAAGAATTTTTAAGATGAAGCCGCTATTCAAAAAAACCTTTTCAAAATTTATCCGTAGAATGCCAGTAATAACAACTAAACAATTCCAAAGATCTAAATAAAAACATAGACAGGACAGACGAAGGTCATATAATGATTTTATAGTAATTCAACTAAAAGACTCTAGAATGCTATTACCGAAAAGGAAAATGCTTAATAACACCAAACAACCATTATAAGCTGCATTATTTAAGAAAAGGTAAATAGTTAAAAAAATAATTGTATTGAACGTCCTGCTAACACAACAGCAATGCACGATCTGAAATTAAGTCAGCTTAATAGCAAAATAAATCAACAGCTATCAACGCTAGGTATTTACAAATTTATATGAGGACTATTTATATAAAAACTATTTATGTATTACACTAATTATTCAGAGTACATTTCAACACGACGCCGGTTAAACATTAACTGCCTCCTTCTACTGGCGATCTCAATTTATATCTTTCATACGATGACTCATACATCTAGAATGTTCGATGACGTGCTGATGAGTCATACACGCAGCTGCCGATAAGTCACGTCGATGAGGTGTGTCCATGAGTCATACTTGCACGTGTTATTGATGAGTCATACAGTTGATGACTCATACATCTAGAATGTCTGATGACGTCATATGTGGGTTTACTATTCGTTACAATATCTTAGAAGTTGATATTATGCTGAAAAGCAATCATATCCTATAAGATTAGTTGTTGGCATCACTATAATTATACCGATGCCAATGTTTAAAAGTAATCACTTTTAAGCATTTCATACCGTCTAATTTAAACGAATCTTCAAGATGAAACCTTTTGATAGAATAATTTTGGGATTATTTAAGTTTAAAAAATCAGGAATTGGTTGGAAGAATACTGAAAAACGACCTTTCGTAAATTAATATTATCTCGCTTATTATCAATATTGGAGTTTTCATGATTTCAATGACCCCAGCTCCACACATGCGTTATTCGTTGACGAGTGTTTGTTATTTGTACACAAATACGTGAAGTGTGGATGGAATTTTTGTATTCGTATACAAATATTTGCTATTCGTCCACGAATACGAGCACGATCCGTCTTGTAGCGGTAAATTAGCGCGAGTTAAAGGGATCAAACATTCGCCTAACCTCCACGGGTTAGCCTCTATACAATAGTGTATACGCGTATAGACGCGTATATTCGGTTACAGTATGCGAAGTGTGTAGGAAATTGTTCGGATACATTCGTGAACGAACATTCAGTCACGAATGTTCGTGTATGCACACGAATTTCGTATACGCGTGGCGTATATATGTGTGGAGCCGGGGTGAGAACAAGAACCAGCGAAACTATAAGCTTGCTCTTTTGATAGAGAAAATGTAAAATGGCATACAGTAAATATCTAGAAAATAATTTTATCCATCAAGTTGGTAAAAAATATGTAAAACGAGAAGTTACTGAAAAATCGTAAACTTTGGCAATTAGTCAGTACACGATACAACAGTTAATTCTTGAAATAAAAATAAAATAAATATTTCCACGCTTCAATGGCTTTTCGAAATTAAAACGTCTGAAATGAAATGCCCTGTGTCGTTTTCGAGGTCTAGACTTGCATCCTTTATTGAAAAATCCGTTTAAAATTAAAGACCATCGATTTTCAGGCGTGCAAGTCTGGTCAATTGATGAAGTTAGCTCAGTATACTGGTCGTGACTGCAGGAGATTAAACTGCAGTGGACGACATAACGACACCGGTAACGCTCAAAGCTTATTCTAGCTTTAAAATAAGTCTGTATCAAACTAACGAGGTAAAATTAAAATGATTATCCAGCGTTGAGGGTTACATGTGACATGGGATACATGTGCCTGATTAATTGAAAGAAATCGTTGAAAAGGAAAAATGTCTTTGACCAGTTGTAAAAAAATTATTAATGAAATTATTTATTAATAAAATTGGCAGTGTAAGAAATTTAATTTATTTAAACCAGGCTTTAGTTAAAATAGCTTGGTATAGTTTTCTTTCGGTAGATTATGATTTATCGAACTGCACACAATGAATAAACAACTCGAATGTTTGCATAGTAGTAGCTTTTATATATTTATTATACAATGTTAGAAGCCTTTTTCGCCTATTTATTCGATTTTTAACTTATCTTGACCATTGACTCCTCCCTCTTTGTTGTGATTTAACAAATGACAAATGTTTGTACAAATGACCATTTAAAACTACCCAACAATTTCAAGTACTTTCCAAGCAGTCATTAATCACGTTTCATACGAGTACATAATGTGACTTTTATCACATGTGCAAAAGATTCCGAGCCTTATAGCACTCTTTATAATAAAAATTGTGATTTTACAAAAATATAGTAAGATAAATTATTTGTTATTTAATATGCAATTGTGCAACAACTGCAAACTGCATCATCTGATTATCATGGTTTATTTCTGGAATGTTGCAGGAAAGCTATTAGGGTGTCCAAGTCCGTTATTTTGGCAAAGTTTGAATTACGTTGAGTACACCCCAAAATCTTTTATAGAATGTGGAAAGACTCAATTTCCCCAAATACCAGCTATTTTGGTCAACATTAACCCGTGCCACCGAAGTGTTCAATTTTAAATGGCATTTAACATGGGATTTACTCCTTTTTCTGCATTTTTATATGCAACTTTTTTCAGTTACTATATTTTACTCTGAAATTGTATTTACCTGCCCTTTTAGGATAGCTGAAAACAAATCTAATGTCAAAAAGGACCTATGACACATTGACAGCTGTTAAAAAACTGTCAACTACAAAAAAAAATGTATTAAAATAAGCATTTCTGGAAGATTATTTATTTTTTAAATTTTTTAGGTTCCTAATTTCGAATTAACTTTTTTAAATGCATTATGACAATTGACAGCTGTCATTTAACTGTCAACATCAAAATATTGCATTTCTTGACAAATAACACCATAGATCAGCCAGTCTCGGTGGATTAGTGGTTTGCATGTTTACTTCATAATCCAAAGATCGCAGGTTCGATCCCCGGCCGAGCTGGTAATTCTTCATAGCGGAGAAAAATTTAAAACATGCCTTCTTTTCGGATAGGAAGTAAAACGGTAGGTCCCGTGACAATGCAATGTTTGGCACGATAAACATCCCTACTGGGGGTGGAATTCCCCCAGATTCGGCTAAATTCTAGTAGGGTCGGCCAAATGATCATAGCAATCGGTGCCATGAGGTACGAAGGATGCTCCGCCATCCTGATTCCTCGCCCAAAAACAAACAAACAAACAATACCATAGATCACGCATCAAATGCATCAAAAATGTAGGGAGAAGAAGTGCATACGTCATACCGTGCCTGACGTCATAATTCTTTCCTCGCAACGCGCATGTTCGCATTGCTCTACTTCGCTGTAAACCGTTTGTTTGACAGTTTTGACACTGTTGACAGTTGGAAGAGAAAACGTGACGCTACTTTGTGAGGTTAAAATAATAGATAGGTACTATCACAAATAAAATATTGAAACAACAATGGGTGAAAGCCATTGGGTAAGTGTTTTTATAGCTTGTAAACATCCTTTTTAACACTATCAATAATCAGAAATGAAAATATAATGTGCCTTATTGAAGTACATGCGCGTTGCGAGGAAAGAATTATGACGTCAGGCACGGTATGACGTATGCACTTCTTCTCCCTATTCTCGACAGATGTCAATGTGTCATAGGTCCTTTTTGACATTAGATTTGTTTTCAGCGACCCCAAAAAGGTGGGGAAACACAATTTTAGAGTAAAATATAGTAACTAGAAGAAGTTGCATCTAAAAATGCAGAAAAAGAAGTAAATCCCATGTTAAATGCCATCTAAAATTCAACCCTTCGGTGGCACGCGTTAATGTTGACCAAAATAGCTGGTATTTGGGGAAATTGAGTTTCTCCACATTCTATAAAAGATTTTGGGGTGTACTCAACGTAATTCAAACTTTGCCAAAATAACGGATACCTTAATAACTATGCTTTGAATATCAGAAGACATAAACATATTTGATACAAGAATGTTAAGATCCAACATATTCTTATTAAAACCTTAGCTAACAATACCTTCACTAACACTACGGAATACAATAACTTAGAACTCAGCGTAGTTTATGTCTTATCGGTTTTGCAACTAACTTTTCTGCAAAGATATAGTATATAAATAAATTAAATACAATTACCACAAGCATGCCGTTGATACACCGTGCCTTACTGGATCATTACAAAATTTCCGTTCAATGAACGTTTGTGAATTAATTAGAATCACAAAGAATACATTTGCAAAATTTTCATAAAAGGTGCCGGCTTCACTCAAAATTAATAAACAAACCATCTAAGTAGTAAGAATGTCGCACTTGAAACCTTCGCATGGAAATGACATCTCGAATCTATTTGTAACAGGTAATTTCTGGTTAATTACTTAAGTCTCTTTATTTCACATAAGAAAATCCTCGTATTGTATAAAATATTTTGAAATCACTTTTTCAATGGTAAAATGGTGCAAATTCTCTAGAACAATTTTTCAGATATATTATTTGGTTGTTAAAACAGATGTGAAGGTAAACTCTTCTTTGAGCTTATTTATAATTTATTTGCTAAAAAATAAATGTATTTTGTATTTATTTATCCTTTGTCATAGAAATTTAATAGGTTGAGAACAACGGCTTTTATGGCTGAGAAATGTATGTTTTATTTCTGGGAACCAATTTAATATAAGAAATATTAAATGCAAGGGAACGTTTTTGCTCATTTTGTCATTAGTTAGTCGTGACATAAGCCAAATGTTCCAGAAATTTTTAATAATCTCTTTCTTCGTTCAACCCGTTCGTCAGAGACAAAATAATAAAAGAAAATATTCTAAATGTTATAGTTATTCACACGAAAAATATATCTACCTTAAAACATGAGTTTTTGTGGACAATGTAATCTCTGAGTACTATCATCACGTGTTTCAATTTAATGTCAGAATTCCGGAAAGGAGTTTCATTTAAAATGCCTTAATCATGGTTGTTAATGATGAATCCTGGATTTGATGTCGTGCGTCAAACAAGTTAGTTGGTGGTCCAACAAAAAGACGAGTTCGAAGAAATGCAGAAAAGGAAGCTGATTCTAAATTCTCCAAGATATTACATGAAATTAAGTTATTGGGTGAGTCGCTTAACTCATGTCATCAACAGCGTGTTGAGCTACAAAACAAAATACACATTTGCGAAAAAATGCTAATGTCAAGTCACACATACATGATGTAAAACAATATTCCCACTTACATTGTCTTGAGGTTTATGGTATTCCTGAATGTAATGACGAGCAGGAGCTGTTTCTGAACATAGTACAAGCTGTAGGAAATGCCTCGTGTAGAGGTGGAACCTAGCATGATAGATGCATGCATTGTCTAAAAAAATTCAAAAAACTAGAGACTTTACAGTTAAGCTTGTGAACCGTTTACAAAAAGAAATATTTTGAAAAGGTAGTGAAATTAATTTATTTATTGACACTTCCAAAACAGGCATATGCCTACATTACAATGAAACTAAAAAGGTTTAACACATATATAAATATAAGTAAATGGCCAATCTGTGTGCAATACAATTGTTTTCAGTATTTTTCATATGTATCAAATTATTACAATATCAAAAAACTTTTACTAAATACATTTTATCAAAATACTTTTTATCAAGATTGCAACGGTATCATCACCAAGATACTAAGTGTAGCCAAATTAGAAATATTTTTAAAATAACATCTTGTAATATCAATATCAATTAAATTTGTTAATTCATTAAATAATAATTTAAACATAGTTATAAGAGTGTTTTCAGGTAGACGGGTAGTTTGGGACACCGCAATATTTTTGAATTTTCGTGACAAACATCAAATGTCGTTACTGTTCCTTTAATGATTTCCCAAATACTCACTTTTCATGTTACCTCAAAAAGGCAACACGTTATTTTTGTGGGTGAAATAAAAAACGTCTACAAATTGCAAGAAAAAGTGTCGTCGTAAATTTTTGCAATGTACAAGTGCAATTTTGGTTTTTACTTTTGAAGGTAAACAAATATGTTCAATGTGTTATGAAATATGTGTACTTTTAATTTTTAATGTGCAAGGAGAATTTTTATGTTATTTTGTCATGGAATGCAAGAAAAAATGCAAACTGACGCTTTGCTGGAAGAGGAAGTTAACGAAGAGGATCAGCGTAGAATTGTCAACGGTCTACCACCAGATGTTGGTACGGAAACTAGAGTGACTAAATCCGTGTTGCATTCAGCTTATCCTCGCTTATGCTCTCGGCCCATTGCAGCCAACAAAGCCACAACCCCAAAAATCGAAACGTGGACGACCACCAATGAAAAGTGTCCTTCTTACATCGCCTGAGAATATTTCGACAATGAAGGAAAATCGAGCGAAACGGGATGCCGCGAAGGAGAAAACTGAGAAGAAGAAAGAAAAAGCTACAAAAGCAACGCCACCGGCCAAACGATCGACGAAGTCTTCGCCCGGAGATGATTTTTGCATCACATGCCTGCAATCATTTCCGAAAAAACTCACAAAAGCAAATTCCGTCAAATACAATTTTTGCGAAAGTCTGTGCACCTGAAATGTGCCAAACTGAATCCCGGTGGTTTTAACTGTGAAAACTGTGACTCGGAATATGATGATGAAAGACGATGCTTTCGACAAAGCTGATAGATAATAATTTACTTGGTACAACCTGGTACAACCTTAGTAGCTAATGAAAGCATTATAAATGGTTTTTGCACTACTTAAATTTGTATATCAAAATGAGAACGCAAAGTACAATTTGAGTAGTCTCTCATCTTATTTATGCTCTTTGGCAACTTTCACACTGTACGCAATTACAGAAAAAGATGTACAAGAGGCTATAGTAAAATTAAAGCCATAGAAGTTTGTTGGCCTAGATGGTATTTCTCCATATATTCGAACAAGTCGTTCATTGGACGAATGGTTAACACAAATAAAATCACTTTTGAAATCAATTCTAACATTATAAATGTTTGGATAACAACCCATTTTATTTCAGCTGAATCGCACCCCGGAACTGAGTCTGTTTATTCAAAATGCATAATTCCCTTCTGCGTTGGCCCACATTGGTGCAATGGAAAACCTTCACACTTAAATAGCTGATACCGTATCCTATATTTTGTTAATTAGCTATTTGTGCATGTGTTGAATCTTTAAACCAGACATTTCATTTCTCAAATCCTATATTATAATCGTAATTTAGAAAGTTAGGTTATGTTTGCATGGTGAACCAAGCGTTTTTCAACCGGAACGAAAACCAAGCCCCGCGATGGAAGCCAGTGAAACAAAGATTTTTCTACACAATAAAACAACAATGAAAGGCCCCGCGATTGGGCGACAGTGAAACAAACATGTTTTCCCAAACTAAATTTACATCTAAAATCTTAAAAATATCATACTTACATTACAAAAATGCCCAAAATTGCCGGCTTGATATCTTGTCTTTACAAATTTAATTTCAGGTCTCAGGTGTTAACCCCAAAAGCTTCTAATTAATTAATGGAGTCAGGAACAAATAGTAATATGTTGGGCGCCACCAAAGCTGAGGATGTTTTTCATAAAAACATAAATAAGAATTGGAAAAATTGGAGGTTATCAGTTAAGGAACTAACCTCCTTATTAATTTTGACGTTAATTTAATAAAGCATTTATCAAACTATAAAACATCTTGATTAGCCAAAAAAAAAACAAAACATCAGAAGTCCGTTGAGCCAAACTATATCAATTAATCAAATAAATTTGAAATCTGTATATTAAAACAAAAAATGGTACATACAATGCACATCAAAATAATTAAACATTAATAAAAGTTAGCGAATTCGAAATACAAAACACAACAAATCAAAATAATTATTATTCCAAAAAGTGAATAAAATTTCAGGATCCCAAATGACCAAATACTTCATAAACAATACTATATTAAAAAATTCAATACCTTAGCAGTTTTTCATCATCCAAAATAATGTTCATAAAATTCCTTTAACAAATTAAAGGATTCAAGCAAAAACTCTAAACAAAACCACAATAACAAACTGCTGAACTGAAACGTTGCGGAAAGGAGTGTTCTGGATTTTGAACTAAATGTTTTTAACGAGATTCATCAAACTTTAACATAATTATTTGTAATAACTGCCTTTAATAATAAATTCTTTATTATTCTTTTAACTGGAACGATACTCAAAAACACTTAAATGTTGCTCAAAATAATTGTGGAAATTATTACATAACAAATACTTATTCTTTTTTGTTATTTTTCCATTAATTCAAAAACATCAATGTATCGATATGAAAATCCACTTTTCTTATACACAGGAATTACCACTGAATTCTTATAACAAATATCCGGCAACTAAACGATTCTTCTATGAATGAAAATTCACGAAATAACTTTATTCTAAGCTGTACCGTAATACTGTAGTTTTATTGTTAGGTCTAACAAATCGAAGAACTAAACGGCACTTTAAATAGTTAATTTGTTATTTTATAATAAACAAATCGGACGGTAATCACAACATACTCAAACGGAAATTACTAAATTCACTTGACGGGATTGAAATAATACCCCGCCGAGGCACGAGGTACGCCGCGAAACGCAACTCTTCTTAACGGTATCAAAAGTCTGTCTTTTTCAAAACTATACGTCAAATACCCAAGGCTAGGCGTAAAAACTTTAGCTGGACTAGACGGCAACTGTCATTCAGTAGCCCATCTTGGTTGAGACTGCCTGACTAACTGACACTCGGGGTTATTTTATTTTATTTTTAGCGGGATGCAGTTCTGGATAA
Source organism: Agrypnus murinus (assembly GCA_929113105.1). Lineage (NCBI taxonomy): Eukaryota > Metazoa > Arthropoda > Insecta > Coleoptera > Elateridae > Agrypnus > Agrypnus murinus. Next base: position 188,715,571 of record OV816025.1, read on the forward strand.
GCCTATCAAAGAGTCGCATGACCTCGGATTGACGAATCAAAAACTAGTGCTTCCACACAAAGGAAGTCTGGAACGCAATATTCTTTATAACAAAATTGCCAACGGGGTGTGTTCCGGGACACATATGGCCTCTAAAAAAATACCATTTAACACGTACCAACTATAATTCTTTTCAGCAAATAGATTTTGACGATGGTTTCGGAGAATAAAATATTAAAATGTTTATGAGAAAACTTGAAAGCCTGGTTTCACACAAGCTAAAATATCAATGTTTTACATTTTAACAACAGAATTATTTGGCAATACTGGCACCTGTCTAAACAATATTCTTGTTTTCAACAGAAACCCAATTCTTTATCATTCATTTTTTTATACGAAATGAAAGGATTTTTAACAGATGACCTTTGATATATTTTTATGAAGTTTATTTATACCGTATGCCGATATAATTTAAAATACTAATAAAACGCAGACCTACAGGACCGTATTTAAAATTTTTTTAGCTATTTCCCGCCAAAATTCAATAATTCAATTCTGGTAAAAAAATACCGTTACAATGATATAACGTAAAATTTTTATTTTGCTATAATGTACTATTTCTACTAAGTCATAACATTGCATGTAGTGTTTCGCTACTGCACTCGAGAAAAAAAAACGAACCACTTGAAAACGCACCAAAAATACCAAAATGTTTTTATTAATTAAACATTTTTCAAAATTTTTTGAATTTGGAAAAGAAAAGATTCAAACTCAACCAATAATAATGTTGCTGGCAGAAGAAGAAAAACGCCCGACAAAATGCAGGGTAAATTTTAAAAATTCATAACTTTGCGCCAGAAATCGTAAGCACTCGAAGTTTTGAAAACTTGACAGAAAAAGGACTGAACTTTATTGCTTTGGCAGTCGATAGGGTCCACGATGTTTTTGGTACGCCGTACAAGCTGTCAAAGTTTGACATTTTCTTAATCAAAAACTTTTTTTTTTCTGCGGTCGATCGCGGGGGCGGAAAGGCCTTTACGTAACATTCGCTCGCACGCCCTTAAACTAGACACTTTAAACTTTTAGTACTCAAAGGTTCATCCATTTTCGTCCAAAATCCGCCCGAGTTGTGACGGTTTGATATTTTGGTATTTTTGGTGCGTTTTCAAGTGGTGTGTTTTTTTCCTCAAGTGTATTATTTATTTCATTTTTATTGTATAATTTGAACTTTATCAGTTTTACTTTTCTACGTTAAATCGTAAGCTTAATTATTTCTCTAATCAATACTAAATCTATAATTTTATTATCTATAAAATATAATTTTACACCCCTTACCACTTTTTTAGTAAAAATTTATACATGGGCGGGTACACATAAATAAAATTAAAATACGTGCTAGTACCTATATTTAATGTTGATACTGATACATCAGATAAGGGGGAACACACAAAATTGAAATAATCGCTATTACTTATCTAATTTTGAAATGAAATATGTATTAATTTATATACCGTATAATGTATAATCTATAATTTTAAATCATCATTATCATTTGATGTTTGCAAATAAAGGAAATGAGTATTTCCGAAAGCTCAAATAAAAAAAAGTGTACTGATTTTAATCAGCATGATACCTGACTACTCATCCCCATAATATTTAGAAGATCTTGACAAGTCTTAGATAAGGATTAACGAAGAATTAACGAAAAAATCAAAGCAATAACAAAACTGACAAAACAATAAAAATGTTACATAACAGAAAAAAGAGAACAAAATAACTTATTGAAAGCACTCTTTTCTTGCCTTTTTTTCGGCAAAATCTTTAATCAACTCGTCTAAAGGAATACAATCCATAAGGTCACTTTCTATGGACATAATTGCCAAATTACTAGGTCTCTCTTGTGCCATAGTTGATCGTAAAAAAGTTTTTATTAATTTTAATTTTGAAAAAGACTTTTCTCCCGATGCTACAGATACTGGTAGCGTTAAAAAAATTCGTATTGCCACTGCAGTATTTGGAAATGTTGAAATTAAATTGTTCTCTAAAATGTGTTGAAGAATTAACTGAGGATCTAACTCATTTTGCTCTGGTAAGTGGCATTTTAAACAAATAATTTCATCAAATAAGTCATTTGCATCAATATCTGACCCTTTACGTGCTTCATCTTTCAAATGAAATGATAAATTTTCACACGAGTTTCTTAATTCTTCTTCATTCAAGCTGAACATTTGATAAATAAATCAAAAAATTTTATTAAATTGCTCCAACCTCTTGAATCTTTCATTAAGAGATAAGGTCGTATCTAGCATAGAGAAGAATACTTTTACTTTGTAATTCATTTTCGGGTCTGTTATTGGTTCGTCAATACTTTCATAATCAAACTGCATTTTCTTTTTTCTTTGACGAACTGTTTGTGAAGATAAAAAATTTGGTTCAATTTCTAATTCTTCGGCCAGCTCCCTGGCATCTACAAAAAGTTTGCTAAATCCCTTATCATCTCTTAAGTCTAAAAAAATGTTTTTATTTTATTTAGACAGTCTAAACAAGCTTTTAGATTTATACTTTGATTCTGCACTAATTTACTTAGAGAATTGATTTTAAATAAAATATTGTACCAGATTACTACAGAGCATAAAAAATTGTAGTTTTTGATTTTTGTTGCGAGCGATAGAGCTAGGTGTGATGTACTAAAATCTTTTGAAGATGCGGATGCATCCATTACTTTTAAAAGAGCATTATAAACCTCACCAATTTGATATCTCAAAGGTTTTATAGCGTCTATTCTACTGGACCAGCGTGTATCAGATAGTGGTTTTAAAGTTAAATCTCTAAGGCACGTTTTCAAAATTGACCATCTTTTTGTTGACGCGGAAAAAACACATATATCTCTTGAACAATGTCAAAGAATCCGGACACCTCAAAAGAAATTTTAGCAGCATCGTTAATAACTAAATTTAATGAGTGCGCCGAACAAGGAACAAAAAATGCTCGCGGGTTTATATTTAAGAGTCGTGTTTGTAATCCACTGTGTATTCCACGCATGTTTGATCCATTATCATATCCTTGTCCTCGAAAATCATATATACTTAAATTTAATTCTACTAATAAATCTGTCACATAGTTATACAAGCCAGCACCAGTAGAATCAACTATAGGGCAAAATAAAATGAAATGTTCATGTATTTCAATTTTCTTCGTCAACTCGTTTAATAAAACAAACCTCAAAACTACACTTAATTGTTCCGTATGACTCACATCTGGTGTACAGTCGAGGATTATAGAGTAATATGTATGTTTTCTTACTAGATTTAAAATAGTAGTTCTTACTTTTGAGCCGATTAAATTTATCAATTCATTTTGAATTTTATCGCCTAAATAGTTTGTCATACCGCTGCCGCTGCTTTGATTTTTATGTGTGCGTCGAACATGTTGCTCCATTACAGAATCAAATCGTTGGCGAACGTTTCTATTAATTTTAAGAAGTTTCCGTTATTATTTTCATATAATTTGTTAGATCTACCACGTAAAGCTAAACATTGACGACATAGAAACTGCATTGCTGAAATTATTCTTTCAATGAAACGATACCAGTATTTTTTTCTACATGCAATGCACGTAATTGACTTTCATTCATAGTAACTCCCTTAGATAACATATTTGATAAGTTTAACCAAGATCCGATATTTTTTTATGGGAGTCACTCTTTTCGTGTCTGTTTAGCACTTGTGACAAATGTTTCCAATCAGAACACCCTTCCTTATTAGACAAGTTGGTCAAAGACTTACCAAAAAGTTTGCAACAGAAACAGTAAACCGCATCTCTTGTCGTTGAGTAAATCAGCCACTCCCTTTTAACTTTCTCTTCATTGGTGAGGTTACGATAAAAACATCTGGCGAAAAACTTTCGGCCTTGTGAGTTTACTGGATAGATCCAATTCGTAATTTGATAGGGTCCTTTTTCCGTTAAAAATCTTGCATCTGCGGATGTAATTATTTTGGGCCACTCTCCAGGGTCATCAGATATTACGATGGAGTTAGAAAATGGTAATGTTGCCGCTGCTGGAACGTTTTCAGTATGATGTTCCTGGGTACTATTCATATTATTACAATCAGAAACAAATGAGCAACTTGGGGCTGAGGAACAACTAGGGCGAGCATCGTCGGTATTTTCAAGTTCAGGAAGAACACTTATTTCTGACAGTTTCAAATATTTCTTCAAAGAATCAGCTAATTTTTCCTTCTCTTCCATTTTCTGCCGTGTTTTTTGGCGGAACTGATGACCTGACAATCGTTTTCTTTTTTTGCCCTTTTCCTTAAAATAGGAAAGGTCATATTGTTAGCAATCTTATTTACGTTTTTGGAAAAAAAATTTAAACGTTAAATATCTCGAAAACAGATGAGTTTTGATATAGAATATATTACATGGTGATCTATTTGAAAAAATTTGTCTTATATCTGTCTTTACCAACAAATTGGATTACAATTTTTTAAACACCCTGTACAACATTTGTTGAAAATAAATATGTATTAGTATGTATTACAGGACCTTGAAAAAAATTACCTAAAAATACTTTACAATTAGTAGTTGGTAGTTGCAAGGAAAAATTATTAGCCATATTGTTAATTGCCTTTTATGGGAAAAAATTGTAAATGTCCAATATCACGAAAACTACTGAGTTTTAAATGTTGATATATGTTTCAAAAAATTCTAATTAGAATTAAGCGTAGAATAGTAAAAATATACCGTATTTAGTTTTAGTTACACTACTTACCATTTTTACACTGAAATATTCACCTCACTAACTAACTATCTAATCAACTAATCTGATTTGCAGAACAAACTAGAATGACCCATTTTACAAAATCCAGACATATTTATATTAATTTTCATTTTTTGCGGCTTCAGGCAGACGACAGACGAAAAGCAATAAAAACAATAAAAACATTTTTCTATATTTACTCTCTTTGTTATTGATACTTACCGACCGTTACCGCTAAGCCACCTGTGATACTCGGACTTTTTAAACTAGCCGCTATCGCTAATAGCAAAAGAGTACCGAAAGAGAATCACGCATTAAACATGAATTGGAGCCGACGCGCGGCATTAGAAAGAAGAGGTCGTTAGTACGGTTTGTTTATTTAGCCGAATTGCCACCCTTAGATTTTGCCGCCCTTGGCTTTTGCCTACATTCGCCACATAGTTGGCGCGCCCCTGTCTATGGCCTAATCATATCACAGCAATAAAACATAAGATATTGAAAAAAATCTATAAAAATAATAATGATTAATATGATGCAGCTACTTTGTAAACGCTATACCCTAACATTTAAATGAAGGATTTAAAATTACCGATATCACGAGGGCAGAATTGTAAAAAGCATCTCAAATCACGCAGTGTCCACCTCATGATCACGTGGTCGACTCGAGAAATGTATCTGATATCAGAAATAACTGATAAACTGGAATGATTCAGTAGCGTCACAAAATGTCCTTTACGAAGGCTAACATTGATGCTTAATGTTGTATTCGATTATAATCAAATACACGTACAAAATAGGGAAAATGAAATTAATTTATACTAGAAGAACAATTATTATTAACGTCCAAGTTTAATTATTTCATTCCACCTATAAAATACTATTTGACTCACAGTTAGGCATATTTTTGTTTTCCATGTAACATGTATGCAAGTAAACGGCAAAAAATATAGATTAAATTAAACATATGAAAGCAGAAATATTGTTATAGACAAAAATTCTTAAGAACTACTATAAGTAATTCCTTTAAAACAGTAACAAATTGTTTATACATTAATTGTTTTATTGAAATTGGTAAATTATTATACAGTACGATTCCTAATATATAAACAGGATTGCCATCATTTAGTATTAGTTTTATGCACTTAAAAATGTAAATTAATACCAGTTATGATTTTGTGTAGTTATGATTATTGATTGATTCCCTATTTTTTACTTTTAACGATTTATAGTTAAAATTTTTGCAATTACTTTTCTTTAAATGTATTCATTACCCTATGCCATTTAAAACGTAATGAGATTTTTAATTATAAATCGTAATTAAGGTTGAATAGATACTTCAACGATGATAAATTTACATAATGTTAAAAAGTACTATCCGAACGTACGCTACTGACCTTTTTAAAACGTCTCTAGTAACACGATACTGTGCTTACATTCTTAGCTTATCGTAATGTTCTCACAGCTGATGTGCACGCGTTCATTAAAATCCTTCATTTGCCAGCGAGACTATAGTTACGTATCTTCGCTCTGGTTATTTTACTGCCTAGACCAGGGGTGGCCAACCCAAATGATCTTGCGGGCCACTTTGGAAATGCATCATAACTCCGCGGGCCACATATAAAATTATATATCCCCATATTAGATTTAGATACACTATAGACATTTTGGAGTGAAAGATAATAGATATAGACATTGAAACATAATGAGTTATTATTATTGTTAATTTAATTTTAGTTTATTAATTTAATATAATTATTATTTATTTAATTATTCTGCGAACTCATAACTGTAAACTCACCAATAAAACAGGCAATATCTGCCATATATTCCCAAGAATATTATTTAAAAATCGAAGTTAATTTTTTCTCATAATTTCGACAGTTAATTTTTGAATATATGGATGCACAAATAATGTTTTTCTTAATGCATTGGATTTCACTACTTTGGCCATTATAAAATAAATATATTTTGTAAAAGCGTAATGAACCTCGCAGGCCGGAAAAATGTTTAAGGCGGGCCGCGGGTTGGCCACCCCTGGCCTAGACAATATATAATATTTTGTGACGCTACTCAAGAAATGCCTACTTTCTTGCACCTCTAAATGCGATAAGATGACATTTTCTCTTTGTTTGGAATAAAAATAGTCTTTAATTGTGTTTTAATAAGAATATGACATTCTTTCTGTTTTGATAATTTGTCGCTTTAGGTCTTTTATTAGATTCAAACCTGATTTTTAAGATATTATCAGTAGCTATTGGAAAATGCAATAATGCAATTGGAACTATGTGAAATACCTGAATTAAGGCTATGTCAGAAATATTGACAATATTAAAAATGTAAAAACGCAAATATCATACAGATCAATAAAAGTAAAATAGTTGCAATTTCCATTGTATGTAATACATATCGCTTTGTTAAACTTCTGTCATTTAATTTAAATTGCCTTGATGGTCTATAAATGATAAATATATTGTACGAGATAAAATATATTTAAAATAGCTTTTGTTAGTAAATGTATGTAGGCGATTTTAGTAATGTTAAATTTATTTTAACAACTGAGTTATTTGTTCATCAATCACTGCAATACATGTGTTTCGTTCAAAAATAAAATTAATCAAACGTTGGTTTAGTACAAGAGCAATTTCGATTACAGTTTTATAATTAGTATTATTTGTTTCAAATTTAAAATGAAACGCTTCACTCTTTTTACACTAACATTAAATCCACATTATTACAGTTACAAACAGTGCGAATTAAAAAATCTTTTTCAATTTTAATACTATGTAATAGAAGTTTGTCAAACAGAAGCTTTCAATTTCAGTTTATTTAAATTAGTAATTTGAATCTTTCCTTAAATATTTACACAACTCTGTTTTTCTGCAGAAACGTTGACAATGACGATGTAACCGATTATTGAAAGTATCACAATATTTTATTGGAAGGGTACAGCCTGAGGGCGTTAGCTAAGCATCCATTTGAAAATTATAGAGTTTTTGACTATAGCACCCCAACTTGAATTTCAAACGCTCAATCCTGAAAACTTCTAAAACTTTTCAACCCAAAGGATCCATATGATTTGTTTTACATAAATAACTGGAACTTTTTTCCTTTGTTGTACAGGAAAGGTGCCGGAAAATATTATAGGAATTAATTTTTTCCTTATTAAAATACTATCAGTTATTTGGGACGTCATTGTTTAAACATAATTGAAGTAATTGGTATATATTTGTTTTTTGTTATGTATGGTATATTCTTAGAGAAACCATCGACGTTATGCGCCACTCCTCGCATCGCTTGTTACCGAATATCGTGAAGATATCGCTGACCCTGATAGGAAAAAAGATTTCATTTATATAAGAGCTTCTGACATACCAACGATATAATTTACAGTGGACTAATTTCTTCATTTCTTCTCACGATTTAGTGAAAGAAACGGAAAGCAAGGTGGAGAACTGTTTTTAGGTGTCGATTGAATTTTCTAGTGTAAGAACTAGGACGGCAGTGGCATACATCGCGCGTAGAGCTCTCTTCTAAAAGAGAAGGATCCTATATTTTATTATTGTTATTAGACTGTATTTTTTGTTACTGTAGACATGTTTACGGTAGCGATTACAGTCAGGAAAATGCGATTTTACGGTCTAGTATAACTGTAATAGATATTTACACAAAAGTCAGGAAAATGCTTCATTACTGGCGAGGAGCCCTATTGAAATACGAGGAGCTTTGCTCCGAGTATTTTAAAGGCTCTGAGCCAAGTAATGGCATTTTACTGACGAGTAGTGTATAGAATTTTTTCTGAAAGCGAAAATTACGATAAAAGTAATTTATTAATTTAATTTTCTAAACAATTCTCGGAATTTATCAAGTGGTGCATTTCTCTCGTTTCTATGGTGACAGAAATAAATAGAAAAGTACTGTCAGCGTTAATTTTTGTGTGCGCCTAATTATGGTAGATACTTGTGACCAAACGCCGTTAGAAATACAAGAAGCGGCCGCTGCAGCCGTAGGGGACCTCCTACCTAAAAAGTCCAAGAGTAGGTACAACGCCGCTTATGAAGGTTTCGACATTTGGTGTAAGGCCAAAAATGTAAATGTTATCACCGAAGACGTCCTTTTGGCTTACTTTGCTGAGAAAACGAAACAAAATTATAAAGCTTCATCCCTTTGGAGTCACTATTCCATGGTTAAATCGACATTATTAATAAAGAAGAATGTGGATATTGGCAAATTCAGCAAGCTCATTGCGTATTTAAAAAGGCAAAATGATGAATACCAAGCCAAAAAATCAAGAATTTTGTCACGGATTGAGGTGAACAGATTTCTTCAAGAGGCTCCGGACAAAGAATTTTTAATGTCAAAGGTAGGAAATTATAGTCTTCTACTTCATTTTCAATAATTTTAAAAAATTCAGGTTGCATTAATCATCGGTATAGCAGGAGGTTGTCGGTGTGATGAGCTGGGAAAAATGTCGATTGATGACGTTGAAGATAAAAATTCTTTGTTGATGATCCGCATACCTGATTCTAAGACACATAAGCCAAGGCGATTTATAGTTCTTGGAGATGATGGAAATGAGCTGAATCTCACACTATATAGGAAGTATACTAGCTTAAGACCACCTCAAACACCACACAGACGTCTCTTTTTGAATTACAAAAACGGAAAATGCTCAAGACAACCAGTGGGCGTACATACTTTTGGCAAAATACCCAGCAAAATAGCAACTTATCTTGGCTTAGAGAATCCCGCAGAATATACTGGACATTGTCTACGTCGCAGTTCTGCTACGTTGTTAGTTGACGCTGGCGCTGACGTTACAACTCTTAAAAGGCATGGCGGATGGAAATCCTCTAGCGTCGCAGAAGGATATATAGAAGAGTCATTAGAAAATAAAATTCAGACTGCTAAACGAATAATGTATGGAAAAGAAAACAATAATTGTGCCTTCACTTCCGTGAAAGGAGTTGGTGATGAAAAAACTGGTAGCAGTACGTCTGAGAGTGATAATTGTGCAATGGTAGTTAACAATGAAAATAATGTTTTTCTGAAAAATAAGAGTGCTTTGTCTGGTATTAACATATGTAATGTACAAAACACTACTATAAATATTAATATTAATTAAAAATTTAAATAAATATGACAATTGGTATTATCTGTATCTGTAACTACTTTACCTGCCTTGGCAGGGAAATTGAAATTTCCTGCGCCAAATGTGTCATGGAAACGTAACTATAGCTCCGCTTTCAGAAAAACATTTTTTTCTGAAATCGTCAAGAAAGCTTGTCATGACAGAACTCAGGTTGGTCATGAAAGTGTCACTTTAAAGACTAGTCACTTTCATGATTTTTACAAGACTCATCTGTCATTTTTAGACTGCAATTGAATTAGAAATCGTCACTTATCTTATGAAACGTTTATTTAATATAATTAAAAACACTAACAATCAAATACAACAAAATATTTTTGATTTGTTGTTGATTCATTGTCATGGATATTAACTTCTCATACTACTCTGATGTTGATATATTTTTTCAGTTTAAATCTATTTTTAGTTTTGAAAAACGATTTCAGAAAAAATATAATACATCACTGGTCATGAAAGTGTCTCTGCTTGACTCGGAGGCTTTAAAGAGATACTCGGATGCTACGCATCCTCGTACTCTTCAATAAGCCTCCTCTTCTGCAAAGTTTCACTTTCATGACTTGTAATGTAATACACTATTACCGGACTCAAATAAACTAAATCAACTGAATAATGCTTTAGTATTCAGTTACCATGGACACTCGTTCTATGTTTTGAATTTGAATAATAGTTGCCATAGATGCTCGTTATTCATAGATGTCCATATTTTAAATTCGACAAATTTATTTTATATAATTGTTGTTAAATTAAACCATAATAATTGCAGTATGAAAAAAAATGCATTACGTCATACGTCCTGGAAATGTTCTTAAAGTCTTGTTTCGATGTTCCGGACTCGGCGCCTTCGTCGCGTCGCCTTGTCCGTAATATCTTACTCGACTGTAAAATTCCATTTCCAGGACTTATAACGTAAATAACTATTACAAAACGCTTTTTAACAAAAATGCATGCTTTGTTGCCAGTACAATTTGGTATCAATTTTATATACATATAAGTAGAGTAATCGAAGTTCAATTTCCTTGGTCTTATGGCACATATTTACTATAAGTGCACGACATCATATATCGTGTAAAATATTTAACTAAAGTTATTTCGACCATCTAAATTTTTAAATAACTAGATATAATTGTGAAATCAATAAGAAACTAACATGAAACTTGTCTTTCTGTTAGGAAATAAGTGTCAGTGTCAGTTATCGTACCGTTGTTGGTTTAGAAGTACTCAATATTTCAAACCATAGATACAACATAGTCCGGGAAAACATGTGAAAGGTGTAATCAAAGCAAAATAAAATCGAAGTTAGTAAAGTTTTATGATGGTAGAGAATAAACCCTGAAATAACTTTTTATTATCTTTTTCAATTTTTCCTTGCAGTAACGAGGTCAGTTCTGTATCGCATAAAAGCAATTTTCTATTGTTCGTCTTTTTGTAATTATGGTAAGTGACGTGATTATTAGAAGTGAAGAGAAAAGCATTCTTAACAAGCGGAGATAATAATTTTTCTTTTTAAATGTTATCAAGAAACTGAAGGTTTTCCATCTAGAAGACCTGTGGTAGTAAATTATTGTCACTTAAAAGCAATTAAAGTTAAATGGTTTGTGAATATAGTAGTTATATAAAGCACGTCCTAGTTCTATCCTTTTAACTTTGATAATAGGGTTTTTCCTATTGGTATCTACTAAATATATTAGGGGAAAATTTTCTTTGAGAAAAATGATAGGACATTATTAAAATTGGTTAGGAATATTTTTCGAATACAATTTATAATTACCATTACACATAAAATGCTTTTCAAAAAGAAGTACTCTTTTTAAACTGTTTATTATTTGAATCATATTAGAATGCGCGAACAAGGACACAGAAAATAATTTACAAAAGTTGCAGTTTAGAGATTTCTGCAAAGAGGTCGTTAGCATAGCGCTGAAAAAGAAAATAAGGTAATTTAGGAAAAGCTGTAAAAAGTTTCTAAGAGCGAAATTAGGTTAAAGAATTTAAAAACACAAAAAAGATGTTAAAATACAAAAAACATGGAAAGTACACCAAAATGAGTATCCATCCCTTAAAGATTATTAAATGTTTTGTTTTAAGAAGATTTGCAGAACGGCACGCAATCAAATATTTTACCTAAAACATTTTTAATAATATATTCATATCTTTATTAATCACCTACGAATACTAGGCACCCTCAAACAAAACCAAGAACAACAATCACTAAATGAAGGACGTGCATGAACCCTTTATTCAGGGCGCCCATTTACTGTGTAATATTTCCATATCTTCTAAAATATTAAATTTAAAAATAGACTTTCTCACAAAGGGTATTTTAGATAAGTTGGGCAACTAAGACCTACACTTTTTTTTAATGGCACACCCTATATATTCTATATATTCAGATGCAGTGATATAAAAGTCGAGAAAACGGCATCTCAACTAGCCAGTTTCGCCAGAATAAAGTTTTTTTTAATGTTTGAACTGTTTTTTAAGCAGATTACAACAAATTAAATTAAATTTCCCCTAACGTTAGTCCTGATTTGTGAAAGAATCGATATAATAATAAATTAGAGTTTTACTAGCAAGAGATATACATAAGTTTAGCTGATGTTAGGTAATGTTGTTTATTAAAAGATTACTATCATTTTGTCTTAACATGAGATTCTTAAGTGGTTAAAATAAATATCGAACGTTCAACTACCGCCTTGAACTTTAATTTTGATAAAATTATGCGAGGTAATTAGTGTAAGCGAAGAAAAACGAAGATAATTAAGATTTAATTACTTTAATATACAGATCCTGAAGCGTTCAGTACGTACATACAACCAGCGACTTGTCTAAAGCCGGGGTTACATGGCGCTTAGTTCGTAAAATCAAGAACCTAGTGCGCGGCTCATGTTGGCTCGCTTTCCGGCTTCCCGTTTACAACAAATTCACACAATTGATAAACTTTTATTATGAGATGATTTCTCAGTTTATACTTTAGTATTTAAACTACAATGAAAATATTTTTTAATGTGGTTTAAAACGTCTTGATGTGAAGTTTTAATATTGATTATAATAATCAATATTTTTAAAAATATAAGGCAATAATTTAAATAAAAATTGCAAATGCGACAACTATTTTGGAACTGCAGGACTAATCAATCTTCCAGTATTGTGCTGCTGTATAAAGCTACGTAGTTATTAAGAAAGAGTTAGTTTGAAGTTCTATTTTTCAAGAATTAGTATAACATTAATTTATATAATTATAAGATTATTCTTGAAAAACATACAATTTCAAATTAACATTTTTTTTCGATAAATACGTAGTTTTATTATGTACTGCAGAACAACACTCTCGAAGAATGTATCACAATATCCCTAGCCTATACGAGCCCACACAAACTAATACGACCTTGCAAAGTCCGACGCAATCAGTTCCTTTGACTCGTGCATTCTTATTACTGACTCTTGGTGGAACCTGCGATCTACGCAACACAAACCGCAATCCATATTGAGCCGCTTATGTCACACGGAGCGTTGTTCGGATTCGCCAAGCCAGATTCGGAAAAACACGCGCGGTGTAACCCCGGCTTAAGCCGCTCCCTGTCGAATTGGCATATCGGCGAGTCACTTCTTTCGCTTCGGCCCTTATATATACGTACTACGGGATTCAGACACGGTATACATACGTTATGGTATAGAAAGTTACAGGGTTATTGTGCTGCTATTATAGCCACCACCCCGAGAACAACAAGAAACACGAAATCAGTGGAATCAAAGAGGAATCACAGGAACTATAGTACAATATGCGATCTAAGTGGAATCAAGCGTAATTAAATGCAGTCAAAGTAAAACCCTCTGGAGTCGAAGTGGAATTGGAAAAAATTACATTTTAGTTTTTATTGCCATTATGATATATACTTTATACGCGCACTGAGCTTGTATAGATACTAACAAGTATAGAAGTAAGGATGAAAGTTGCGTAGCCAACAGCATACGTACGTCCTTAATGATGTATTCTTGGGAAAACAAGCCTAATCACCAATCGCCGCTGAGTTCTATTCCTTTTACACTGTTATAGAAGATGAACTGACAGTAAAGTTTAAACGAAATTAATAACTCTGGCGGGGGGTAGGGTCTAAAGTTTTCTAGAAGTATTCACCAAAGTTGTCGCTTCTTGATGTATAACTTGTAATACAGGACTTGACGGGAATCGAAACTTTTATGACACATTATTACGACCTAGGAATTACTACTAATTGCTACAATGGTTAGCGCTTTAATTTAGTAAACACACAAATGCACTTATTTGAATGCTAAGATAAAATAACCAAAAAATGCAAGTACAGGGTAGCTATTTCAGTACCTAGTGGAATATCGGTTCCAAGATACTGCATTTAAGACTGTATAAATGTTAATTCTAATTAAAATCTGCCGTAGTCAGTATCTCAGGCTGTAATAAAGAACTATTTGCTCCAAAGTAAGGGAAAGGTGGTGGACATTTAAGAGGCTGTCTCTTAGAAACTGCACAAAATTGGAAACAGAAATAATTTTATTTTCTCTAATTTGCTTCAAACTTTCAGGTATGATTCTTTAACACATAAAGGCCGTACTGACCAAAGAAGGCATTACTTATATTGATAAGCTGGGCGTAGCAGGGCGGTAAAGGTCATTATTTCAGGTCAAGTTATTTCATTTTCCCGGAGACAGCCTCTTAAACTTATTTAGTTGATAAGCAATTTTTTTAAGTAAAATGAAGTGCTTCACTTTTAAATACTTGTATTTTTGAATAAATAATTGAAATTCTAATGTAACAAAGTATTATTTTGAGTTCGTGCGAAAAGGTAAATAGCCGTGGAAGAGTGTAAAGTGGTCACTGACACTTATTTACATATCATGACGCGACAGCGCAGTGCAGCCATACCGTTAAATGTTGTGCTGGGCAATCCGCGACGCATGTCTTGGTAAATAATTTAATTTTTCATTAACTATTAAGATCTCCATTTTGATATTTTACACGATTGTATAAATATCTTCAAGGTATTTATGGATTTTTTTTCTGGAATTTTAAAGCAAGACGTTCGCATTGAAATCGATTTTTATAAGTACGCATTTTAACGTTTGAAATGAGACGAAGATCTAATCTCTATGGCAACTAATACCAAAAATATTCAGCTTAACTATAACGATGGCGCAGTATTTCAGGAACTTTAATGCTTCATATTTACCAAAATAGTCAAGAGAGACACTTATAAAAAAACACGTGTTTATTGTTTTCATTCACAGAATATTTAAATTTTGTTTTAACAAAATCGGAAACATGACAGTCAAATTTCCTTAAAAATTGTGCGATTTGACGTGGAATGACTCACAGAGCATAAAACTAATACGATTTAGTATTACATACTAATTATAATTAGTAACACTAATTAGTTTTAAATCTTTTTAAAGAAAATTTTTTATGTTGTAAATCTCCTGTTTTCATAATACGCACCGTTTTGCTTTAAAAGTGAGTTCCTTCTTCAAGTACACACTTTTACTTTCCCTTAAAAGAAACCAGCAATAGTTCCCCATCATCGCTGGGTTCCAATGGCGTTAGTATATCTCTCTATAGTTAGGATGTCTTGATGGAATCTCTCCCCTTGCTATGTGTATAACTGCTCCCATGTTGAAAGGAAAAAAATTCATATGGGAATGAAGAAAGTGGATCTTCAGAAACATTCGGCATCCCATATTTTTATAATTCTGCAGCAGTTCTTTCACTATGGACTCGAAATTTTCATCTTCATTGTTCCCCAAAAATCCGTGTACCACTGATCTAAAAGAACAGGGTGTTCTCGTCCTGTAACATTGTTTTGAATACATCAAGTTTAAACAGTTTTCTTATCTGGGCCCAACGAAAACACCCTCCTTCAATTTGGCATCTAATATATTGTGAAAAACTTCCCGTAAATAACCAAAACCAGTGCCTTGTTTATCTAGTGCTTTCACGAAGTTCTTCATTAAGCTAAGCTTTAATGGAATGGAAGGAAGAAGAACCGTCTTCTGATATATGATATATTTTTACATTACACTGCTCTGATGCACATTCCTCCTACTTTTGCACTTTATAGTGTTTTGTTGTGTCCTGGCTGTCCCAAAGGCAAAGGAAGTAGATAAATTTTTCGTAACATTCTTGCATACCAAGGAGTAACGCAATTACCTTTAAATCACCGTAAATACTCCACTGAAAGTCGGCGTACTTTATTGCGGTAAGGATTTCGGATATGCTTCCATAAGTTTCTTTCATTCCAACTGCATGGAACACCGAAACTGATAAATATTCATTTCCATCGTGGAGTAACACTGCCTTTAAAGTGATTTTAGATGAACCTATGAACAAACGACAATTACCGGTGTCGTACAGTACAGCATAGTTGGGGTACTATATACATTTTAAAACTACATAGTATCGGTAGATCAAATTATAGTATGAATACTATAATTATAATGCGGTTGGCAACGCTGAATTACACAATTACATCTAGCTGTTTATACAAGTAAGTACATGATTATCCTATATAGACGCAAGCTTATATACGGAATTTCTATGAGAAAGAAAACTTGTGACATAGGAAATTTTAAATATCAGATTCGTTTTTTGTATTGGAAAATACTTCGGAAAAACCTTGTACAGTACCGGAGGTAAAATTGTGCTGGGTAGTGTTAACTAGTTGGCTAGCTTGGTATCTGTTGACATAAACCATAAATGAGTTCTTCTCAAAGTCTGCTTCTGCTAGTGGCTAAGTGGGAAAACTCAACGCATGAACATAATATTTGTCTAACGCATTTCCATGATTTCTTTCGAAAGTTCCACTCTCTTATCAAATTATTTCCATGACTTATTTTATACACATATACCAATTAGAAAGTCGGATTTATCTACCCTACACGAAATAATTTTGGTAATTTTCGATAATTTTGCAAGAAGGATTCCACGATAACAAATAAACATTTATAATTTGTTTGTTCATGTGTGTATCAAATAATCTTAAATCTCATACCATGTCTGAAATTAGGAAAAAATTAGAAAACGTTGAAATTTGACGGAAATTTCATTTTAATTGCCAAATAAACACTCTCTGTTGATATTCGATACACACTTATTTAGTAATATAGATGACAATTTCAAGTCTTCCTATGAGACTATTACAGATACTATTTTTGTTGTCTTAAATAAAAGTGTTCAGGATATTTCTATTCCTTATTTTAAAAGAGATGAGACATAGAAAATGATTTTTAAACTACCTTCTATGTATGTTTAAAGAATTTTATAGAAAATAAATTTTACTAATCTTAATTTACTTAATTAATCTTTTAAATTTACGACTTTATTTACATAGACTTTACTACCTTTTTGTACATTTTTATTAAACAAGTGTGCAATGAATGTATTTTAAAGGTACAAATTGAAAGTATTTTGTTCTGTGTGTGTCAGGCTTTAAATATCTGCAAGCGTACAAACAATAACTTACCAAACACCAGCATATTCTTCGTTTTTCTGTCTTCACTTTGAAAAGTTGCTACGTGGCAAGTGTAGTCCCCTGAGAGGTCAGGGCTGGGCTTTAGGATGTGAAGCGCCCTGTGCACGCTATTCGCGTCTACACTGGCTGCATATTCTAAATTTAGGCGTCCTTTCAACACTCCTAACTCTTGTGGTCTTTTCCTACTACCTGTCAAGATTTTTAAACAGAAAGTATGAATAATAATTGATTAAATTATATTCAATTAAATAATTACCTGGTATCCATTGATAGACCGGCTTGTGATCGTTTTCATTAAAATACCATTTAACTACTAAACCTACGTTTTTGTCGTCGATATCGTCAGTGTCTTCTAAAGTAAAGTCGCAGTCTAGAACTACAGGAGCGCCATGTTGAATTACTTTCGGAACTTGGAGTTTTTTTATTCTTACACCGGTACCCGTGTGGATTGCTGCTGGAACAAAACAGTTTTGCAAGTGAAACTAATAAAAGTTGTAAGAGTGAAAAGGTTGCACGGTGCTTGCACTAAAACTGGAACAATAGAAGTTTAGGATAATTTATAATGAATGACGATGGACTCTACCCAAATAAAAAATTTAAATTTTAATGTCTTTAGAAGTCTACTATTTTAAATTAATGTTTATTGTCTTAGGTAAGTTATAACGTAAGAAAAGATGTAATAGATGGTGGAAGTATTTTTGCTCCTGTAATAAATGTTTTCTTGTTATTCTTACTAATTTGTTTTTTAACAGGAATCTATTTAATAGAAAACAACTTTCAACTCATTTCTATTGTAAAACTATAACTCCAATATAATCTTTATTTAAATTTATTTTCTTTAGTTGTCGTCTATACGTAGCAAGTGATTATTCAACTTCAGTCAGGATTAAGTGATTGAGGAAATAGAAATTGTGTCGACAACTATTCAGAGAATTATCATTCTCAGGTCACCCTATAAAACAGAATAAAGAATAACTAACAAGTTGTACAGACAAACAAATCTAGGTTTGGACGTGCTATATCGAGAAACAAACGAATTAAATATTAAACCTACAATTGGTTGTACTATTCCACATACACATATGTAGAAGACCTACATATTGCAACTGATATATTTATTATTTGTTGTCGAGTTTGATAAAATATTGGAATGTGTTTTAAACTTTACATTCTGGTAATAAAATATTGACACGTAAATTACCGACACTTCTTATAGGGGAGAGTTGCCCAAATTGAACCTTTTTTAGAAAAAATCGGTATTTCAGATCATTGTGCATGACTTTTATTTTCTTTATGAAAATTTAGCATCTTTAGTGATTAATTAATAGTAAACGATAATAGGTAATGTCTTAAATAAGTTCCGTTTTGAATTCTTTGTAGGAACCTAAAATCTATTTACGAAATACGAAAGAATGTGTAATGCCATAAATTAGTCACCCCTTTGACCCTACGTCTTAATAGTTTTTGTAACACCGTCTGAGGCTATAGAAACACATATTTAAAAGTGGGGATACACACAACACAAAATTAGGGGTAGCGGTCGGTTATATGATTTCAGAAGGGACAGTTGACTTATGGTGATGTTGGGCGAACGGTCGGGCGGCTTCAAACGTATAAAAGGTCTTTAGCGGTTTCGAGTGTAGTGCGTGGATTCTGTATTGAGACTATAAACGTAGATATGCGTGATGCTAATATTAACTGTATTTGCATATGAAAATGGCACTTACATGTGCTGGTACCTGTTAACTGGTTGTTAGGCAACATGAGATGTTGCTTGAATTGTGATTCTTGCCAATGTGTGATATTGGCTTTATGTTGATGTTAGTAATTGGTGGAATTGCTGTATTATATTGATGTGCTGGCAATTGAGGAATTGCCTGCTGTTGTTTTGTTGTTGTGCTGACTTGTTAGCAAGTTGTAGAATTGCTGTTGAATTGAGCTCTGTAAAATTAACCGCACAGTATACTGTTTGCTTGGAGACAGAGAAATTAGAATTACACCAGTGGCCCCAGCTGATCTGTGGGCAGTCTTGGGGTGCTTATTCCCCTCTAGTTTCCTGTATGTCAATCCCGACTAGGGGCGGTCTCGGGGAAGGTGAAAACATGACGGTGCCTCAGAGTGTACCTAGTCCTGTTAGCAATTCGGCTAAAGGGCATCCGATGCGGAAAGCATCTGTTTCACGTCATCATGATCGTGGTAGTGCACTGAAGGTCTTCATTCCCGAAGACGCCAATCATCCAGAAGCAACGTGGGACGGCACGTGGGATCCCCAATCCCCGCCGTAAGTACTGCTAATTTCCATTTAAGGGGTAAGTGACTAATGTGTTGTAATTATCTTTTCATGTGTGCCTTAATCCGGCCCTGTGGTATTTTACGTTTTGGTGTCAATACGGCATGTATCTGAATTGAAGCATATCCGACCGTTCGCGCCCACTCCGGAGCAAGCAGTCACATGGCCCAAAAGGACTTGTCAAATGTAACATTCAGACTTGGGATTAACTTTGATTTGTGAGAATTACAATTCTTTAAAATAAATGTACCAAAAGAATGTTTAACAAAACTTAAATCATTATGGAATTACGACCCCGGCCTACACAGGACTTTGTATGAGACCCTTTTCAGGGTGAGTCACTTTGCCATATTTATCATAAATTGTTACGATCGTAATAATATGCAACAAATAATAAATATGTTTTATCTATTAAACTTTAAAATATATACGATACCAATAGTTTATCTATCAGAAAGATTTATTGTATTGAAATTATTTTTACTGTTTATTAATGATATAAACGAGAAAATCAGCAGCAGCAAACTTTTATATGCAGATGATCTGAAAGTTTACTCTGCTGTAACATGCATCGATGATTGCGTTAACCTGCAAAATGATTTAGATCATATTTCTCAATGGTGTGTTTCTAATAAGTTACATCTTAATGCATCTAAATGTAAAGTTGTTAGCTTCACAAGAAAAAAGAATCCCTACAAAGTTACATACAAAATATCTGGAAAAAGTCTAGAACACTGTAACTCTATCAAAGATTTAGGTATTATGTTCGACTCTAAATTGACGTTTAATGACCATATTAATTTAATAGTATCGAAATCAATAAAATTTTATGGCTTTATTGTAAGAAACTGCAAAGAATTTACGAATATTCAAGCTCTTACAGTTTTGTATATTGCATATGTTCGGTCTAAACTCGAGTATGCTTTACTAACTTGGAAACCTTTTTATAATTACCAGAAGTTATCGATAGAAAGTGTGCAACAAAAATTTTTAAAATATCTATGCTTTAAAGTAGGTGGTATTTATCCAGAAAGAGGTGTTAGTAATACGTATTTATGCCGCAGATTTAACTTTGAATCGTTAGAATTGAGAAGAATAGTTGCGTCAATTTCGTTTCTGTACAATTTATTAAATAACAAAATTGACTGTTCTGACTTACTATCACAGATTAATTTTTCTGTTCCTAGATCAGGCATGAGAAATAGCAACTTTTTTAGGTCCAACACAGTTAATACTAACCTAGGTTTGAACTCGCCTATTTACTTTATGATTAATATATTCAATGAAATTGCTCCAAGCTGTGATATACACTTTGACTCTTTAAAGTCTATAATTAAGAAGATTATTGAGTATCATGATAACAGAGATTAACATCAATAATTTTTCGTACTAATTATTCAAATATATTTCTAATAGATAGTTATAATAGTTCGTATTTACCTTTATGTTATTTCTGTATGTTTTATTTTTGTATGAAATTATTATTAAAAGATATTATATTAAATTATTATTATTATGTTTATTATTATTATTATTATAAATTATTATTATTATGAAATAAATAAAGATTATTAAAAGTTTCACAGTATATGTGCAATTTTTTCTGATATTTTGCCAAAATATGGTATAGATATGTAATTTGTATCTACTGTTTGATTGTCAATGGCATATATCCTTTTGATAGCTAACCTATAATCTTTTTGTTTAATTAAAGTGTCAATCATGTTCGAATTGTAATGATTTGCATGTGCTAGTTGTTTAATGGTTGATATCTCTTTGCTAAAATCTGATTTTGTTAGTGGAATAGTTAAAGCTCTGTGTACTAATGATCTGTAGGCTGCTATTTTATGTGTATGATGGTGACAAGATTCATTTGGTATTGTTATGTCTGTTTGTGTTGGTTTTCTGTATATGGAAAATTCAAATAGATTGTTTGCGTTAATCTTGATATTTAAGTCTAGAAAGTTTATAGCCCTGTTTTGTTCTGTTTCTAGTGTAAATTTTATATTAGGGTGGATACTGTTAATAAGAATTAAAAATTCATTGATAACCTCAAAAGAACTGTCAAAAAAAGCTAAAATGTCATCAACATAACGAAACCAGAAGATAATGTGTTTAGAGAGGTTTAATTCAAATATTCGATCTTCAAACTTGTCCATAAATATGTTAGCTAATAGAGGACTTAGAGAATTACCCATAGGTAAACCATCCTTTTGTAAATAAATTATGTTATTAAAAGTGAAATAATTTTGACTTATACAAAGGTCAAATAATTGAATTAACTCTAACCTTTTAACTAATTCTATATTACTATTGATCAAGAAACTATCTAATAAATAGTTAATAAATAAATAATTAAATATGTGATTAGGTGCATTGATGTATGATACAACTGGTCTTATTGGCATATTCTGTTTATGTGTTTTGACTAGTCCATATAGTTTAGGTATTTGTGGGTTTTTATTAATGATTTGTTGCTTTTCTAATTCTGAAAAGCAGATATTGCAGTTTTCTAAACCTTGTTTTATTTCTTTTTGGAATTTTGCGGTTGGGTTTTTGTTTAAAGTTTCTAAATTTTCTTTATTAATAAATTCATTAACTTTTTGTATGTACATATCTTTTGAAAGAATTACCAAAGTGTTACCCTTATCTGCTTTAACAGAAATTAGATTGTTCTCTGTGATTTTCTGTTTTATAGATTGAAGAAGTGATATGTTAGATGTGTTGTACATTTTGTACTGTTTCAAAGACATCTTTTTTAACAAATTCGAAATTTGGAATTTTGCATACTTATTATGATCTTTCTTAAGTATAGTTTCGCATTCAACGGCCAAAATTTCTTTAATTATGTTGGTAAATTTTGGAAAAGGACAAAATTTGAAACCTTCGTTAAGAAATTGTGTTTCTCTGTCATTGAATGTTATATTCGACAAGTTTATGAAACGAGGATAAAAGTTTGCAGTGTTCTGACAATTAAGGTTATTTTGTAGTGTACGTTTTTGTTGTACAAGTCGATGAAGTTTATTTTTCTGTGTGGTGTATTTTTTGAATTTAATGTGACTGACGGTTTCTCTAATGTTAAAATCTAAGATGTCAAATTGGATATTGTGTAATCTATGAGTAAGTTCTGTATGGAGTACCTTTATATAAATGTGCATATTGTCTCTTATACTAAACCGTTTCTTCGATTCTTCTTTGAGCCATCTACTTTTGGCATTCCTAATCACTTTTTCGGTAATCCAATTCTTGGTTCTGGTAGTGATGTTTACGTAGTAAGGAATAACCTGACGTTTCAGACATTCTTGGTTAAACCAAATATTCTGACTTGTGTTTGTTTATAATTATATTACCTTTGATAATGACATCATAGCTGTCGAAATAATATTGTCAGGTTGTATTTTAATAAAACTGTGAAACTTTTAATAATCTTTATTTATTTCATGTTCATGTTCATTGTTTGCTGTTAGATTTTCTGTATCTTCATGATTACCTTGTGGTGAGTTGTTTCGTTCGTGTTTTATGTTTTCGAATTCAATACAGCTTGTGTCATTAGTAAGGTCTATTGTTTCACTGTCTTCGTTTTTAAGTTCGGCAGAGACTTGTGCTCGTATTTTATCCAGTATTTGCCGCTGATAGGTAATTATTCCGGACAATCATCCGTCTTTGGTCAGAGAGTCGTTGTGCACTGACGTTTGTTGTAGGATATTTCTGCATAAACTTCTGATGCAATCTTTCACGGTATGCCAATAGATCAGTTTCGATTTTTGTTATTGTATAGTACGTCTGCATGATAAACATATTAATTTGTTGGGTCCATTTCATGCGTTGACGTGAGCGTCCTTATTATTATTATTATTATTATTATTATTATTATTATTATTATTATTATTATTATTATTATTATTATTATTATTATTATTATTATTATTATTATTATTATTATTATTATTATTATTATTTTTTTTTTTTTTTTTTTTTAAATTCCTCCTTTTATAGGGTTTCAACCAAAGTGGGGTTTTCACCAGTCACGATGATCGGCAGATACATTTTATGTTTCAGGGATATTTAGGGTTTTACGAACTATTCTACTTGTTTCCAGTAGTACTGATTTTTGCATTGTTGTTATTATGCGCTTATCATTCAATTTTAGTTTTTCTAGGTATCCGGCCATTTTTCTTGAGATTAAGCCTGTAGCTGAAATCACTAGCGGAATAACATACACGGCTTTTAAGTTAAGTATTTTCTTATATTCTTCACATAGATCATAGTATTTATTAATCTTTTCTCTTTCTTTCTTTTCCAGGTTGTGGTCGACTGGATGAGTGACATCGATAAAAAATGCTGTTTTATTTATCTTATTTACTAAAGTAATGTCCGGTCTATTATTGGCAATTGGCTTATCTGTTATAATGGCTGTGTCCCAATATAAGCGGTAGTTTTCATTTTCGAGTACTGGAGTGGGTATGTATTTAAAATATAATTTCTCTTCCTTTTCCAGGTGACATAGGACTGCTAACTTCTGGTGTACAATATTAGCCGTTAAATTGTGTCTTTTTGTATATTCAGTCGGCGATAACACTTGGCATCCAGATATGATATGTTCTATGGTCTCTGGGGCTTGTCGGCACATACGGCAGCAATCGTTCTCTATTCTGGATTTTGTTATATATTTTTTATAATTTCTTGTTGGTATCACCCCATCTTGGATTGCTACCACAAAACCTTCTGTTTCCGCATAGAGTTGTCCTTTAACCAACCAGTCTGTCGACTCAGCACTGGCTGTCTTTAATGCAGAAGGGTATTTACCGTGTAGCGGTTTACTCAGCCATTTATTCTTTGCATCTTCTAGTGATGGTATTTCGTCCGTATGTTGTTTTCTAAGTTCTAAGGCTGAGTTTTTGTCTAAAAAGCATACTAGCCTATGTAACTTTGACGTTGCCTTTTTGCTTTGGAAGAACTTCTTCAAGTTACTTATCTGTCGTTTTTGAAGTAGCTTTAAGTCGGCAAGTCCTCTCCCACCACTATATCTAGGTAAGTAGAGTCTTTCAGTACTTGCTCGGGGATGGTGTACTCTATTTTCAGTCATTAACGTTCTTATTTGCCTATTCAGATTTTCTAGATTAGTATTAGACCATTTTAAAATGCCAAAGGTGTATGTGGCAATAGGTATAGCCCAGGTGTTTATGGCTTTTATCTTATTTCTTCCATTTAACTGTGTTCTTAATATTTTCTTGATTCTGTCTATCATTTTCTGTTCTGTTAGTTTTTTCGAGTTACCTTGATGGATGGTAAGATTTTGATCATACCCTAGGTATTTATAGTTTTCTTTATTAAGATATTTAATTTCATTTTCGGTTTCTAAGATATCATAAGTTTTGGGTTTTCCTCTATGAGCTATTAGCTTTGCACATTTATCCAACCCAAATTTCATCTTGATGTCTTCAGAGAATTGTTTCGTTAGTTGGATTAATCTGTTTAAGTCTTGCTCAGATCCCGTAAATAACTTCAAGTCATCTACATAAAATAGATGACTCAATGTATATTGCTGTTCTTGACTTTTTAGTTCATACCCCAGTTGAGATTGTTTTAGGGCCCATGATAGAGGATTTAGGCTAAGTATAAACCATATTGGACTTAAAGAATCTCCCTGGAAGATTCCACTGCAAATTGGGATGTCCCTTGTGTTTATAATTTTGTTGTCGAGGTTTACACTTAGACTCGTTTGCCACGTTTTCATGCATCTTTTTAAAAAATTGACTACGTTGTTGTCAATCTTGTAGAGTTTTAAGCATTCGATCAGCCAGGAATGTGGTACTGAATCGAATGCCTTTTGGTAGTCGATCCAGGCCACTGCTATATTGCGCATTCGTAGTCTCGCGTCTTGTGTAACAACCGTATCAATGATAAGTTGTTCCTTGCAGCCTTGTGATTGGTAGCGGCATCCCTTTTGTTCTTCTGTTAAGATATTCTGTTTCTCAAGATGTATAGTTATCTTCTTGGCTATGATCGAGGTGATTATTTTGTAGAGCGTTGGTAAGCACGTTATCGGCCTGTAGTTCTTAGGATTTTCGGTCTCGCTGGATTTTGGTGCCATAAATGTAATTCCCTTTGTAAGAAATGCGGGTAGGTCCATTTGTCCGTTTATCACTTTGTTGACTTGATGGACTAGTACGTTCGACACTGCAACTTTCTTCCACCAATAGTTATGCAGGTGGTCTATTCCCGCTGCTTTCCAATTATGGGCCTTTTTCAGGGCAAGCGTTACATCTTGTATCTGCACAACCAAAGGTTCCATTTCTGGTATATCGGCACACCTGTCCCTTTCCATTTTCAGCCATGCTGCGTTATTATTATGCTTTCCTTTCGTTTCCCAAAGTTTTTCCCAAAACTCTGTTAATTCTTCTACCTTTGGTGGTTCCCCTCTTTTAATTTGTTTTTCGCTTAATTGTTTATAAAATGATTTTTCGTTTTTGAGAAACATGCTGTTATCGCTTCTTCTTTTATGGCTAGTGTTATATCGTCTTAACCTTTTCCCCAACATGGCAATCGTTTGCTTGATGTTATCCTTCAATCGATTTATCTTTTCATTGTAATCAGGTCTTCCAATTATAACATCTTTAGATCTGAAAATTTTCTTGACCTCTTTCTTCAGTTTTTTGCTTTTATTGCCTCTCTCCCATTCATATATCTTTGTTAGGTTGCTTCTATGTTCTTTAATTTTTCCTTCAATTCTCACTTTCCATTGAGGTTCTTCTTGTTTATTACGTTGTTTATTGGCCTCTACTATTTTTACACCCATGTATTGTATTATTGTTATTGCTACAGCGTACACCACTGCGTGTGTCTTTTCTATCGAATCATTTGAGTGTACCATTTCTAAGACTTTCTGGTTGAGTATTTGAAGGGCTTCAGTAGTCTTTTTGTTGGGTCTGATTTTCGGTAACTTTGGTCTTTTTTCTGGGGAAATCTCTTTGTACTTAATTAGGTTTTCTATAAATAGATCTAATAATTTTCTGTTGTCTGTTTCAGGTCTTTCATAATTTTCCATGGCAGTTTCACGTTCCTCATCGGATCTGGTATTTACACTAGGTAAGATTTCATTGCCAGTACCATCAACACTTTGCTCCTCTTTTTCATTTTCATTTTCAGTTTCAGTTACTCTATTTTCTTCATTATTTCCGTTGGTTAGTAGTTGTTCAACCTCTTGTTTTACTTCTCTAATTTCAAGTTCTGACAACAGTTTTCGATTTCTAACCGCGTATAATTGGTTGGCTAATTGTCCTTCTTCCAAGTTCGAATCGGGTCGTATTCTTCGCCATTCAATCACCATTTTCTTTCTAAAACCCTGTTTATCCCTATCACATCTTGTACTGATAAAATAGGCACGCAATAAATCTTTATTATCTTCATTTAACCATTTTCGTCTGCGTTTTGTTTGTTCTGCAATCTCAGGGGGGGCTGTAGCTTCTTGCTGTGCCATACCCACTAATAGAGGTGCATTTGTTTCTTGATTTGTTGTTTTCTGCCTTCTTGTGGTGCCGTGTCGCTGGGAAGTGCCACTCGCTTCACTTCGTCCAGCTAGAGGCTGTGTATCGGTACCAAAGGCGCCAGCCTCCGGGGTATCCCTCCCCGCTCCTCTGGTATTATATCTTCTATTACTTGTACTTTTCATAATAAATTTGGTTGGGGGCGCAGGATCAGCTCCTGCGAGCGGGCCTCCGACTGCCCAATTTCAGCCGCTCCTAACATGGAGTACAGACGCTGACGGAGTGCCGCTCCTGACATGGAGAACAGCCGCACTCCTCACCACTGGTTCATCCGCCTTATGCCGTTGACCATGCGCGATGTCCTGTTGGTCCGCGGGAGGTATTTTATTTCCCTCCTACCATCCATATCTGGAAGGCATTCCCCTATCCGCCACCTGGGGACGCGCCCGATGGGGGTTACAGGATTCCCCGACGGGTTATTATTATTATTATTATTATTATTATTATTATTATTATTATTATTATTATTATTATTATTATTATTATTATTATTATTATTATTATCAATAATTGATAGTAATAAAAACGAAATAATAATCAATCTATCTGCTTTTTTTAATTTTCTTAAAACAGAGAAATATAAATTTACTCATAAATCAACTACATAAACAAAAAATTAAAAATTATTTAAATTAATAACCTTTTTATTTTTCTAATACATGTTTTAATTTCACAAATTTTGTTGTTTTGAATAATATGAACACAAGTCAAATTTTCTATTATTATTAAAATTGATATCAAAATTAATTAAATTTATCTTGTTATTTAAAAACTCAAATTGGCGCTCTTAAGGTCCAAGTGTACCCAAAAAACGAGTGTTTTTTGTTTAATAAATAATATAATAATGTGATAACTTTGGTTTTAAGTTAATGGTCTAGGAATGTTAAAAACTTGCTTACCTAACTTGTTTTGGAAAAAAAAATTTTTAATTAAATTATTTCACATGTTATACGTGAAAAATTAATTTTGGAGAAACTGTACATTCAAAATTAGTCAAAATAAGACCACTTAAGTTTCATAGTATTTGAACTATTTTCCAAAATTTTAAGAAAATCGTATGTCTAGGGACTAAACGATTACCTCCTTTTTGCCAAAAAAAGCAGTTTTTTTGGCAAAAAGCAGGTTTTTTGGCAATAATTTAGTCGCTAGACATACGATTTCTTAAAATTCTGGGAAAATAGTTCAAATACTATGAAATATAAGTGGTATTATTTTGGTTAATTTTGAATGTACAGTTTTTCTAAAATTAATTTTTCCTGTATAACATGTGAAATAATTTAAATAAAAAAATTTTTTTCCAAAACAAGTTAGGTAAGCAAGTTTTTAACATTCCTAGACTATTAACTTAAAACCAAAGTTATCACATTATTATATTATTTATGAAACAAATAAAACACGTTTTTTGGGTACACTTGGACCTTATATCTCTACGTTCGAGTTGCTTGATAAACTCATGATTACTCCCATAACCCAAATAATCTTATTCAAATATTTTGACAGCTTCTAAAATACTGATCGAGAAAAATTTATGGGTAAAGGTGATTTGTTAAATTCCAATTTATTATCGTTAAAAATAATATATTCGTTACTATAGACAGGTAAGTTTAATATTTAAATTTCTTCATTAATTTTTCCATAAAGTAGTTTATTATAATGATGTTAATTACATTCGCTTTTTTTATTTTTATGATGATATTTAAATCTTTATAAAATTTAATTAGTTTGAAGAACAATTTTTGTATTCTTTAACACTTATTTAAATTGATGTAACCATAACCGCACTTGTTGTTATTTTAATAATTAAATTATAACCTTACTATTTGAATTTTTAAAGCAGAAAGAAACACATCTTGTTCCTTTGATAGAATAAAACTGCTTAATTGCTTCAGGGAACTCGTGCTATGTATAACCTTTACAAGAACAAAAAACGAAAAACTTTTGACTTATAGAATAAACATAATCAAATTCTGATTATAAAACTGATAATAAAGTACAGAACTTTACCTTTGTAAACCTTATTACCTTGGTATAATACCTTAGACCATTTTTACATTTTACCCTGTCTTTTGAATGCCGATAAGAAATTTCAAATAAAATAAAATTAAATATCTTAAACTAACCTTATTAGAATAATTTTAAATTTTTCTGTCTCATTTCTTACTTGTTAAGCTCTAAGTACATCCTGTACACCATGTTTTAATGAAAATTAAGACTTCGATTAAGACTATCCAGGTGCGATCTTGCCTAATTATGAGTCTTTTCTGTTAAATTATTACACACATCCCGATTTCAGTAATTATAAATTATTTTACAAAACATTTTTATTTTAATTAATTTTTGGACACTTATTTTAGTTTGATTTATGCACATATAAAGGCGAGTAATAAATTCTGTCTAACATTAAAAACCGTTAGTGCAATACTTGGAAAACTTTTCTCATTCTATCTTGCATAATATTTTGTACCTGGCTAGCAATATAGCAAAATTTTACGTATCCTCATAAAAAAGTCAATACTGATTAAATCAGAGGATCTGGCAGACCAACTAACTGGTCTGGAGTTTTAGGGAACTGGTTAGTTGGCCCCACTAAACATATTCGTTTATAACCGAAAGCTTGATCAAGGTGAGACAGAGTTCCCCTAAGGAAATGAGCAGCTGCACCATCTAACTAAAGTCATGTATTTTTCTTGTAACTTCAGCTTGAACATTGCGCTGCAGTAAATCTGCAAAGATTATCTCTCATCAAGTGCTGCTCAAAAAAAGAATGGTCCAATTACATAATCAAGAATTATTTCCCAAACAGTGAGTTGTTTTTGTTGAAAGTTTGAAACTTGACTAGCATGAGCGTTTTCGGTAATATAAAAGTGAAAACTATGCCCATTTACAAAACCGTGTCTATGAAGCGTTGATTCGTCAGTAAAGTAACACATATTTGAGGAATTCGTTTTTCACTTTAATTTTGTAGTCACTGACAAAATGTTATTTGATTCCCGAAAATGTTAAGCTTTTTATAGAGCTGCTCATAGTAAGAATGGAATCTGTTTTTCTTCGATTTTTTAATTATGATATAAGATTCCTTAGAAGTTGTACGTTTTTGGAATTTTAAGAAGATAAATACATCTATTTAACAACTGCCGCAGATAAGTAATAAGTCTAAATATTAGGTTTGATTGATTTGGATGAAAAATTAAAATATCGGAACATGTAGCTTATGGCACCCATTGATATGACCACATGACCAACTCTGCTAGAATTTAGTCAAATCTGGGAGATTTTCATCCTAGTGTGAATTTCTAGCGTGGTAAACATCGCATTCATATAGGGACTATATCCTATTTCGATATTCCATTTTCTTATCGGAGAAGGTATGTCTTTAGTTTTTCTAGGCTATGAAAAATTACGAACTTCACCGGTGATTGAACGTACGACCCTTACATTATGAAGTCCGCTAAAATTGGCTAAAATCACTAATCCGCTGAAATTGGCGTTGTATTTTGTACTGAAGTGTAAACTTTAAAGAACGATGGGATACAATATATCAGAGTGATTGTTTTAGAGTTCTGAGATATTGCAGATTGTGGTTGTGATGTGATATAATAAAATTGTCGGAAGGTTCGCAAAGAAAAACAGAAATTATCAGAAAAAAAATTCATAATTTGGCAACGTCCAAACAAAATATCTTAGGATTGGTTGTTAGGGTCTAAGCAGAAGTCTTCCGATAAAATACAGCATATTGTACAGAAAAGGACAAATATAATAAAAAAACTTCAAATACAGTCATAAACCACCTGTTTACAACGACTGGAATTGAAGTGATTAATTATTATTAAATCATTTGAGAGTCATTGAAATAAGGTATTTTAAAAGAAAGCAAATTCTAATTTTATATCTCAGGGATTTGCACATCTTCGAAGAATAATTTTACTTCCGCAGCAAACAATAAGTTTCAAAGTATTCTATCTTATGTCAACTTTTGTATTTCAATACTGGAACAGTGTTCAAATACATAAACTGGAACGTGTCTTAAAAGGTATTTTGGTATTTTGTGAAATCGATAGCGTGGGTTGAAAGGTTTGTTGAGTTCCTTAATTTTTACGAACGACTTCTCTACCTTTCAGGAAGTTTTTAAGGGAAATAAATTTCGTTGGTAAATTTAAAACAAGCTTGTGAAAAGACCAGTTCAAGTCCGAATATCTATAGAATATTAATAAAATTCAAATTTAAATATATTGAACTGATTTCTTGGCGCGAGAACACAATTATTATTGCACCAAGATATCTGTAGATATCTAAAGCACCCAAAACAGTGCGTTAATAGCTCATTTGAGTGCTTTAATAGCCCAACTTTTTCAAAGTTGGTAGCATTGAAAAAATAATTAAAAAAAACACAGAAAATTGACAGAAACTTCACTCAATTTTCTATGTCAATCAATGAATATTCAAATGTCACATCAGTGTTGTCAACTACCACAAAAATCCCTAAATTCTGAAATTGCGATTTTTTTATTTAAAAACTGAATAAGTGCAAAATAGCAAAAATAGCATAAAAAACTCGTTTCATAAGTCATTATTGCACTCGTCCTTTAGAAAACTCGCCGCAAGCGGCTCGTTTTCTAAATTTGGACTCGTGCAATAAATCTTGCCTTATGAAACTCGTTCTTTAATATACTATTAGTTATCAGGCAATCATATGTTATAGTAACATACAGAACGAACTCCAGTGCATTAAGAGCACTGTACTTGCAATCAGTTCTTAATGTATCTGAGCTTCAATCTACTACATGTACTCAATTATACATAATCCGACG
This sequence comes from Agrypnus murinus, assembly GCA_929113105.1. Classification (NCBI taxonomy): domain Eukaryota; kingdom Metazoa; phylum Arthropoda; class Insecta; order Coleoptera; family Elateridae; genus Agrypnus; species Agrypnus murinus. The sequence goes on from OV816025.1 coordinate 188,747,596, forward strand.
GCTTTAGGTTCATCTTTTGCGCCTGTAACATATATCATCTACTACAGCAAAACGATAGAATGCAGAACATTGTTCAATATTTTCTGAATTCAAATTTACACAGATGTATGTACGTTTGGGTCCTTTTAAGGTATACAGTAAAGTTTCATGTGCATTTCACTATTTATTTAATATGGCTTGTTGCAGAGGGATGGGAAATATTGTACAACAGGAGTTCGATTTCTGATCTTTCTCTCTTTCGAATGTTTATACGTTTTTTAAGTTCGCAGGCAGAGTAGTCACTCATCACCCACCTTCTTTTACTAAAGCTGAATGTAACAATTAACAGATTCAATTTATATTTTAACTTTTTTAATTTCATTAATTGCAAATAATTTGGTGACGGACATTGCAAATGATGTACGTTTGCAGTATATGGTTATTCTGCGGTGTGTTTCACTTCACAGCTTGATAACCTCTGCTTTTGTTATTTGTACTCAACTCTATTCCAAGTTTGTTTCAGTTATAGAACCTTTTAGATACTGAATCTCTAATTTTTCTGATATACAGGTCTTTTTATATTTATTATTGATATATAGAAGATATAGATTTATGATTCAAGTTCGGTATAACGTCGGTCGTGACAGTAATGCGTTGTAAATTAATCTTTACGGACGAACTGGAAAGTTGGTGGGGCGAGCAACAAAAGAGTGAGCTTCCATAATCCAGTGAGCCCAGTAAAAATTCATTGCGAAGCACGTAGGTGTCGCGTACAAAGTTTTATTTTCATCCTCACACTACCTTTTTTATTAATTTATTGTATATGTTTTATAAAAAGACATTTTGTAATCAAAGGCGGTAAGGCAATTTATAGGTAGACGTTGTCACGGCGTTGTAATTAAACAAGCAATTAGTTTCCATTACCGTTTTGTTGATGAGCATTGTAAGGTTTTACAGGTCTCTGTTTGGAGTCTGTAAAACTCTACAGGACTCTGTCTGTATCTGCTAATTTACTTAGTTACCATAAATAGGCATAAGTGTCATTTACATAGAAGGTACAAATAAAGTTATCTATTTTTCACTCGCATATGGTTTGTTGTTTATACCTGTAGTACAAACCATATAACCAAGTCAATAGTAACCAGGGCGTTATAAACTGGCATATGATTTGACCGTTAAGAGCGCTATTTACGATTTACTTAAAATAAGCTTCTTTCTCTTCAAACGTCAGTAAAATGTGACATTATACTGGCTGGATTGACAGTGCTAAAGTGCCACTTCATTGTCATGGCATTTTGCCCTTTCGTCAGCAGCAGATAAAGTTATTGTCTTCACTGGTAAGAGAAAATGAATCTAGAGAGTGATAAAGCAAACAAGCTAACTTTTTTGTTTGTTTGAAGAAGAAAACGTATATGTTATTCGGAACAAAAATGTGCTTTATGTGCTTGGACTGGTTTGTCTGCCTCAATGCTGTTTAATGAATTTTCCAGTCTCACCACATAAAGCTTCAGTTTTGCTCTTAATAACATAATCTATTATTATATGCTCCCTGTTGGTCTTCGTATTGAAATACGATATGAGTATAGTCAATGCAAGTTCAACTTCAGAAATATACAGATTTTTTGACTTCTAGTGTTTTCTTGAGCCGTAAGAATCAAGAAGACTGAACACAACTTTGCTTCTCTTGTATATCTCTGCCAGATATCTAGTAAATCAATTTAAAAGATTGATAATAATTATATTAGCTGCTCTCTGCAGCAACAACACTGCATACTAATGAGATTTATACCTATGTATATTATTATAATATATAATAATAATTCTTTATATTATTAAAAATATATTTTACAGCTAAATTATATATAATCTGAAGGAGAAACTTTGCTTTTGAAATGATCATAATTTTTACTATTATAACGTATAATTTTTAATGGTGTTTTTATTTTAATACATCAAAAAACTACGACTATAAAAAGATTTCCCAAGTAAATTAATAATTAATATAATAATAATCTAAAATGTTTCCTGAATATGACCCAGTGTAAACGCGCCTTTAGGATTATCTTCTTTCTTCAGTTTCAACAATACTGTCAAGTTGTTTTAATATTTTGTAGGT